>SJYX01008653.1:350618-405520 GCA_006410675.1 Oreotragus oreotragus | reverse complement strand
TTCGGGAAATGGAGAAGATGGTTACACGTCTCATCAAGAAAAGGAAAATATGGAAGTGGATACTGAGGAAGAGATGATCAGTACAGCTCCCCCTCAGTGACACTCGCTCTCTCTCAGTCTCTCTCTCTAGTGCGATGTCTCAGAAGGTATCTCATAAGAAATAGGATAAGGATAGTATAAGGAAGATCCCTAATGGAACATAATTCTTACCTGTAAAACAAACAAAAAAAGAATTCTACAAGCACAATCTGTCTTTGTCTCCATCTCTGTCTCTCTCTGTCCCCCATCTAACACACACACACACACACTTGCTTGAGAGGAAATGATCAAATTTAGTTATAGTTTCAGTGACAGGTCCTGGAGACAAGTAGTTGTGTGTATTTTTAATGGCTCTTCCGTAGACCATCTGGATGCCCACATACTTCCTTGCATGCGGAGATGCTCTCTGTGGCTTTGGCATTTTTGTGGGGATGAGTAATTTTGTAGGTCTGCTGTTTACATCAGTGATTTTGCTGTCCCAGGCTCCAAGAACTTTGGGTACAGAATGTCTTATAAAGTTATTGTTTTTAAAAGGTCTGACATCAGATCAGTCCTTTCTGGAAGGAGAGCTTTCAAAATAGGGAGTTCAGTTGAAATTATTTTCAGCTGGGTAAAGCCTTGAGCTGTTGCTCTATTTCCATTAACATATTGTTTCTTCCCCACACACCTGTACATACGATGTGCTCACAATGCTGTATTTCAACAAGATCTCCATTGACTTATTGGCATAGAATCATTGTCAGTCATTTCTTAGCAAATGATCACCAGACATGTCACCCTCCTTATGGGCGGCCCTGGGCACAACCTCTTTGTGGGTGCCCCTCCTCCGCTCAGGGGCCCTGGCTCCCACAGTGGGGTGATGCCCAGGGTGGAGCTGGCCAACTCAGGCCAGCCTGGGCTCCCTTCTTGCTTTGTGAGCATTACTTTCCTGCTCTTAGACTCTGATGTGTGCTGTCTGTCCATCTCATCCTTGCACTGTTGACTCACCTTGAGCATGAACATGACCAGAACCACAGAACCTTGTCATATGTGTTGCTTCTGATTCACATCTTCTCCAATAAATTCTTATTCCAGGAGCTGAACTTTACCTGTAGGCTTGGTGCATGGTTTAGCCTTTGGTTTATAAAAATAGCATAACAAAATATAAGACATAATAATATAAACAGACAGGCTTCCCTGGTGGCTCAGACAATAAAGAATCTGCCTGAAATGCAGGAGACCTGAGTTTGACCTCTGGGTCGGGAAGATCCCCTGGAGAAGGGAATGGACCCCTACTCCAGTATTCTTGCCTGGAGGATCCCATGGACAGAGGAGCCTGGCGAGCTACAGTCCATGCGGTCGCAAAGACTTGGACACAACTGAGCGATTAATATAGACATACACATACATAATATATTATATTAAATGATACCTAATATTTACATATGATATATTTAACAATGCATTATATTAAATATAAATAATAAAAATAGTAAATATAGAATCAGCAGAAATAAAGTAGCATACTCCAGCACCCACATGTGTGTGTATATGTGTGTGTATGTATGTGCATGTGTGTATATATGTACGTGTGCATGTGTATGTATGTATGTGTATGTGTGTATGTGTATTGCGTGCGTGTGTGCATGCATATGCACGTGCATGTGTGTATGTTTGTATACGTGCGCATGTGTGCGTGTGCATGGATGTGCACACACGCGCATGTGTGCACGCATGTGTGCACGCATGTATGTGCGCGCACACATGTGTGCACATGTGTGTATGCGCGTGTGTGTTTGTGTATGTGTGGGTGTATGTATGTAAATGTGTGTGTGTGTGTGTGTGTGTGTGTGTATGTATGTGTGTGTGGCAGACAGCAGGTTCTGGCGAGCAGAGCACGGGGACATTTTGCTCTGGGTGAAGGCAGGACTTTTGCTGGGAGGGCAGTGCTGCTTTGGGCCCACCCTGGGGTCCTGGTCACCCACATGCACTGTGTGAGCACAGGGTGCCCGGAGAGGGAGGGGGAGCTCAGCAAGGAGTAGGGAGGCCGGGGCATGGCAGAGAGTGAGTGTGGAGCCGAGGAGCCCGGAGCTAAGGCAGAGGCTTAGTGGGACGAAGCCCAGGTCGAGTTCGCCTCAGCCACCCAGTGTCCTGGGCCACCCCAGGCCCTGACTCTCAATCCCCTCACTGGCCAAAGGGATAGTGTCCACTGTGAAGTGTGGCTGCGAGGGTGACAGACCCATTGGGCACGTCGCCCAGCCGCCGGTGGGGCGCTCTGTCACGTGGTGGCCGAGAGCTGGTGGCTGGGAGTTACGCGTCCTGGTGTGAGACACCTTGGCACCCACAACCACAGGAGGCCACCTCCCTGCTCCCTGTTTGCCCATCTGTAGACTGGGGTGACCCCATGCTTCCTTTGCAATGGAGCAGCGCCTGCAGTGGGCCCTGCCAAGTGCCAAGTCGGCACAGGAAAAATGTTAGTCATTGTTAGGAAGGGGTAGTAATTAGTACTATTTTCCTGTTTCCAATGTTGCTTCTGACCATTCTCAGGGCTAAAGGATTTCTTAATGAATAAAAAGTTTTAGAGATATCTGTTTTGATTTTTAAGTTACACCAGTACTTCAAGCTAAAAAGGAAACTTAGCAAAAAAAAAAAAAAATCAATCAAATCCTAGAATCTTTTGGGGAGAAGATCCTGCAAACAAATCCAGGTGTATTGTGAGTCTGGAAAGTGAGCTACATTGAAAGCACCATGCTGCTCTCAATAGTATCGATTTTTCTGAAGAGGAAGTGCTTGGCAGGGGCCCCAAGGCTTCCTTCTGAGCCAGTCCAGACCCACCCCCACCCCAGCGGATGGAGCAGAGGCCCAGTTTGTCTCCCAGTTTGTCTCCTCACACCACACCGGGCAGCGCCTGCTGTAAAGCAGAAAGACCCCTTACACTCTCTCAAGCTTCGGGGTTCTCTCCCAGAGCCATTTTGGGGAGGCATTCCACATTCCGTGTGATCCTGCTGTTGTGGTCTCAGAGGCTGCTGACAGTTACAGCTTCAGCGTTTTTACTTTCCTCTTGCCTCAGTCGTTTTGCTTTGAAGCTCAGCTAGGGGAATAGACCTCGCTTTCATGCCTCCGGATCTTTGCCAGGCCACCAAAGGCTCTCAAGTGACCCCATGTTGGAAACCCGCTGGCAACTGAAAAGGTGACCTGAGAGGTTAAGATCAGTTATTGGATAAAGCATGAGAGAGGTCGGGCTCAGGACCTCAGACTTTATCGCACTCACTGTCAGCTTCTTAGGTTGTCTCTGTTGTACGTTGGGGCAATAATAAGTCAGACCTTCTTCCTTCCCTAGGATGGTGCATCTACATCCTGGTTGAGCAGAGAGATGGATAGACTAAAGGCAGTGATGGAGCAAGGTCAGGATGCTGTGGGACCCTGTATGAGGTCTTGTTCCTCTGTCTGGGGAATGGGTACCCAGAGAGGCTTAGAGGCTGAGCTGAGTTCTGCATGAGAGCAGCAGGGTGAAGAATTCCAGAGAGGAAAGAGTGTGTCCAGAGACCTGGAGAAGTTGCTGTGTTTGGAGACACTGTACAGAGTTCAGTGTGTCTGGAGCTCGGACCTCAGGCCACAGGCATTGGTGAAATACAGGCTCCTGGACAAAGAGGAAGGGTTTTGTCATTATGGCTTTAAAAGTTAGATGGGAGCGTTTGGTTCTGTGGGCGGTGGGGACACATTGAAGAGATTTTAATCAGGGATAAAGTGAGCAGACATTTGCAAGGCTCTCCTCCAGAATTCACTGAAGAGGCCATTATACAGATCCAAAGATTGCTTGATGAGCAGAAAATTGGAGCAAAGGAGTTGAATGATCTGAAGAAATGCTCCCAGCCAAGTCGGTTCACTGGCGGATGGGCACCCCCACCATCTGGGGATTGTCTGCACAATCAGTGCACAGTCCGTGCATGGTCCAGGGATAGTTGGTCTGAAGAGCTGACCCAGTCATGCACAGTCCTTCCAGGTCATCAAGAACAGTCTCCACCTCCCAGGCCTGTGCGTCACTGCATTCCTGCTCCCAAGCTTCGTGCTTATTTCACATCGCTTTCTTGTTAGATAGACTTTTCCCCAGTGAGCCCCTCATCTCCGATCATTAGCGACACAGTCAGATTTTGTTTCCTTGGGCAGGTTGCTGTGGGAACAGTGACCACAGAGAGTGAGCTCCTGCACTCTCATTTGGGGAAGGAACCTGTTTTGTCCCAGTGCCCTGGTGACCACCCTGTGGATTAGCAATAAGGACAACCAGGACGAAAACAAACATCTGACTGGATGTGAAGCAGCCTGGGGACTGAAAAACTTGAAATGAGAAGTCGGAGCATGCAAATGTTATTTCTTCTCTCCCACTTACTGTTTGACTTTGAGTGAACGATGACATTTACCTGAGCTTTACTTTTCTCACACAAAATGTAATTAATGAGGCTGTCCTGATGTGGTTGCTGAGAAGACGAGATGAGTTAATGATTTGGAAAATGCTTTGTAAACTCTTGCTTTAGGAAAAGAGGAAAATCAAAGCATGTGCTTTGTTATTACAAAAAAACATTTGCCTGCACTTTTAAAAGGTAATCCTCAAAATAGTCATTTTAATCCATAAGGAAGTTGAGACTCCAGGAGATGGATCCAGGAGCCCTGAAGGTGGAAGCACAGTTATCTGTTCTCCTAGTTTCTAGACCAGCACTCTCACCAACACACCATTCAGGTTCTGCTTAGTGCAGGCCAAAGACTCATTTCACTGGCTTCTGCCTCTCAACCAGAACTCTATGTACTTTTCTCCCTTGGAATTGGAAATGCAGACACTTAATTATCACTTTCGATTGCTTGAAATTATAGGGCTACAGACTTACTGGCACGTGTTTCTGAGAAAAATCATATTCTAAACCCTGAAATAATCATCTCCGTTTTTTTTCCATGTTCAAGATGAACACAGAGACTCTGACACCATTTGTTATAAACTCACAGTATTTCCTAGGATAACTTGCAGGTTTTGAAAGTAACTCTTAACGATGCAGAGGGTGGATTGTTACAGCATACTTCTCCATGCAATGAGCTAGGTTTTACCTGCTGCCACTCCCAGATCATTAAGAAGATTTTGGGGTCCTTGCCTATGGCCGCTGGTAACAGTGGGATGTAATCTCGTGCTGGTGGCTGCATTTGGGGGAGGGATTGGGCTTCCCTGGTGGTTCGGCAGTAAAGAATCCACCTGCCAATGCAGAAGACACTGGCTCCACTCCTAGGTCCAAGACGATCCCCTAGAGGAGGAAATGGCAACCCACTCCAGTATTCTTGCCTGGGAAATCCCATGGAGAGAGGAGCCTGGTGGGCTACAGTCCTTGGAGTCACAAGGAGTTGGACAAGGCTGAGCAACTGAGTTGGACGAGGCTGTGCAACTGAATGGATCTTAGAGGGAACAGTGGTGCAAATAACACAAGTAAAGCCCCTCACGTGTGAGCATTTGTGCCGAACATGCTGGTCTGGCTGGAGCAGAGGGTGTTGGACAGAGGCCATGAGAGATGGGCCTCTCCTCCTGACCCTGCGCTCTCCTTGTCCTCCCGGTTTCTGTGGAGGCGTGACTTCCTGGTCCACCTGGTGCAGGGTAGCAGAGCAGACAAATGCTCATTTGAGCAGCTGCTTTGTCCACCAGGCTGTGGGCTTCCTGAGGGAAGCTTCTGTGTCATTCTTCTTCATGTCTCTATTGCCAAACACCTGCCTGGCTTAGAACTCACTAAATGTTTGAATAAACAAATGCAGGATCACCTCAAGATTCAGAACCCCCTGGAGATGTTCTGAAATCATTCAGACAACTTAGATGTTTGCATAGAAGATACAACTTATCTTCCCTTTTTCTGATTCCCTTTGGAGTCATACAGGAATTGAGGTGAAGGATATCTATATTCTGTTTGTCTTTCTTTTTTTAATTCCAGAAAAATCAGAGAGGCCTGTGAACGAGGATGGCAAAGACTAAGTAGTAAAACTCTGATGAGTTGTTGGGTGTTCTGAACTCAGAGTAGGCTGGTGGACCAGGAGTTGGTGATGTGATGGAGGTGGGGAGAGTGGGTGGGTATGGGTGGGGGGCCAGGGAAGCTGAGTACTGACAAAGCCAGAGAGGACCAGCGAGGACAGCATTTCAGCCATTGTTGTCCAATCATTGTTGCTGTTCAGTAGCTCTAAGTTGTCTCCAGCTTTAGCTTGCCAGGCTTCCCTGTCCTTCACTGTCTCCTGGAATCTGCTCAAACTCATGTCTATTGAGTCAGTGACGCCACCCAACCATCTCATCCTCTGTTGCCTCCTTTTCCTCCTGCCCTCAGTCTTCCCCAGCATCAGGGTCTTTTCCAGCGAGTCAGCTCTTCGCATCAGGTGGCCAGAGTACTGGAGTTTCAGCTTCAGCATCAGTGCTTCCAGTGAATATTCAGGGTTGATTTCCTTTAAGATGAATAGTTTTATCTCATTTCAGGTTAGGTTATAGCCTCCAGCTCTTCATGCTGCTCCCTGGAGGAGGGTTGCATATGCCACCTGTGACCATGTGACTGTCACTGTCATCCTGTAGGTAGAATAGACCTCCTGTCTCTTCCTCAGGTTTGACCTTGGGACATCTTTGGCTGATGACCTATGAATCAATTAACATATGCTGGGTAAGGGCAGAAATTTTAAAGGCAATTGCTCTTGGCAGGAGGACAGGCATGGCCGCTTTGCAGGTTGCTGCCTGGGCTGAGGGGCCACGTGCCACAGAGCTGCGCCTTGGAGCAGAGCTGGTGGACCTGCAGGGTGCTCGTAATACAAACAGCGACTCAACCTCAGAGCAAAAAATAGACCATTATGTCATAAGCATCTGAGGTGTCGGGGCAGAGCTCGTACAGTTTAGACTTGAGTAATTTCTAAAGAACCACTTAAAGATTGAGCTGCAATCAAAGTAGAACACAAACACACATCGTCTTAACAGAATGTTTTATATTTTTCAGTTTTTAAAGAACTGCTTTCCTGTTGCTGTCTCTCTGAATCAGGTGTTTACGTTGTTAGGACAGGCAGTGTGCTCTCCATGCTGTGGATCTGGAGGCAAGTATGACCTCCAGGGGCTCCCAGATGGCAGGTGGCATGGCTTCCACTGTGCCTGGGGGGGATGGTAAACTGCACCCCAGTGATGCCCAGGATTCCCCTGTTTCAGGGATTCTACTCTGGCCAAGGTTACAGTCGGCTTCACTTGTGGATTCTTAAGTTTCAAGAAGGGAAACAGGGCAGAGGCCCGTTAAGAAAGCATCTCCATCTTGTTTATTAAAGGAAGAGGACATTCTTTTCTATAGTTCTAGAGTGCTCATACATCAGCTCAGGGATTGTATGAGTCCGCATTGTTGACTGCAGCGGGGGATGATATTAAAAATATTTACCAGCTGGAAGCACATGGATGCTGACCAAGAAGAAGGGGTTCCGTGCCCTGGTGCATCTCTGGGGGAAAATCTGTCTGTATCAGTTTCTGGACGGTAGTGAGGAATGGTGCTGGTGGAGTGGATGCACATTACGGTGAGTCAGGGTATTTAATTAGCCTTTGGAAGAACTAGTTGAGGCCTTCTCCGTTGGCACAGTGGTAAAAGACTTCGCCTGCCAATGCTGGAGATGCAAGAGACTTGGGTTCGATTTCTGGGTCGGGAAGATCCCCTGGAGGAGGAAATGGCAACCCACTCCAGTATCCTTGCCTAGAAAATTCCATGGACAGAGGAGCCTGGCAGGCTGCAATCCTTGGAGTCACAGAGTCAGACACAGCTGAGCACACATGCATATTGCTGGAATTAGCTGAATGTGTTAACAACTGGTACAACTAAACCAGTGTCTAATAATTAAGTACCAACCATTACTGCAAGAATAAAAATGAGTTATCCGAAGACTGGCTGGCAGCTCCCATATTTAAAGAAAAGCTTGGAGAGTTGGACCTGGAAAGGACTCAGTGAAGTGTGGCATAGACAAGCTCCTGCCATGGGCTATTGGGTCCCTCTGGTAAAAAAAAAAAGAACCCGCCAGCCAATGCAGGAGACATGAGATGTGGGTTCTACCCCTGGGTCTGGAAGACCTCCTGGAGGAGGAAATGGCAACGCACTTCCTTGTTCTTGCCTGGAGAATCGCATGGACAGAGGAGCCTGGCGGGCTAATAGCATCTAATAAACACCCCTCACCCCATGAAGTGAGATGCAGACCTTGTTGGAAAAGGCTCAGCCATTGCTACTGAAAGGCAGACATGTTGCTGTGGTTCACGCCTTGGAGGTCGCTGGACACCTGCCCTCTGGAGCTGACTGGAAATCAGCCCCATAGCGTGCTGGGGAAGGTTGTTCACAGAGATGTCTCATTGCAGGCAGCCTGCTACAAGACCACCCGGGGGAGTTGCTAGGAGGAGCTGCCGGCTACCGAGTGCTGCTGGCTGCTGTGTAGGGGTAGGTGGGCACAGGGGAGGCCGAGCAACTGGTCCGCCCAGATGGCCTCAGAATTAGAAAAAGAAGCTCTTTCTTCCGGCAGTGGCTCTCCAGCGCCCTCTGCTGACAAAACTTCAGCGCCTGCGGCAACTTATTTAAAGGGCTCAGATTCCTTTTCACTAAAGCACTCAAGTAGGGTGAGTTTCGGAGAAGGCAATGGCACCCCACTCCAGTACTCTTGCCTAGAAAATCCCATGGATGGAGGAGCCTGGTGGGCTGCAGTCCATGGGGTCGCTAAGAGTCGCAGTCGACTGAGCGACTTCGCTTTCACTTTTCACTCTCATGCACTGGAGAAGGAAACGGCAGCCCACTCCAGTGTTCTTGCCTGGAGAATCCCAGGGACGGGGGAGCCTGGTGGGCTGCCGTCTGTGGGGTCGCACAGAGTCGGACACGACTGAAGAGACTTAGCGGTAGCAGCAGGGTGAGTTTAGGGCCGAGAGGAAATTAGGGGGAAAAAAAAGTAGAATACAGACGTTTAATGAGCTATAAATTCAATTAAAAGTTATCCATTCATTTTATTATTTATGTACTTGCTGTTCTGGGTCTTCAGTGCTGCTTGGGTTTTTGTCTAGCTGTGGGGGCGGTGGTTACGCTCTAGTTGCCGGGCCCTGGCCTCTCCTTTAGGCTTAGCGGTAGCAGCAGGGTGAGTTTAGGGCCGAGAGGCAATTAGGGGGAAAAAAAAGTAGAATACAGACGTTTAATGAGCTATAAATTCAATTAAAAATCATCCATTCATTTTATTATTTATGTACTTGCTGTTCTGGGTCTTCAGCGCTGCTTGGGTTTTTGTCTAGCTGTGGGGGCGGTGGTTACGCTCTAGTTGCCGGGCCCTGGCCTCTCCTTGCGGGGCTTCTCTTGCTGCTGAGCAGGGGCTCTAGAGCCTCAGCAGCTGCCACTCCCGGGGTCTAGAGCTGAGGCTCAGCGGCGCACGGGCGTAGTTTTCCCGTGGCTGTGGAATCGTCCTGGACCAGGGAGTAAACCCATGTCTCCTGCACTGGCAGGCGAATTCTTCCCCACCGGGTCACCAGAGAAGCCCTCAGTTTTGTTTTCACTCTGTATCTTATTTATTTTTTGATTTTTAAAATATTTATTTGTTTGGCTGCGCTGGTCTTAGTTGAGACACCCGGGATCTTTGATCTTCATTGCAGCATGTGGGATCTAGTTCCCTGACCAGGGACGAACCCAGGCCACCTGCACTGGGACCACGGAGTCCCAGCCACTGGGCCACCAGGGAAGTCCCTTAGATTTCTTTTTAAATTGCACACGTGGGGAAGAACTGGTCATGACAGGGACAAGCAAGCTGCTGAGAGGTAGCTCTGCTCGCCAACGAGCAGTCTGGGGTTAGGCTGTCGCTGGTTGGACTGGAGAACCTGAGAGTGAGGCTCTCTGTGCCTGTCCTCCAAGTCTGCGAATCTGTCGGAGGAGTGGGGAGGGGGCCTTCCAGCTTAGCAGGGTACTCACACATCTCTACAGACTTGGTCCCAGAGGGTTTTCCTTCTGGTTGGGAGGCTGGTAGCTCTCGATTCCTTCCCCAGGATGTACCTTCTTCAACTCCGTAAGTCTCCGTAAGTCCTTTAAAGTCTCCGTAACCCGATTGAAACATTAAATGCCACCATTTCCATGAAATTTCTAATGGGAATTAACCTCTCTGATTTCCTCTTTTAAAATTTGCTTCCTTTGAGGAGCACTATGACCTTGAACCCTACTTTAATTGCTGTTTATAGACTACGAGCGTTTTCCCTGGTGGCTCAGACGGTAAAGAATCCTGCAATGCGAGGGATCTGAGTTCGATCCCTGGGTCGGGAAGATCCCCTGAAGGAGGGCAAGGAAACCCACTCCAGTATGCTTGCCTGGAGAATCCCCGTGGACAGAGGAGCCTGGCAACAGTCCACGCGGTCGCAGAGTCAGACACGACTGAGCGACTAAGCACAGCGCAGACCACTAGACAACGAGCAGGGCTTCCCAGGTGGTTCAGTGGTGAACAATCTGCCTGCCAGTGCAGGGGACTCGGGTTCAATCCCTGATCCAGGAAGACCCCCTCGAGAAGGGAATGGTAACTGGCTCCGTATTCTTGCCTGGAAAATCCCATAGACAGAAGAGCCTGGTGGGCTATAGTCCGTGGGGTCACAAAGAGTCGGCCTCGACTTAGTGATTCAACAACAGACTAAGAGCACATTCATTTTGGTGTCTACCTGCTAAGTGACTTGTTGAATACTTCTGGGACTCAGTGAAGGAATGAGTTACACTGGATCCCGTCACATCTTCCCTTCCATCATCCTCTGCACCGCCCCCTTGGCCTTTTTCCCTCCACTCTCAGCCAGAAAGGCTCCTGCTTTATCCTGGCTACTGGCTGTAGCCAAGCTGCCCAACTAGACAGAAATGCCACTTTCACAGTTATGCCCACAGAGTTCCGTTTTCTTAAGCCGTGTCCCCAGCTGCCTGGGATGGAGCGACACACATAGCTGCCAGAAGCAGAAACAGAAGAAAGGGCTTTAAGTCACTGACTTGCACAGAATGCCACACTGGATGCCCAGTAACGTGCGGATGCACACACCTGTGGGGGTGCTGACACAACTCTACAGAGCTCGCGGTGCACAGGGGGCCTATCCACGCCAGGAGCAGCTCCTTGGGGCCAGGCCACATGGCGGGGTGCATTGTGACAGAGCGACCGGCTACAAGCTGGCAAACCTGGGTAGATGTTTAGACTCCCATCACTCACCAGTTGTGAGTCTTGGGAGCTTCTGGAAGAATCAAGGGAGTCAGTGAAGGAGGATAAACAGAGGCTGACTCTCTGTTCAGCACAGCAGATTGTGACAACAGAACCGAGCACGATAGGGGGTCTCTAGGCTGTCAGCAGGGAGGTCTGGGCCTGTCCCATCTCCTGGCCCCCATCCCACATTGCTAGATCCTGTTACACTGTGTGTGTGTTGTTGTTTAGTTGCTAAGTTGTATTTAACTCTTTGTGACCCCATGGACTGTAGCCCACCAGGCTTCTCTGTCCGTGGGATTCTCCAGGTAAGAATACTGGAGCGGGTTGCCATTTCCTCCTCCAGTGGATCTTCCCGACCCAGGAATCGAACTCCCATTTCTTGCATTATCAGGAAGATTTTTGTTTTTACCACTGAGGCACCCGGGGAGGCCTGTTACACTGCATACACTTTATAAATATATACTTTCGAAGTGAAATGAGTAATCTGTGGGGCAATTCGGAAAAGGATGAAATCAGAGAAAACACTTACTTTTTAGTATCATTTAGTATCATTTTCTGTTTCTGTGTTTTGCTTTTAAATTTTTCGTGAGTTGTCCAGACCAGAGAGAGTCCGAGAGAGCTTCCCTCTTCTGGAGAAACGAATGGCACAAGGATGTCAGTCTGAGGGTGGAGGCAGGGGTGTCTCTTTGGAAAAAAGCAAATAAGTAGTTCTGATCAGGACGGGAATAAATGGCCCGATTCTGGGAACGAAAATAAGGGATTGGGAATTCCCTGGTGGTCCAGTGGTTAGGACTCTGCCCTTTCACTGCTGAGAGGGGATTGAAGAGCTAACGCTGATAAAAATCTGTGATCTGTAGAAATGCTCCCAGAGGCAATAAATGACTGCAGTATCTCCTCTCTCTTCTGGGTGCCACGTCAGACAGTTGGCTTAGGGTTTGGGGCCCCCCAGTGGGGAAGCTTTGTGCTTTCTCTGCACAAGGCTTGTGTGTGTGCTTTTCTGAGTATAAAAGGAGTTCATCGCCATTACAAAGTATTTACAAAGGATGGAAATGAGTTGAAGGAAAAAAGTAACATAATCCTACCTGCTCTTTTAAAATATCTATCACATTAGAAAAAATAGAAAAGTTTCGTAGCAACATTGGTAGTGAAAGAACTAGAGAATACCTCCATTCCAGCTTATTCTTTTTGTGTGTGAATGACTCCGCACATCCCTTGTAAACTAGTTTCCTTATTCAGCTTATTCCTTATTCACTTCAGATCCAAGCTGGTAGCACTCCATTTTATCCCAGATACTGTCATGCCAGCTTCTCATTATTTTAGGATAAAAATTTCAGACCTTCACTATTTGAAGATAATAACTAAGATGCTTGTTTGCCATTTTCTTCGTTTAGCCCTCTTTTCATCTGATATGTGAAAAATAATAGAGCTGTTTTATGCATCTGAAAAAAACTTCACTGCTATCCAAATAACTAATTAGCACTGATTCACAAATGAATGGCTTCCCAGGTAGCTCAGAAGTAAAGAATCTGCCTGCTGATGCAGGAGACGCAGGAGATGTGGGTTCAATCCCTGGTCAGGAATATCCCCTGAAGGAGAAAATGGCAACCCACTCCAGTATTCTTGCCTGGAGAATCCCATGGACAGAGGAGCTTGGCAGGCTACAGTCCATGAGGTTGCAAAGAGTCAGACAGGCCTGAAGCAACTGAGCACGCACACTACCTTAAACTGGTTAAGGTATTCTTGTACTCTTTATAGTAGAACAAATGATAGTGTATGCTTTCCAAAAATAAAATCTGGCAATATGTATTGGGAACCTTTTCATTCAATTTGGAGATGCTTTCCTAAGGCAAATAATCTGAAATACAGAGATCCATAAGCACACAACTATTTTTGTGCTATTTATGTTATCAAAAATTTGGAAATTACTTAAGTCAATGGGATATTACATGGGATATTAACATAAGTAAACTCAGTTTTCACTAATATAAGAACAAGCTTAATCAAAATAAGAAAAAAAAAAGTAGACTGCAGAAGTTTAATGAACTATAAACTCAGTTTTGTTTTTAAATTTCATATGTGAATTAGAGGCAAATACATCCAAAAAAGTGATGACTCAAAGTCTATTAGAAGTAACACCCCCTTACCTTTTAAGTTAATACCCACCCCCTTTCTTTTCCTGGGCCTCGTGGCTGTGGGATTCTTCCTCCCCGACCAGGGATAGAACCCAAGGCCCTAGGTGGGGAAAGCATGGAGTTCTAACTACTTGACCACCAGAGAATTCCCATAACACCCCACACTTTTAATTTCTCTTCTTTTACAAACACTTTACTATAGATATTTGGAGAGAACAAATACCTAGCAGGAAGAAAAAAAAATCATCCCTTTTCTCTCTCTGCAGAGAAACTACTGTTCTTATCAGGGCTATTTCATATTTGTGTATTTAAATTAAATCTCATTGGTTTCTAGCTATTTGAAAACTTTTTTGCATCTGTTTCTTCTTGTGGATAAAGTTTATATAATTTTAGCAAAAATTTAAAAATCCCATTAAAATATGAATTGAAATTAAGCCTGTAAATTAGCTGTGAAAATCCAGCATTCTTGGGTTCATCTACTTAAATCTTCTTTTTTGTTACTCTTTTGCAGATTCTTTATGCAATTATCCTTAGGAACTTTATAAGTTAATAAAACTGATATTGTGAATGGGAATGCTATTTGCAATTATTCACCTCACTTATTTGTCGTGTTGATGATAGTGATCATTTTGAGCTGTTATGATTCTCATCTGTTTCTGTTAGTTTTGTGGGATTTTCTCAAATGATCTGCAGGATGGTAAAGTCGTGCCCTCCTTTTCATGAACTGTGCAGTCCCACAGTCCTCACTTCTGATCTATCACTTGGTGAAACTGCATCAGAGGTTTTGGGGTGACCAATCATGGCCCGATGATTCAGGCAACACCCCCGTTTGTGCTAAGTGATCCTGCTCTTTAACCATCTCTCTTAGAGACCTGATCTAAGGTAGCTGCATCATATTGAATATTTTTCTCCCTGGGACAAGGAATTCAGAATCTGGGACACTGCAGTGAAGCACCACAGTTGCCGCTCTAGAGAGAAAGTCACTGGCTTCTTGCTAGGGTGGCCCCAGGAGCACTGGCTTCTTCTCCTCGCCTTCTTTTTAGCTTGTATTGTTGGCAGAAGGAAAGTTGCTTAAAAATTTTTCCTTTTATTGCAGTATAGTTGCTTTACCATGTTGTGTAAGTTTCAGGTGTACAGCAAAGTGTCTGTTATACATATACATGTATCCACTCTTTTTTAGATTCTTTTCTCATATAGGTCATTATAGCGTATTGGGGAGAATTCCCTGTGTTATGCAGTAGTCCTTATTATCTATCATCTCCTCACTGTCTATATCCTTTTATGAAAACCCTTTGCCTTTCTCTTCTCTGTGTGTGTCTCTCTTATGTTAAGCTGGAATCAGTTCCAACAGGTTGCCACCAGAAGCTCTAATGTTAAAGTCCCCTGAAATGTCGTGGGTTTTCATGTAGTGTAAACATCTCACTTTCAGTATTCCTTTCCTGCAGAGCCCAGAAGTCTGAGGCACTGTTCCAGCTCCGTCACTGAGAACGTGCACAGCCCCAGGCTCCACACTGCTCTCTTCTCAGCGTAGCCCCCACCCGACGTTCAACCAGAGCCCCACCCGCCCAGATACTTTGCCTTCCCCAAACTTCAGTTTGTCCCAGTGCCCGTCCCAGGCAGTGTAAATTTCCTTCAGTGGTCTTTGATCTTTTAAATGTCCATTTGACTCAGGCAAGGATCTATAGGCTTTATCTACAGGTGACACATGTAGGGCTGAAACCATTCAACATCCTCGCACTTACGGTAATTCCGTTACCCTTCACACTATGGTCTTTTTTTAAATTGGAGTGTAAGTGCTTTACAATGCTGAGTTAGTCTCTGCTGCAGAACAACATGAATCAGCTATATGTATACACATGCCTTCCTCCCACTCCCCCATCCCATCCCTCTAGGTCATCAGGGAGCGCTAAGCTGAGCTCTCTGTGTTATATAGCTGCTTCTCACTTGCTGTTTATTTTATGCGATACTGTTTATGTCAATGTCACTCTCCCAGTTTGCCCTGTTCTCTCCTCCTCCCCTTCCCTGTGTCCACGAGTCTGCCCTCTACATTTGCATCCCTACTCCTGTCCTGCAAATAGGCTCTTCAGAGCAACTAAGCCCATATACTACACCATCTTTCTGGATTCCATATATATGTATTGTATACGATATTTGTTTTTCTTTCTGACTTACTTCACTCTGTATGATAGACTCTGGGTTCATCCACATCACTACAGATGACCCAATTTCATTCCTTTTTATGGCTGAGTAATATTCCACTGTATGTATGTACCACATCTTCTTTATCCATTCATCTGTCAGTAGACATTTAGGTTGCTTACATGTCCTGGCTATTGTAAATAGTGCTGCAATGAACATTGGGGTATATGTGTCTTTAAAACAAAAAGTATATATGTATTTACTTGGCTATGTGGGGTCTTAGTCATGGCCCATGAGCTCCAGAGCACATGGACTCAGGAGCTGCAGTGTCTGGGCTTAACTGCTCCATGGCATGTGGGATCTGAATTCTCTAACCAGGAATCAAACCCACATCCCCTGCATTGCAAGGATTCTTAAACACTGGACCACCAGGGAAGTCCCTGTCTTTTTGAATTATGTTTTTCTCAGGGTATATACCCAGTAGTCGGAGAAAGCAATGGCACCCCCCTCCAGTATTCTTGCCTGGAAAATCCCAAGGACAGAGGAGCCTGGTGGGCTGCAGTCCATGGGGGTGCTAAGAGTCGGACATGACTGAGCGACTTCATTTTCACTTTTCACTTTCATGCATTGGAGAAGAAAATGGCAACCCATTCCAGTGTTCTTGCTTGGAGAATCCCAGGGACAGNCCAAGGACAGAGGAGCCTGGTGGGCTGCAGTCCATGGGGGTGCTAAGAGTCGGACATGACTGAGCGACTTCATTTTCACTTTTCACTTTCATGCATTGGAGAAGAAAATGGCAACCCATTCCAGTGTTCTTGCTTGGAGAATCCCAGGGACAGGGGAGCCTGGTGGGCTGCCATCTCATCTATGGGGTCACATAGAGTCAGACACAACTAAAGCGACTTAGCAGCAGCAGCAGCATACTCAGTAGTGGGATTACTGGGTCATATGGTAGATTCATTTTTCGTTTTTTAAGGAACCTTCATACTGTTCTCTGTACTGCATTCCCACCAATAGTACAAGAGCATTCCCTTTCCTCCACATCATCTCCAGCATGTATTATTTATAGATTTTTTTTGATGTTGGCCATTCTGACCTGTGTGAGGTGATACCACATTAATTTTTATTGAACCATCATTGATTTTGGGTTTCCCAGGTGACTCAGTGGTAAAAAAAATTCACCTCCCAGTACTAGAGAAACAAGAAACGTGGGTTCAATCCCTGAATGGGGAAGATGCCCTGGAGTAGGAAATGGCAACCTGCTCCAGTATTCTTGCTTGAAAAATTCCATGGACAGAGGAGCCTGGAGGGGCAAGTATACTGAGCACAGCATATAATTGATTTATAATGTTGTATTAGTTTCAAGTGTACAGCAAAATGACTCATATAAATATATATATGTATGTATATTCTTTTCAGATCCTTTTCCATCTAGATTATCACGAGATATTGAGTAGAGTTCCCTGTGCTATACAGTAGGTCCTGTTGGTTATGCTCTGCTCCTTGAGGGACTGCTTTCATGAACTCCACACTCAACAAGGGTCCTGAGTTTCTAAGTTCTCTCCTCTAAGGCGTTCTATTCTCTCCAGCCAGCCACATCAGTAATTTCATCTAAGCCCTAGCAGATCCCCTACACCTGTGCATAACTTTTCACCTTTCAAACTCTTAGTTTACATGAAGAATTCAGCGAATTTCTACTTCGACGTAAAGAAAACTGGAAAGGGTATTGCTCTCACCGTAACGACAAGCAAAAGCTGGTTAAATATTAATACAAACTCATAACTTCCCATGAATCCCTCAGAGAGTTGAGGTCGCAGGGCAGCCAAGTAGCCTGAAATCTAGTGACGATGGGTCTCCTCCCTGGGGAGCACAGGAGGAGGAAACACCAAGATGTGAGCTGAACTTTTTCTTAGGAATTTCCATATTTTAATTTTTAAAATTCATGTTTCAGCTGGAGCATAGTTGCTTTACAATGTCGTGTTAGTCTCTGCTGTACAATTAAGTGAATCAGCTATATGTGTACGTATAGCCCCTCTCTTATGGACCTCCCTCCTAACCCTCCCATCCCACTCCTCTAAGTCGAGAAGATCCCCTGGAGAAGGGCATGGCAACCCACTCCAGTACTTTTTGCCTGGAGAATCCCATGGACAGAGGAGCCTGGTGAACTATAGTCCGTGGGGTTGAAAAGAGCTGGACACGACCGAGTGACTAACATTTAAGGTCATCACAGAGCATCCAGCTGTGCTCCCTGTGCTATATAGCAGCTTCTCACTAGTTAGTTGTTTTACACATAGTAGTGTATATATGTGGATTCTACTCTCTCAATTCATCCCTCCTTCGCTGAGCTAAACTTTTGAACAAATTGCCGTAGGCTGGTGTAGGCTGGCGTAAAAGAATAAGGCTCTTGGGAACCAAGGCTAAAGGCAGGCTTTAGCTTCACCCCACTTGAAGGCTCTCCTCCAAGGATCTCTGCTGGGCTCTTTGAGAAAGCTTTGCTTGGGGTGCAGATCTGGAAGAGAGAAGCAGATGGTGCTATAGAAAAGATCCGACACCCTGCCTGCATCTTCTCCCTGGCAGGCAAACACAGGAGAAGGGAGGAGGGCAGCGAATGCTTTTGCCCCCATGGCAGAGGCCAGGATCCACCAGGGCTGGGGAAATGGTCAGAGGAAAACCTTTGTGTCCTGCGAGAGAGTCAAGAAACAGTCCCAGGGTTGGGTCAATAGAAGTTTCCAACTGATGGGGGAAGGGCAGGAATCTCTTCCCCAGGAGACCTGCTTAAAAATTAAGGCAAAGTTCAGCTGTGACTGAGGGAAAGATCACTGAGAAAGGCTTGTCTTCAAGTCCCAGGGCCACAGGGCTTTGCCTAAGACTGAGCCCGAACCGAGGTGATAACTGCCATCTTCCTTTCCAGCAAGCTGGCAAACGCCATGTATCAGGAACAATCCATCTACCACGGAAAGAGGGAAAGAGCATGGGCAGGGACCCCCTTTGCAGTTGGTGCAGGGAAACAAGGCCCAATGAAACCTGAGGGTGCAGGCCCTAAGCCCTGGCTTACCATACCACCAAAGGAGTTTGAAGTCTGTGGTCCATTGCACATAACCACAGACAGAGCCAGCCCAAACCCAGCTCCATACCTGATGAGACTGCTTCAAACTCCGACGTGAATGGCCTGACAGAAGAAGAGCTATGTCCACCTCTTGTATAAAAGCGGGGCTTCCCTGGTGGCTCCGATGGCAAAGAAATGCCTGCAATGTGGGAGACCTGGGTTAGATCCCTGGGTTGGGAAGATCCCCTGGAGCAGGAAATGGCAACCCACTCCAATATTCTTGCTTGGAGAATCCTATGGACAGAGGAGCCTGGTGGGCTACAGTCCATGGGGTCACAAAGAGTCAGACACAACTGAGCAATTAAATCACACACACTGGTATAAATACAGATATCCCTTAATTTTTGCTTTAGGGCACCTTGCTTCACCTCCAGGTACTACGTATCTGTTTTTGCTAACTGAAATAAAATGAACAGTATTTTTGCTTTTACGAAAAAATGTGAACGGTGACAATAGTATGCAGTGTCTGTTTTGCTCTTATAGAGGCAAGACACCCCTCCCCGCCCAGCAGTGAGAGTGGCGCCACCAAGCGCCTACCCCCAGGAATTGCATTCAGCTCTTTGGCATCCGGCCGCCAGAGCTTCGAACTGTGTCTGCAAGCATCTGGGTTTTGTCTGGATTTATTTTGTGCATCCCTTAGCAAGATGTGTCCTGTGGGGTCAGGCCACTCAAGATGGCTGTTCTCTTGCTCTCTGTCCATCGGCTGCCCAAACAGGGCCTGTGCCACCCACACCCTACTCACAGGACTGACCTTCCTGTTGCTTACCCCCGGAAACCAGCTGGCGATTGTTTTTATCAAAGGGGCCGTGAGGGCTTGTGCCCCTCTGCTAGTTTCCCTGGTAACTAATGAGTACATCTGACATCAATTCCCTAAAACTGGTAACCCCTTCTCCTCCCCGCCCCCGGAAGTGAAGAGAGCCCCATGTCCTACCTGCAGTCAGCTGCACACACTTGGGTGTTGTCCCCGGCCCTTGCTTCAGACAGGTAAGCTCCCCCATATGTTAAACCACTGAGGTTTCTATTACTGACTCTGGGCTCTTTCTTTGGTCTTTTATTTTTTTTTTAAAGTATTTATTTATTTGGCTGTGATGGGTCTTAGTTTTGGACGTGCAGGATCTTGGGTCTTAGTAGTGGCACGTGGGGTCTAGTTCTCTGACCAGGGATTGAACCCAGGTCCCTTACGTTGGGAGCAGGGAGTCCCAGCCACTGGACAACCAGGGAAGTCCTTCAATGTTGTTTTTGATTTACCGTCTTGACTGGAGTTCGGTTTTAAAGTTTCCACTTCAACACCTGGGGACTAGGGAAATGCCCTCCAGATGCCCAGGAAACCAGTGGGCCCACATGAGTGGGACTTCAGCCAGGCCTCCATTGCTTACCTGGCCTCCTGGGCCCCCACTCTAACAGCGGTTCAGGACGATGCTTCTTTTCATGTGGCAGTGTCAACTCAGACCTTGTGTCTGTGATCCTCCAAGTGTTTGTTTCTTCCCCTTCCCTAGCATATAGGTACCCAAAGGAACAATTGTAGCTCCCTTAGAGGAAGCCTGGGGAATGCTTAGATGTTGTAGATACCTGTCATGGTATGGCAGGGTTCTTACTCCTAAGGACCAGGCCACCTCTTGGTCAATGGGTTTTAATTTGAAAATCGTCTCAGGCCTGAGAGCTGAACAAGGAACTGAGACTTCTTAAGGAGGAGGCTGCCTTCAGCGTACTGCTCTCCTTTCTGTCCTATTTGTTCATCTTGTCCTCTTAATTACTATTACTTATGATAATAAATTACACCAACATGAATAGTGCTGATAACAAATGATAGATCAAATCCTCATTTTCTTTTCAATGACAGATGTTAAGTCGAGCGCTCTTAGTAGAGAAGGGTGGGACACCTCTATAAGCTCAGAGGTTTTGTAGGCTTCAAAATCAGCAGCAACCATCTATTAATAGATCGACAGTCCCCAATCTTTTTGGCACCAGGGACTGGTTTCATGGAAAACAATGTTTTCACAAACATTGAGAAGGGGATGGTTTCAGGATGATTTGAGCATGTTACATTTATTGTGCAGTTTGTTTCTAATCTAAGGCTACCTCTGACCTGATAGGAGGTTCTAGTGCAAGGCGCAGAGGTGGGGGACCCATAATCTTGATGTCTCTACCCAGGATTCACCCACTCCAGTATTCTTGCCTCGTGGATCCCATGGGCAGAGGACTCTGGTGGGCTACAGTTCACAGGGTTGCAAAGAGTTGGACACAACTGAAGCAACCTAGCATGCACGCACCCACGTTTCAGGGGCTCAGGTTTTCCCTATCAGGGCCCTGCCTTTTGCATAACAAACCTGCCTCCATCGAGCATTCTGAACCTGTATTAAGGGATGCCTCAGCCTGCTGCTCAGCAGTGTCTGCCCTTCCTCTGCAGGAGAGTCTTGGGTGCTGGCCCTGCTCTGTTGTCTTATTTATGTGGGTGCACGCTCGGTTGCTTCAGTCGTGTCCAACTCTTTGTGACTCTAGGGACCATAGCCTGCCAGCCCCGTCTGTCTGTGGGATTCTCCAGGCAAGAACACTGGAGTGGGTTGCCATGCCCTCCTCTAGGGGATCTTCCTGACCCAGGGATCAAACCAATGTTTTAACTGTCTCCTGCATTGGCAGGTAGGTTCTTTATCACTAACACCACCTGGGAAGCCCATTGCTGCTGCTGCTGCTGCTAAGTCACTTCAGTCGTGTCCGACTCTGTGTGACCCCATAGACGGCAGCCCACCAGGCTCCCTCATCCCTGGGATTCTCCAGGCAAGAATACTGGAGTGGGTTGCCATTTCCTTCTCCAATGCATGAAAGAGAAAAGTGAAAGTGAAGTTGCTCAGTCTGTCCGACTGTTAGCGACCCCATGGACTGCAGCCCACCAGGCTACTCCGTCCATTGGATTTTCCAGGCAAGAGTACTGGGGTGGGGTGCCATTGCCTTCCCCGGGGAAGCCCATTACTTAGTGTTAATTGTCCCTTAATGGTCCTCATCAGCATTATCCCCCTCCAGTTCAGTTCAGTCACTCAGTCGTGTCCAACTCTGCGATCCCATGGACTGCAGCATGCCAGGCCTCCCTGTCTATCACCAGCTCCCAGAGTTTATTCAAACTCATGTCTGTTGAGTCGGTAAGGCCATCCAACCATCTCATCCTCTGTTGTCCCCTTCTCCTCCCACTTTTCATCTTTCCCAGCATCAGGGTCTTTTCAGATGAATCAGTTCTTCCCATCAGGTGGCCAAAGTATTGGAGTTTCAACTTCAGCATCCCTCTGCCAGGCAGCAGTTCAACTAGGCAGTAACCAGCCTTCTCCACAGTGGCATCCTTTTGCCCCCTAGTTTTTTTCTCTCAATTATTGAGAGAGAGAGAGAGCTATTGCCATCTCAGACTAACTATAGATTTAAAAATTGTTTATTTATTTGACTGCACTGGGTCTTAGTCGTGGCATGTGGGGTCTAGTTCCCTGACCAGGGACTGAACCTGGGCCCCCTGCATGGGGAGCGTGGAGTCTGGACCACCAGGGAAATCCACCCCCAGATCTTCTGAAAGCCTTGCTTTGCCCCATCTCCCGTAGCCTTCCCCTCCACTGGTGTACTTTCTGGGGTTCCCAGCAGTCAAATCTTCAGGATTTGAGCCACCACCTTATACCAAGGACTGTCTGTCACACTGGCTGACCACAATGAAGTCTCTTCGACTGGCCTTGAGTGAGCCTGTCCCAAGTCCCCTTCTTACTGCCTACTTCCTTTTTAAAAAAACATTTATTTGGCTGTGCCAAGTCTTAGTTGTGGCATGCAGGATCTAGTTCCCTGACCAGGGATTGAACCTGGGCCCCCTGCATTGGAAGCTCAGAGTCTCAGCCCCTGGATCCCACTGCCTACTTTCTTAGATCACTTAATGTTAGTCTGCACCGTCCAAGAAGCAGTCATCGAGATGGCATTAGAAGTGCAAGCGATTTATTAGGTGCAGTGCTTATGAGGGAAAGTAAAGAGGAATCCAGGGCAAATCAGAGGAAGGAAGATCCCTTAGGGTGCAGCATGCATCTAAGAAAGCTTGGCAAGTCTGCTTAGAGTCCTTGAGGCAAAGCTGCTCATGGGAGCAGTTGCATCTCCTGAGAGCGCCTCTGCCTGCTGTTCCTGCTGCACCCAGTCATGGGCTCAGGGCTGCCAGTGGGAAGTGTGTTGTAGCTGGGCACTTGGTTGACCACATTCCCCCTGCACAGCCCATCTAGGGGTGTGCGTTTATGGCTGCTGTAGTGTCTTTCATTTCCAGGCTTTCCTTGAAACTGTGGTTGAATCTCTTCCCTTGTGTTTTAGACAAAGGCACTGAAAGATGTTTGGAAGCTCAGTGTACATGGGCAGGATCATCAGTTGTGGGCTTCACTGTAATGTGACCTGGGTTTTGTCATGAGCAACCAGGATGTTCATCTCTGTGCGTCCTGCCTTTGCAGCTGCTCAGGTTTCCTTGTGAAGACATTTAGGCAACCAGGCAGGAAAGTATGTCTGGGTAGCTAATCTCATGAAGAGGGATCAACATTCAGACTGTAGAATTCATCTTCATCAGTATGGTACCATCTCCTGGGCTTCCCTGGTGGCTCAGATGGTAAAGAATATGCCTGCAATGCTCAGTTCCTGGGTTGGGAAGATCCCCTGGAGGAGGCAATGGCTACCCACTCTAGTATTCTAGCCTGGAGAATCTCATGTACAGAGGAGCCTGGTGGACTGTCATTCCATGGAGTGGCAAGGAGTCAGACACAACTGAGCTATTTTCACCATCCTCTGATCGCTGTTAAACTTTTCTGGAGAATACACTTCCATTCTGCTGCCCAGGAGGAAGGTTGCTTGCTTGGAGCTGCTCGGCCAGCTTCTTATCTACGCTTCTCATGCCCACATCCAGAGGTATCTGCTCTTTGAGAAATTCCAGGGTGAAACTTTTGTTTGCTTCTTGCCATTACTCTCTCACTCCTGGCTCAGTGTTCCGCTTTGTCAGCTCTACAGAGTAAGTGACCACACTTCGATCTGCTTTCAACTGCCAAACTTTGTTGGTTTCTGTTCCTATGACCTTTGTCCTTGTGGCTTTACGCTTTTGTAAAAAGGACTTTACTGTTTTAGTGGGATGTGGGAGGGACCTGGATTGAAGTCATGGGTCTGTCTAGTCCTCCATTTTTTTTTTTTTTTCTTTCCATGACACACAGCATGCAAGATCATAGTTCTCCAATCAGGGATGGAATCCTTGCCCCCTGTAGTATAACCACTGGACCATCAAGGAACTCACAATCCTTTTTTTTTTTTCAATTATTTTTTAATAATTGGTGTCTTCAAGTAGCCTATTAGCTGGCTTCCATAGAGATGTTTCTCCACAGAGTAGTTAGTCTTTAAAAATACAAATTAGATCATATTACTTTCTTGCTGAAAACTCTTTGCTAAAGGTTTCTCATTACACAGAATAAAACCTAAGTTGCTTGTCTTGAGGGCTGGCCTATATGACCTCACGTGATCTGGCCCTGGCTGCTTCTTGGCCCTCATCTCCTACCTCTCACCCCGTCAGTTATCTTCTCCAGTCACACTGGCTTTCTTGCTGTCTTCCAGACAAAATGTTCTTAATGTTAGTTTGACTTCCCAGGTGGTGCAGAAGTAAAGAATCTGCCTGCAAAGCAGGAGACTCATGTTTGATCTCTGGGTCGGGAAGAACCCCTGGAAAAGGGACTGACAACCCATTCCAGTATTCTTGCCTGGGAAATCCCATGGATGGAGGAGCCGGGCAGACTACAGTCCATGGGGGTCCCAAAGAGTCAGACATGACTGAGTATGCATGCACACGTTAGATTATGCTATTAGTTTGTTTTCTATTACATTTGCTATGTCTTGACTTTTTTTGACAGAATATTAATTTTTGTAAATTTAAATAATTTTTGTGTTTTGTCCTTAAGAATGACTTCACTTTTGACTTCACTTTTCTAACAATGTAAACATATATTTTTCTAGTTTTATATTTCATTATGTTTACACCCTGGTTCCATGTTAATATTGTGAGGAAAGGGTTTAACTTGGTATTTTCTCCAAATGTGACCAGCTGTCTCAACACCAGTATTTTTTTGGAACAGATTCCTACTGATTAGAAATGGCATCTCTATCATATACTTACCTACATACAGTGACCTGTCTCTGGGCTCTATAATCTTCTGGGTTATTCAGCCAGTTCTGTGTAAGTACTCTGCAGTACTCACTGGTCTGTTTCTTTTAAACCATTTTGCTCATTTACATGCCCACTTTCGGTTGTGCAGGTCTTGGCTGCTGTGCAGGCCCTTCTCTGGTCGTGGCGAGTGGTGGAGGGGAGGGCGGCTGTTCTCTAGCTGTGGCGCGAGGCTTCGCATCACCCCGGCTTCTCCTGTGGCTTCAGCAGCTGCGGTGCGTGGGCTCAGCAGTTGCAGCTCCGACTCCAGAGCGCCGGCTCAGTCACCGTGGTGCACTGGCTTGGCTGCTTCTCGGCATGTGGGATCTTCCTGGACAAGGGATCGAACCCGCATCTCCTGCGTTGGTAGGCAGATTCTTTACCATTGAGTCACCAGGGAAGCCCCTCACCAGTGTTTTAAAATGTTTCTGGAAGTTGTTTTTCCAGCATTTCCATTATTGTGCATCTTATCTTCCAAATGTACACTACTTTTCTGATGTGCACTCGAATTGTAATGATGTAGGGGCAGGAATTTTTTTTCTTTTATCCTGGGCTTTCCTTTTCTTGCCTGGAAAATCCCAGGGACAGAGAAGCCTGGTAGGCTACAGTCCATGGGGTCGCAGAGAGTCGGACAGGACGGAGTGATTTCATTTTATCCTGGGCTTTCCTTTCCTTGCCTGGAGAATCCCAGGGACGGAGAAGCCTGGTAGGCTACAGTCCATGGGGTCGCGAAGAGTCGGACACGACTGAAGTGACTTAGCAGCAGCAGCATAGATGATTAAGTGTGCTGAAAATGTTTTTCCTCTTCTATTCCACCACCGATACCCATTTCTTTTAAATATCTATTTTATCTGACTTTACTGGGTCTTAGTTGTTGTGGCACACAGGATATTCGATTTTGTCATGGCATGCAAGGTCTTTAATTAAGGCATGTGGAATCTAATTCCCTGCCAGGGATCAGACCTGGGCCTTCTACACTGGGAGCTCAGAGTCTTAGCCCCTGGATCAGCAGGGAAGTCCTGACAACCTAATTTCTTAGCACGGGTAGTGGGCTACTTATTTTGTTCTGATTTCAATTCTTTTAATATTTCAACATGAAGTCACAGTGGGATTGTATCAAATAGCTTTAAACAAGTTTAGGACATTCACTTTGCTGAGCAGCTTTACTTTTCCTTGAGATTTTCTCATGTATGGAGGCTGAAATTTATCCAATGCAAATTCATCCAACAATGTCTATGAAGTTAATCATGTTTTTAAAATTCTTCTTTTACTTTGCTAATATGGTGACTAGCATAGATTTTTCTCATCATTCATTTCAGTTTTGGTATATTTAAAAAAATACAATTTCAGATTTACTATTTCGACCTGGGTTTTAAGTATTGTTCTTGCATTGCTTATTGACTACTAATAAGCCAATCTATTAAAACCATCATGATTATTCTAATGTGTAAAGTATAACCTTAATAAACCAGTAAGAAGCCCGCATTATTCTCATAAGTGTTTTTTGAGAAACGGGAATGAGAGGTGATAGGATCATTTAGGATTCATTTAGATTCCACCTCTATTTGCCATTAAGTTGTCAGACAGTATTAAGCAAGACACACCCCTCTTGGCTTCAGACTGAAAATCTAGAAAATGGGACATGGAGAGAATAAATGTTAACATGCTGAGAACAGTGCCAACTACTGTATAAGTCTAAGAAATTACTAAATGGCAAGTCAGGTAATTTTATATTTAACTGCAATTGTGAATGAGGATACAATATAAACTCAAGAAAATCTTCAAAGCGATGTAAAACCCGAAGGCATTAAAATTTATTAAATGATGCAATAACAACAGAATTCTTTATTTACAATAGCATTATTTAACATCAAATAAGCAAATAGCATCAGCAAAGCAATATTAACTTGCATAAATGTATTTAAAATTTCTCTTGAATATATCTACCTTTTGCATAAACTGCTCACACTAGAAATACAAACATCAATGCAGGTGAACAAAGTGATGTCTGGAGTCAACTCCATTTTGAAAATAAATCACAACCTGAAACACTGTAAGCTTTCTCCTGAAGAACCATAGTTAATATATTGCTTAATTTTACCCTTGTATAATCTTTTCATATACACACATCTCAGATGCAACTTCATGAGGAACTGTACAAATAAAACCACAAATGGCATAAGAAAAAAAAAAAGACAGTTAAATGTTTGAAGAAATGTATCATCATCACCATTCAACAACATAAAGTTTAAGTGATGATGCACTTATTCAAAAAATTGTACACAGTTCACTATACAAATATAATACATCGGACAGCTATGTAGGAATATACAAGACTTAAAAACAGATCTAAGGCATTATGCTAGATTTTAGCATTTTGAGGTTCTTGCACATAGCTTTTACCTGTAGTAAGAAACTTAAAAGGTTTCATTTTAGTCTATAAAGAAACACCAGGGAGAAAATTCTAATTAAAATTGAAGCCACTACAGTAATTTTCTTTTGTGCAGAGAATGCTTTGCTCGGAGGCAGCATACTACCATACAAATACTAGAAAATTTTAAATTCACACCAACAATTAATGGCTTAAGTTGCATTTCAAAATTGATTGTGTATCTTTGGGTTCTGCAAGGGGATCTGTGCCACCCATTTCATGTGTTAAGCCCATAGGAACTCCGTTTTTAAACACAGATTAAAAACTGCATTATATAAACTGCAAAAACATTGCTTTCAATGGTTACAGGCCATGAGAGATACACGTGGGAGGGGGCATCTTCATCTTTTGAGTCCAACGAATTCATTGCAGGAAAACAGCTCACTTCACTTTTTCAACTTACCACGTTACATGAACACGTAGATGAGCTTCACAACCAAGTTAATGTATGTATACTTTTCACATTATGTGTTTTTCACATTTAGTAATATAAGTAAAACACTGATTATTTGTTCTATTAAGGAAAACCGAGGACTCGGTCTAACAAGTTTATTGTGTACACCATGAGAAATACTGATCATGGAGGGACTGGTTTGGCCTTTGCTTCTATCATGATCAATGTGATCAGAGGATTCCTTCACTGACTTAATTAGATGTAAAAAACCCATGACCTGATCTAAGCCGTAAGAGAACGGGTCATCTCTCTTCCTTCAAAATGACAATGATTATGAGTTATTCCCAATGACCAGAATGGCAGGTTTGCAGATCAGATCTGTCTGAACTGGAGAACACAGTGGGCAGGGTTAAGCAAGAAGAGGTACACAGGGGTTTCTGGACAGTGTCCAGTGGAAAGGGACTCCAACTCAGACAAGCAACACCAGCTTACACTCCATTTTCTCTTCTGTGCTGTGTGACGTTCAAGGCATTCTAATTCACGTTTCTAAACGTCAACTGGAAACTGGTCAAGTGACACCACCTGTGACGTAAGCCTTCTGGTGCCAGTGAGAACGCTGAGCTCAGGCCGATGTCTGCCCGAGTTGTTTCTCCACCACAGTTGGGTGACCCAATGGTTTGGTTGAGAAAAGCAGAGCCTTTTGTTGGGGGGGGGGAATGTGAATTGGTGGCCCCCAAGAAGTGCTGTTCCTGGGCCACCTTCCTGTAGTGAGACCCCCTAAGTGGAAAAGAAAGTAGCGAAATGCAGATTTCCCAGGACATTTCTTTAGCACGGAGCCACGCGTTCAGACTGTCTACTTAACCATTTATCTTTGAGCTCTATCTCTTTCTATACTTCCGTAATCTGTCCATAGAGAGAGATGTATAAGTAGGGGTAGTTTGTCTATTTTTCACCCTTCCACAAAAAAAACAAGCAAATTTCAAGGAAAAAAGACTTCTCTGTTCCTAAAAGGCCTGGCTAACAAGATATAAAATGCTTTGTTTTTTAGACATCAAAAAGACATCATTCTGAAATTTAGGTAAGAAAGTAGGTGTCTTAGGAGTTGGGGAGAAATAGCTCAAAAAGGTCACCAGTTTCTTGGTATTACAGCTGTCTGAAACTGATGCCAATTAAGAAAAGATTATTCCCCTACCAGAGTGGGCAAGAAAAACAACCAGAAAAATGGCGGGCTTAGTAACACGTAGTCTTCCTAAGGTTAAGAAAGAATATAAACATATAAAAATCAAGAACTGGTTTCTACAGCGGCTGCATATCAGATAGATTAGATAAATGACTTATGAGCAGAATCACAAGATTTAGAAAATAAAAAGTCTTAAGTCTACAAATTAGGTCTAATCGAGGCCTCGAGAGCCTTTACAAAACACTTTCAGGAGACACTGCTATGAAGATATCTAATTGTTTAACACTGAAGTACCTCATTTTGGATTCGATTCCACAATATGTATACCTCACAAAAAATTACACAATTAAAACACTTAAGTCCTCAACTTAAATTATTGCTTGTTTACATATAAATTGGATTTTATGTACCTTACAAAACTTCGGCTTATTAAGTCAGCACTGCTAAAAAAAAAACAAAATAAAAGACACATGGCGGAGGTGAACTCTGTCCTGATGCCTGCGGTCAATTTTAAGCACACTGTGGTTTTCTCCCGCGTAGGGGGCCAGTGTCGCGGGGAACAGAATGAACTCACTTCCCAGGCAGGTGTCCAAAGTCTGATGGGTTTTGAGTACTAACTTTGCTCCTCTCCTTCCAGTAAATGCATTTTTTTTCTGGAATTTCAGAGTTAGCGGCTGGTAAGTGGCTGGCAAAACATGGAAGGAAATAATAAGGGGCTTACCTGGTTTCTGTTGCCTTTATTAAAAAAAAAAAAAAAGTGGGGAGAATGGGGAAGGCAGAGGGGGAAGGGAAGGATCAGATGGAAGAAGAGGCGCTGATTCAAGCTTCTGATCGATCTAAAGCAAATTGAATTTGGAAATCAATTTCTTTTTGATTCATGATTTGGGTGAACTAGTTTGGTTTGAATCAAAGAAATTGAAAAAAAAAAAGAGGAAGAAGGACTTGTTAATGTTGACAGCCCTTCCGCAGGCTCTTTTTCACCTGTTCAGGAACTGGAAATGCTTTCCGACACGGCCTTGAGAGCTTTCTACAAAGATACAACTACGATGTCTTGGTCTTCACCTCTTGGGCATGTCTGTACGGCATGGTCCATGGTGTCTGTCCTGCTTATCCCAGAGGCCGGCTTCGCTTAAAACATCTTTAGTTTGATTTTTTTTTAAATCTTTTCTTTCCCCCAGATGAAATCTTAATCGTTTGGACTGGTTAGCCAGGGAAAACAAAGCAAGAAACCAGTGTCTGGAGCCAGACAGGACGAGAACAAGAGCATGGGTTGTTTTCCTTAAATACATACATTTAGATACATTCAATCTGACAAGGGTGTGAAGTCTGCCTGTCAACATTTACTCTGCAGGAGAGATCTAAGTTGCACTAAGGTGAATGCAGTGAACAGACTGACGACTGTCCGGACACGAGCTGCAGGCCATCTGTCAACACGACAGGCGGCTCCTCCAGGAGGAGGAGCCGAGGGACTCGGCCTGTCAGCCCATCTTGCTCGGGCAGGGCTGGATGGCAGGTCAGTTGGGTCGAAACGAAGAGACGCAGCTCTCCAGATTGGTAAGTGTCTTGAGCAAGTGAGCCCAGTCAGCTGAAGAAAGAAGCAACCAGCTACCTTCAGTGTCAGCAGTATTTCTGCGGGAAAATAAAGAGAAAGTTGCGATGACTCAGAATTTTTGGTAAAACCATCATGAGGCCCAGCATGAAAACATCAGACTACTTGGCCATTTTAAATAACACCAATCACAAAGGTTACATTCACTTTTTGTTTGTTTGTTTTGTAGGAAATTCAACATCAATTCTACATTTTCTCACTTAAGAGAGAACTTGAAAATATTATCTCGGGCTAGGGACAACCTTTTCTACCATAAGAGGCGCCCCCACCTGTGCCAAGCTGCTCAGAGTGCTTCCTCTTGTTAACAGGCCGTCACCAGGCTCCCAACTCAGGTGGGTTCCCAGTACTAACTGTTCTACTGTTTCAAGACTTAGTTGGACACAGTCATATAACTCTTCTTAGAAAAAGTGTTTAAGGTGATAAAGAAATAATGTAGATCACATTTGAAGACTGTTGCTTAAAAAAAATGAAATCTAGAACACTTAGAATAAACTTAGGCTTAATGAAGGGAGAGTGGGGTCTTAGCCACTGAACCACCAGGGAAGGTCCACCCCTAGATCTTCTGAATGCCCTGCACCATCTGACCTACAATAGGCTTCCCCTTAGAATAAACTTAGACTTAATTTAGGGAGAGAGAACAATTAGAAGCTAGTTCTTCTCCATCCTTCTGAAAATCAAACATTACAATTCAGAAACAAAAAGAAATCAAAGTTTGTGCTAACACGATTAATTCTTTGGCATTTCATTTTTTGCTTTGCTATAATCACTCCATTCTGGGACAAAATGAGTGTTTTTAAATCATATGCCACCATCAGCTCAATTAAAATGAGCTTAAATAAAAAATTACACAAACATCATTGTATATCCAATAAAATTAGATTTGTTTTTCTTCTTTTTTTGGCTGCATTGCACGGCATGTGGCTCCTGCATTGGAAGGGCAGGGTCTTAGCCACTGGACCGCTGGGGAAGTCCGTATCACACAATTCTCCTCAGTCTACTGGCTGACAACGTGCCTGTGCCACTTCTAGTCTATGCAATATTCACAGCCACGGGTTTATTTCTCTGTTGTTTCTTACCCGTGATGCATCTCCCTCCTGCTTAATCATGTCCATTCCAGGCAGCTGGCTAGGGAAAAGGCCGCCTCCCCTCAGAGCAGGGTCATTCACCTGAGTGCGACAGGACAGGACGTGGCTTTATCTGGAGATACATCCATACGCCTACTGGGAGCAGCCACCCACCAAGCTTCTGCTTTGTGTCTAGGAGCAGAATTACCGGGACAGAAGGCCACTGCCCTTATCTAGTCTCCCACATGCAAGTTCTGGGGGGGGAGTGTGGAGGAACGTGAAAATGTGCTGCGCTCAGACTCCTGTTTGTGTCCGACTTTCTGTGACCTCATGGACTGTAGCCCGACAGGCTCCTCTGTCCATGGATTCTCCAGGCAAGAATACTGGAGTGGGTTGCCGTTTTCTTCTCTAGAAGATTTTCTCGACCCAGGGTTCAAACCCACATCTCTCAGGTCTCCTGAATGGGCAGGTGGGTTCTTTACCACTAGCATCACCTGAGAAGCCCCTATAAATACTCTGGCTGCCTTCCCAATTAATTTTTATTTGCATTCTATATAGAAATTCAACAGAGATAATCATATTAGAAACATTCTTGTCTTTCAGTTCAGTTCAGTCACTCAGTCTTGTCTGACTCTTTGCGACACCATGGACTGCAGCACGCCAGGCTTCCCTGTCCATCACCGACTCCTAGAGCTTGCTGAAACTCATGTTCATCGTGTCGGTGATGCCATCCAACCATCTCATCCTCTGTTGTCCACTTCTCCTGCCTTCAATCCTTCCCAGCATTAGGGTTTTTCCAGTGAGTCGGTTCTCTGCATCAGGTGGCCAAAGTATTGGAGTTTCAGCTTCAGCATCAGTCCTTCCAATGAATGTTCAGGACTGATTTCCTTTAGGATTCACTGGCTGGATCTCCCTGCAGTCCAAGGCATTCTCTCAAGTCTTCTCCAACACCACAGTTTAAAAGCATCAATTCTTCAACACTCATCTTTCTTTAGAGTCCAACTCTCACATCCATACATGACTACCGGAAAAACCACAGCTTTGACTAGATGGACCTTTGTTGGTAAAGTAATATCTCTGCTTTTTAATATGCTGTCTAGGTTGGTCATAGCTTTTCTTCCAAGGAATAAGTGTCTTCATGGCTGCAGTCACCATCTACAGTGATTTTGCAGCCCCCCAAAATAAAGTCTGTCACTGTTTCCACTTTTCCCCATCTATTTGCCATGAAATGATGGGACTGGATGCCATGATCTTAGTTTTCTGAATGCTAAGTTTTAAGCCAACTTTTCACTCTCCTCTTTCACTTTCATCAAGAGGCTCTTTAGTTTTTCGCTTTCTGCTATAGGTTAGTGTCATCTGAGAATCTGAGGTTATTGATATTTCTCCTAGTCAATCCTGATTCTGGCTTGTGTTTCATCCAGCCTGGCATTTCAAATGATGTACTACTCTTCATATAAGTTAAATAAGCAAGGTGACAATATACAGCCTTGACGTACTCCTTTTCTCATTTTTCTAACTGTTGCTTCTTGACCTGCATATAGATTTCTCTGAAGGCAGGTTAGGTGGTCTGGTATTCCCATCTCTTTCAGAATTTTCCAGTTTGTTGTGATCCACACAGTCAAAGGCTTTGGCATAGTCAGTACAGCAGAAGTAGACGCTTTTCTGGAACTCTCTTGCTTTTTCGATGATTCAGTGGATGTTGGCAATTTGATCTCTGGTTCCTCTGCCTTTTCTAAATACAGCTTGAACATCTGGAAGTTCACGGTTCATATACTGTTGAAGTATGGCTTGGAGAATTTTGAGCATTACTTTGATAGTGTGTGAGATGAGTGCAATTGTGTGGTAGTTTGAACATCCTTTGGCATTGCCTTTCTTTGGGATTGGAATGAAAACTGACCTTTTCCAGTCCTGTGGCCACTGCTGAGTTTTCCAAATTTGCTGGCATATTGAGTGCAGCACTTTCACAGCATCATCTTTCAGGATTTGAAACAGCTCAACTGGAATTCCATCACCTCCACTAGCTTTGTTCATAGTGATGCTTTCTAAGGCCCACTTGACTTCACATTCCATAAAACTGACCTTTTCCAGTCCTGTGGCCACTGCTGAGTTTTCCAAATTTGCTGGCATATTGAGTGCAGCACTTTCACAGCATCATCTTTTAGGATCTGAAATAGCTCAACTGGAGTTCTATCACTTCCACTAGCTTTGTTCTCAGTGATGCTTCCTAAGGCCCACTTAACTTCACATTCCAGGATGTCTGGCTCTAGGTGAGTGATCACACCATTGTGATTATCTGGGTCATGAAGATCTTTTTTGTTTTAGTTCTTCTGTGTATTCTTGCCACTTCTTCTTAGTTTCTTCTGCTTCTGTTAGGTCCATACCATTCTGTCCTTTATTGTGCCCACCTTTGCATGAAATGTTCCCTTGGTATCTCTAATTTTCTTGAAGTGATCTCTAGTCTTTCCCATTCTATTGTTTTCTTCTATTTTTTTTTGCATTGATTGCTGAAGAAGGCTTTTTCATCTCTCCTTGCTATTCTTTGGAACTCTGCATTCAAATATTATATTTTTCCTTTTTTCCATTGCCTTTAGCTTTTCTTCTTTTCTCAGCTATTTGTAAGGCCTTATCAGACAATCATTTTGCCTTTTTGCATTTCTTTTTCTTGGAGATGGTCTTGAATACTGCCTCCTGTACAATGTTCCTCTGTCCATAGTTCTTCAAGCACTATCAGATCTAATCCCTTGAATCCATTTGTCACTTCCACTGTATAATCGCAAAGGATTTGATTTAGGTCATAGCTGAATGGTCTAGTGGTTTTCCCTACTTTCTTCAATTTGAGTCTGAATTTGGCAATGAGGAGTTCATGATCTGAGCCACAGTCAGCTTCCAGTTTTGTTTTTGTTGACTGTATAATGCTTCTCCATCTTTGGCTGCAAAGAATATAATCAATCTGATTTTGGTGTTGGCCATCTGGTGATGTCCATGTGTAAAGTCTTCTCCTGTGTTGTTGGAAAAGGGTGTTTGCTATGACCACTGCTTTCTCTTGGCAAAACTCTGTTAGCCTTTGACCTGCTGTGCTTTGTACTCCAAGGCCAAATTTGCCTGTTACTCCAGGTAGCTCTTGACTTCCTACTATTGTATTCCTGTCCCTTATAAGGAAGAAGACATCTTTTTTGGGTGTTTGCTCTAGAAGGTCTTGTAGGTCTTCATAGAACCGTTCAGCTTCTTCAGCATTACTAGTCAGGGGATAGACTTGGAATACTGTGATACTGAATGGTTAGACTTGGAAATGAACAGAGATAATCATTCTGTCGTTTTTGAGACTGCATCCAAGTACTGCATTTTGGACTCTGGTTGACTGTGATGGCTACTCCATTTCTTCCAAACAAGAGCAATATTGTCTAGGAACCTGGAATGTTAGGTCTATCCATGAATCAAGGCAAATCATACGTGGTTAAACAGGAGATGGCAAGAGTGAACATCAACATTTTAGGAATCAGTGAACTAAAATGGACTGGAATGGGTGAATTTAACTCAGATGACCATTGTATCTTATGTCTTTACATGTTTCGTTTTCTGAGTGCAAATTAGACCAATGATCCTTTCCCACACTGTCCTTCTTTGGCCATGCTGCACGACTTGTGGAATCTTAGTTCCCTAACCAGGGACTGAACCTGCACCCTCAGCAGTGAAAGCAGAGTCCTAACCACTGGACTGCCAGGAAGCGCCCTTCATCTGGTTTTATGTTTAGGAGAAAAAAACATCAGTTCTTGAAAATCCCCAAATATAATTACTTAAGAAAGTGCATTTCATCACTCCATTTTTTGACATTCATTTTTTGATATTGCAAAATCCTTCAAATAAGAGAAAAATTTAGAAGACAGAAAGTTAAGAAATATTTTAAAAGATCTTTGAGCTGTCAGGGATCCTTTTGTGTTTACTTCATCATCAACAAGTATTTCTGTTAATTGCACTAACACTAGTGATGGTAAGGTGAAAAAACACTCTTCAAAATAAATGTGGGAGTTGATGGCAGATGTTAAGCACATGGGAAGACTCATTCAATAGCAGAAACAGTCGAAAAGTTGCAATCAGGAAACTGAGGGTGGTTTCTCCTTGGGGTGCTCACCTGCTCGGGACCCATGGAGGACAGCCCTGACGTAGGCACGGAGGTCACTGAGGTCATGCTGATCTGTCCCGTCATTTGGTTCATGTTGCTCATCCCACCTGTGTTGGTCGCCATGGAAACATTGATGTTCATATTGTTATTGTACATGCTGGTGTTTGCCTGCTGTGCGAAGTGTGGAGGGGACTGTTGCGAGAACATGCTAGAAACACAGTGGAAAAGTAAAATGTTAGAGCCCTTGGGCAAACAGGGAGGCGGGATGAATAAACCTAGACTGAGAGAACCCGGGGGGTGGGGCATGGGGTGATGGCCAGGAGATGGTGAGATCAGAGACAGCAGGGGGAGGGCTCAGCCAACCGCAGGGGTCACTGTGTTCTGCCCTGTCCCCAACATCACCATTTTGGGGTGGTGGACAAAGTCTGCAGGGACACTTTGCACTCTCATGTCTGCACCAGACAAGGATTCTGTTTGCTTTTATTACCTGCACTGATAGGGGGGTGGGCTTCCCAGGTGGCGCTAGTGGTAAAGAACATGCCTGCCAATGCTGGAGACATAAGAGATGCGGGTTCAGTCCCTGGGTTGGGAAGATCCCCTGGAGGAAGGCATGGCAACCCATCCCAGTATTCCTGCCTGGAGAATCCCATGGACAGAGGAGCCTGCTGTGCTATAATGTTGCAAAGAGCTGGACATGAATGAAGCAACTGAATAAGTACACATGGTAAGAAGGGGGCTTCCAGGCCACTGCCTTCCACAGCCCTTGCTCTCATACATTGGGGGTGCTACCTTCTTGCAGTGGGGGTGGGGCGGGGTTCCTTTTACTCCCAAGGCAAAAATATTAAGCTAGGGTTTGGTAAATTCTGGTAACTTCTGCCCTAGGGAAAGTAGATTGGCTTATTACTGAGGTTTACTTGGTACTGTTTGCTTGAACAAAGAAGAACTATCCAGAAAAGAGACAGGTGGGCTATGTAAAGATTGCCTGGTGATTGTTTCAAAAAGACACAGACACGCGGCAGCATACCTGTTTGCGCCCATGCTCCCCTGCGCCCACCCGTTCATGTCCGAGGAGGCCTGGTAGGCTGGGTTTGCCTGGGACTGCTGCAGCATGGGGCTCTGGGTGTGCGCCAGCCGGGGTGATATCAGAGGGCTCTGGGGTGCGGCGGCTCCAGTGAAGCCAGGGTCAGGCTGCTGACTTATTCCTTAAAAGATAGAATAGAAATCCCATGGAGACTGTTAGTTTTATCATAGGGGCAGGGGACAAAAGAGAACATTCAAATCAACTACACAAAGAAAATTACTTTCATGAGGGAGGTTCAAGAGGGAGGGGACATATGTACATCTATGGCTAATTCATGTTGAGGTATGGCAGAAATCAAAACAATATTGTAAAGCACTTATCCTTCAAATAAAAACAAATTCCTTAAAAAAAGAAAATTACTTTCAAATATCTTATCCTGTGCTGGTAAGTTATATACATTTAAAAAAGATTCCAAGTTGGGATAAAAATGCATGAAGAAAAAGTCTCCATACCTTGGTTCTCTATGGTAATTAGAGGCGTGCCCAGGAGACATATTAACCATCGAGACTAAAGATAAAGAAAATACCATTCTTTCCCCATATCCCTTGCAAATCAAGAATGGGTCAAATGTATATATTTCTCTTTGACTGGAAACAGTCTTCCAATGTTTATGTGTCACTACAATTGGATTAAACTGGGTTAAAGTTTGGCTCTCTATAAAAAGTCAATACACTTGAATAGTTTTTTATTAAGTTATTGTATGATGAGATAGCTATGTTTTTAAAAATAAGTGACCATGAGAATTCCCTGGCAGTCCAGTGGTTAGGAGTCTCCACTTTTACTGTCAAGGGCCTTGGGTTCAATCCCCAGTGAGGGAACTGGGATTCTACAAGTCACATGGTATGGCTAAAAAATACAAAATTTTAAAAAGTAAGTGCATTCATGATTAGCTTGCTGTGTATTCATAAAGGATGCTTTTACAGTATACAAGATTACTGGTACACTACACGAGATTACCTGTACACTATACAAGTATCTGGGATACTTTTGCACTATATAAGATTGACAAGAAAAAGAAGAACAAACTCCATGTAAGCTGCTTGCTCAGTTTAGAGGCAAATGGTGTTTACATTAAAAGGAAAGAAAGAACTGTGAGCAGACTTTCTTAAATCATCAATAAAGAAAGGGAGGAAGAGTTGGGAAACAAAGGAGACAGCTTTTCAGATAATTTCAGGGATGACATTAAGGTAATCCCATTTTTGCCTAGCAGATCTGTAAAACATGCATATTTAATGACTAATAAGCTATGAAGGAAAAACTTAAGATCACACAGGAAAAAGCTGCACATTATCCTTCTGTGTCTTTATAAAGAAACAGGAGATGTGAGGTTCAAGCACCACAAAGACTGGGTAGTTGTTTTTAGAGAACTCTGGTAGGAGACGGGGAGAGTCACTTTGAATGTTAACCTTGATGTAAGCACTTAACTTTTATCAATAATTCAGTTATCAACCGAATATGACATGCACACAAATATTAATGTTTATGACACAGCATGCTTGTTTCTTAAGATTGACATTAAACAACAAATCAATACAAAGAAAATGAAGAGCTAGTCCACTGTGGTTTCTGTAAGGCACTTATGAAGAATTATCAATTCATTAAATATTTGGTGTAATATTGAAAGGAAGTGTTAGTTGCTTAGTCGTGTCCAACTCTCTGCGACCCCATGGACTGTAGCCTGCCAGGCTCCTCTGTCCATGAGATTTCCCAGGCCAAGAATACTGCAGTATCCCTTCTCCAAGGGATCTTCCCTATCCTGGCATCAAACCCGGGTCCTCCTGTATTGCAGGCAGATTCTTTGCCATCTGAGCCACCAGGGAAGCCTTTATTTTTCTAAAGTCATAGAAGGTCTTTAACACTTAAAAGGACATACGTCTTTCAACTTTCTGTATCTATCAGTTTGTCTAAGCAGACCAGAGCTTTTCAAGTACAAGTATATGCACATGCACCTGTGTTTACAGACATGGATGTAAACACAGACATGCGTACATGCTTATGCACATGACTGGCACTCTAGGCATGCCCACCTAGTCTGGTTATTCTTAAAGTAAGACCTGTGCTTGGAGACAGGGCAGTGGCTAAGCTGAGAGATGGGAAGACACTGCACTGGACCCGGGGACTCCTGATGAGCCCCAGCTGCTCTTGCCGGTTTCCTAGCATCCCGTGGTTAGCCAGGTTCATCTGGGATCCACACAGAGAGCTGTGACCCAGGACGGTGAGGGGACCCTGGGAAGAAAGGAGTGGTGAAAGGTGGTGGGGGTCTAGGTCCCATACCATAGTTTGGAGGGAATGGAAACTGCTGCGCATTTGCCTGGGGGATCCGGGGGTTGCTCATGGTTGCCGGCACGCCACTGGGAGCCACCACGCTGGGCGTCATGTTCAGCCCCTGCCCTCGCATCATCAGGGTTCGCTGCTGAACCTGCTGCTGCTGATGATGCATCTGTCTTTGTCGAAGATGTTGGTTCAGGATTTCCCTCTGTCTCTGGGCCAGCATCTGGGCGTTAATAGGTGCCTGGAATGGGGGCAGGCAATACATGGAGGAAGACGTGGGGGTGGGCACAGATTGAAAAAGAAACCGCATGTTAGAAACAGGATAACAGAGGATACAGGCTCAGGCAACATTATTTGGAAAATAAAGAGAGAACATTTTAGAGCTGAACAACTGGCGGTGGAGAATGTGAGCCCTGAGTTCTGTACACACCGTGAGGATCTGGAACCCTTGCAATGACTGACGTGGGTCAGTTCAGTGTGACTATCAATAAACTGGAGACTCACTGTGATAGGACACCATTAACTACGGGATCCCAACATAACATCAGTCCTGTATATAATAAGACTCTGTACAGAAACCTTGAAGATGGCAGTTTAGAGGCTCATTAAGGGACATTCACATCTAAAGGGACACCAAGTCACTTTGACGAAAGGTGGCTTTCAAGCACTTGAGAAAAGGCTGAACGGAGGCAGAAAGAAAGGGAGTTGCCTTAAGGAGAGGAGGGTGACAGAGGCCAGGATGGAGGTGGATGGGAAGGATGGATGAGGGAAGGGGTACCGTGCTTGCTGTCAGTGAGGGGGACAGGCTGGTTATGGATCTTGGCTGTACACAGCTGACTTCATTATTCATGGATTCTGTACTGGCGAGCTGGCCTACTCACTAACACGTACTTGTCACCCCAGAACCAGTACTCACAGCACCATCGTCATTTATGGATACGTGTGAAACAGCAAAAAACGTGAGAAGCCCAACATGCACATTCCTACCCATGGCTGAAACGAGGTGACATCAGTTCTTGTTTCAGCTCTCACACTGCAGACAAGTGTCCTTCTTATGGACTCCTTAGTTCCACGTTTTTCACACTGCTGTGCTTTTCATCAGTGACTCTGCTGTTTAAAATGGTTTCTGAGACTAGTGCTGAAGGGTTATCTAGTGTCCTAAACAAGTCCAGGAGGCTGACGTGCCTTGTAGGGGAAACTGTAAGTTAGATGAGCTTCATTCAGGCCTGAGTTATGGTGCTGCTGGCTTTAAGTTTGATGTTAATGAATCAACAATATATACTACAAAAGGTGTCCTCAAACAGAAACAGTGTGGACTGACTGATGACAATGTGACAAGAGGCTCAAAGAAACCAAACACTTTATTTCTCCTAGAAGCAACGGTTCACTATTTGCCAATTCAGTGTTGGCAGTAACTTTGCTTGCTTGCTTAGTCAGTCCAACTCTTTGTGACCCTGTGGATTGTATCCCAGGCTCCTCTGTCCATGTCATAACGTGAGAAGCCCAACATGCACATTCCTACCCATGGCTGAAACGAGGTGACATCAGTTCTTGTTTCAGCTCTCACACTGCAGACAAGTGTCCTTCTTATGGACTCCTTAGTTCCACGTTTTTCACACTGCTGTGCTTTTCATCAGTGACTCTGCTGTTTAAAATGGTTTCTGAGACTAGTGCTGAAGGGTTATCTAGTGTCCTAAACAAGTCCAGGAGGCTGACGTGCCTTGTAGGGGAAACTGTAAGTTAGATGAGCTTCATTCAGGCCTGAGTTATGGTGCTGCTGGCTTTAAGTTTGATGTTAATGAATCAACAATATATACTACAAAAGGTGTCCTCAAACAGAAACAGTGTGGACTGACTGATGACAATGTGACAAGAGGCTCAAAGAAACCAAACACTTTATTTCTCCTAGAAGCAACGGTTCACTATTTGCCAATTCAGTGTTGGCAGTAACTTTGCTTGCTTGCTTAGTCAGTCCAACTCTTTGTGACCCTGTGGATTGTATCCCAGGCTCCTCTGTCCATGTCATCTCCAGGCAAGAATACTGGAGTGTCTTGCCATTTCCTCCTCCAGGGGATCTTCCTGACCGAGGGACTGAACCCGTATCCCCTGTGGTCTCCTGCATTGTAGGCAGGTTCTTTACATACTCAGCCATCAGGGAAACCCAGTACTGAACACACAGTGTGAATAATGGTAGCTGACCGTATGGGCAATAAAAATGGCAGTGATGGGGAGGGAACCACCAAGGCAACAGACTAGACCAATAAGCAAATGGCATGACCTCCATTGAGTGGATCTAGATCTATGTATGGCCTTCTGAGTTACTTTACATAGGATATCAAGGAGGAAGAAATGATGAGACAGGTTAAGTGGATACAGGGAAAGCTGACAGCTTGTCTGCCCCTTACCTGTGTGGGTACTCCAGGCCTCAGAGTCAAGTTCACATTTGAAACATTGCTGATTTGATTCATAAGTGGCTGGCGATTCTAAATGCATATACATGGGAATCAGTACACTTTTAAACAGAATATATTTTACTTCAAATTCCCACCTCAAGAAACCTTCCCCAGCCCCCAAACCCAACAACCACATGCTGCTGGATATTGAAACCACATGGTGTGTAGCTGGATATCCTTGTAAAGCTAGTTATCAAGTGATGCTTCCCATTGCTTGTAGCTGAGAAGTTATTTTGGACAGTTTGGAAAGTACACTGTTTGCAAGGGAGAGAAAGAGTAGAATGATCAGANCCACATGCTGCTGGATATTGAAACCACATGGTGTGTAGCTGGATATCCTTGTAAAGCTAGTTATCAAGTGATGCTTCCCATTGCTTGTAGCTGAGAAGTTATTTTGGACAGTTTGGAAAGTACACTGTTTGCAAGGGAGAGAAAGAGTAGAACGATCAGAAGAGGAGGCCAAGAGGAAGATTAAGGAAAAAAGCAGAGGGAAAAAAACGAGGGGCGATTTTGAAAGTCCACAATACTGTTATTTACTATATGACAGAAATCTGTCCAGGCTTGTTTCAGTGAGAACATACTTTCTTGAGCAAAAGAGCTACTCTTTAACATACCACCCCTCTCCACCATTCTGCTAAAAGCCATGATTTTGATCACAATATAGGACTCATGGCAGGGGCTCCCAGTGTCCTGGGTATGCACTTGGGGCCAGAAACTGTGCTGGGTCCTGTCAACTCATACATAGAGCCCTAGACTGTTAACAGCCCCATTTTATAGATGTAAACACTGAGGCCCGGAGAACTCAAGGTTAGCCCATCAGTAAATCACCAAGCTAGGAAATCAGAGGAGAGCTGCTCTGGCTGGAATGGAGTCAGCAGAGGAGCAAGAAAGAAGGGAAGGAAGAAAGCAGAAATGAGCATGAAAGCTGTACGATCATGGCAACATCTTCACTGTCTTAGGACAGAATGAGACTTAAGCCCCCCAAAGGACCCCCCATTCCTGTGCCATCTCACTTCCACTGTCACTGTGTCCCCCCACCCCGACTTGCTGGGTAGTAGCCAGGAACACACCTGCTGTGCTTGGAGGCGATGCTGCAGTTGAAGCCTCAGCTGGTTGGGCTGGCTCTGCACAAGGCCCGTGGGCCTGAGGCCAGGCCGGGGCTGCATGCGGAGGGTGGCGTAACTGGGCCGCTGTCCCATGGTGTGGAAGCTTGGATCCTGCATGGGCGTGTAGCTGCCCTGGGCCACCTGAGCCTGAGACGCATACTGCTGCGGGAACACGGGGGTCTTCTGCTCTAGCATGAGGCTGGAATCCTGACTGGAGAACTGCTCCGGGTCCACACCTTGGCTCTGAAGAGAAAGCCCCCAGGTGACCAACACGTAAATAAAACCAGCAGCAACCGCAGACTGAACAGAAGGCTTTCCTCTCACTGCCCTGTCTCTGAAGCTTCTGCTGTTGTGCTTACGGCACAAAAGCACTTCTGCCCTGCCTCCACTTGTCTTTGTAGAAAACGCCTCTTTGTTCAAAAGATCCAGTTACTTGAGGCAGGAAGCAGGGTTCAGGTCTGACTCCCAGCAACCCTTCTTCCCAGGGAAGGGGGAAGTGGTCCTAAGTATAGAAAGCCTCCTACTCACACCACCAATCTGACTAACCTGAACCTGAAAATGCACATGTTCCCCAGGTGTGTTCAGTGTTCTGACTGCTTATTCACTTCAAGTAGACGATGGCCTTGATACCTGGCTGTGGTCAGCAGTGTTGGGGTGCCCACCGCTATTATTCCCATTTTGCAGATAGTTAAGCTGAGACTTGGAGATGTGCGGTAAACTGCAGCAAGCCTGTCTGGCAGGTAAGGAGTAGGTTCCAGTCGAGTCTGTGATTTAAGACCTGAGCCGCTCACCAATGTGACACACTGCCTGTATCTGACTGTTTTCTGTGGTCATCAGAATTTCCTACACGGTCCACATTCCGCCACCATCTTATTCCCTTTTTTTTGGCTGTGTTGGGTCTCTGTCGTAGTGCAGGGGCTTCTCTAGGTGTGGCACAAAGGGCTGGTTGCCCTGTGGCATGTGAGATCTTAGGTTCCTGACCCGGGATCAAACCACGTCCCCCTGCATTGGAAGGTGGATTCTTAACGGCTGGACCCCCAGGGAAGTCCCACCATCTTATTTCCAACTAGATGTATCTAATGTGTTCGTCCTTCTTGACTTCTTAGAGCTACTCCATCTATCTGGCTCAGAATGGAGTGGGTACAGAAAAATCCAGAATTTCCCAGGGGCGACACCTTCAGCCCAGGTGGCCCTAAAATGATTGCAAATCTGGAGGGTGCACTTGGCTCATTCTTCCTTCTGCTACGAACCTCCCAACAGAGAGGAGGGAAGGACCCAACCGCAAAATCATCTCTCAGGTGTGCTTTAACCACAGTACCATCCTTGGTTTTCCTTAAGCTAGTCTAACCATGTGAGAGCTGGCCTGGGGCCACCCAGAATCCTGCCCTCAGATCAAATTTAACCGTGAGAACTGGGCCCATCCTCTTGTGCATAATAGTTCTAAAAATGTGGAGCCCACTCATGGGAACCATTTACTGTTGATTACTGCTCTAAGTATATCCACAAAACTATCTCAGATCTTGAAGCACTGGCCCATCTTTAAAAGAGAAAAAGTTTAAGTAATTTCCGTTTTTAAAGAAAACACACAACTCTGATGACTACAAATAAAGCCCATTTGTGTTCTACATTTCCCCAACTTCACCTAATAATCATTATTTCTATAATTCAGGTAATATGACATTATAAGGATGGATTTGATGAGACAACATAGAAACACACAAAAAAAGAAGACTGAAGATATTAAATGATGAAATGATACCAGTTTTGATGAAAACAACGCGAGTCATGCAGCAACCCCAAGAATCACATCTTTAAATGTCACTTAGACGAAACTCAGGGATAACAATGCTGAATGCTAAATTCTCACCAGCACTAAAGGCAAAGCAAACCAGCCACACAGGAAATATTTTAACTCCATTTTCCTCTCTTGATTTATTCAGGTTATGTCATGCAACCTCAAGTCATCTCTTTCCATTCTGCTGTTCTCAGTATGAATTGACAAGTCTTAACTCCCACTTGTGTCTGCTGAATGTGGGGATTATGACAAGACTAGTTTTAATGCTTCAGAGAAAGTCTCCCATGACTCGGCACCACCCTTCTCACAGACCCTCACAACACCTCATACGTCCAGGAAGCAGATCAAACCCTGGAAGGTACTTCTTAGCAGTAAGAAATAAAGATGATTCATGATGAGAAAAGAAGACGGCAGTGAGCCTGTGATCTTTCTACGGGAAAACAGGATGCCTGCTTCACATCAATTGGGCTGTGTAGCCAGACTGAGAAAAGTCCTCCAAGTTATTTCATGAGACTCTGTTAGGTTATTGTATTGTTGCTATAAAGTACTCTTAAATGACTTTATGTCACCAACTAAATCAACTATACAGGCTTCCCTGGTCGCTCAGACGATAAAGAATCTGCCTGTAATGCGGGAGATATGGGTTCGATCCCTGGGTTGGGAAGATCCCCTGGAGAAGGGAACGGGGGCATGGGGAGTAGGGGAAATGATGTAAGCCCATGAAGATTGGCTAACTTCACCTTTAAAGTGACTTCTGCTAACTTATGTGCAACCTGTTTTAGCACAAGTAGCTTCCTATCACTAGCTCACAGATATAAGATGAAGGATATTGGTTTTGAGATGGAAGGTTCTAGATCACTGAGACAGCAGTGATCTGTTCCTGGCCTCTCTGCTCCTTGTATGTTCCTCTCTGCCATAGTCAAGTGACCTGGACTTGAGTTTATGCCTTTTGGCCCAATAAATCCAAATTACAGGTAAAATTCACTCTTGGTCGTTTCCATTCTGGGCCAAAGTTGATGTGGGAGTTAATAAGGAGAGGGGGTGACAGGAGACAGGGCTCCTAGTTACGAGGGAAGGGCACGTTCTAAAAAGCTGACTGCCGTTTACATGCAAGCAGGAGAGAACAGACATCTGTGTGCCCCTGCAAGCTTGGCCTCCGCCAGCCTCGCGGTGCGCCCACCTGGCTGACGAGCTCGGGTATCCCCAGGGCTCTGTCGATCTCCTCCAGGCCATCGAAGTTCCGCAAGGCCAGGTACAGCTGGTCCAGGAGGGCACCTTCATCACTCGGAGACTCCGCTGCGGGATGTGGACACAGCAAGTCGTCGGGAGAGCTGCCGAATGGCTGCCTGTAAAGAGACAAACTTTGCCTCATGCCCACAGTAAAGTGAGTTAATTAGAGAACATTTTTTTCCCTCCTTAATAACAAAAGTAGTAAAATACAGTACCAGTCAGACACAAACAACAACCCCACGTAATAGATAAGTGTTATTTAGTGCCTAACAGAGATAGCTGCGATTCATGGGGTTGCAAAGAGTCGGACACGACTGAGCGACTGAACTGAACTGAACAGAGACAGGGGGCTTCCCTGGTGGCTCAGTGGTTAAGAATCCACCTGCCAATGCAGGAGGAGATCTGGGTTTGATCCCTAGGTGGGGAAGATCCCCTGGAGAGGAAATGGCAACCCACTCCAGTATTCTCTTGCTTGGAGAATCCCTGAATCCCTATGGACATAACTCACCAGGAGCCTGGTGAGTTAAAGCCCACGGGGTTGCAAGAGAGTCAGATACAACTGAGTGGATAACAACAACAACAACAGAGACAGGTGAGACACACATTAAGGCACTGGGTGCTACGGTCGTGGCTTTTATTGCTCCTGCTCTGAAACTGGCAAAGCTGAGGCTTGGAGGGCCCGTCAGACTCCGTGCTGGACAACAGACAGGCAACACTGCAAAGCGGGGATTCACCACCGGCCGGGGCGAGCACTGTGTTCCCACAAATCCACGATGACTCTTCAAGCGTATGAACTCATACATTTGCTTTGCCCTGAAGCAATCCAAGGAGTTTCTGGGATTTTAGCAGGAAAGACTAATTGATTACATAGTTTCATTTCTCACGAGGCTTGAATGACCCATCTGAGGGACACAGTGAGCATGAAAGCTCCATTAATTTTTTTGAACTCAGCTGCCATTAGACTGCACTTGGCTGGACTAATAGGATATTTCTCCATCATGCATAAGTGGGATTTGTAAACATTTATGAAAATCCTCAAGAAGTGTGGCTGTCAGGCTACCAAGTTAGTCATGAAAAGTCGACCATGAACATGCAGATTATGTCTGTTGTATATTTTAGGCGATAAAACTGTAACACTACAGTCAAATTGAACGGTGTAATAAAGCCCTGTGATTTAAATTAACTGACAACCTTGGGGAGTTAAAAAGAGTTTCTGAGTTACTCAAATATTGAAAGGGGAAACGACCCTCTAATTTGTCCTCTCAGAGGTACTACATGATGTTTTGTAGAGAATGAAGTTTCCAAGGGGGCACCCTTATTCTTAGGGCTTCCCTGGTGGCTCAGCTGGTAAAGAATCCGCCTGCAACATGGAAGACCTGGGTTCGATCCCTGGGTAGGGAAGATCCCCCGGAGAAGGAATAGGCTACCCACTCCAGTATTCATGGCCTTCCCTGGTGGCTCAGATGGTAAAGAATCCGCCTGCAATGCAGGAGACCCCCGTTTGATTCCTGGGTAGGGAAGATCCCCCGGAGAAGGAATAGGCTACCCACTCCAGTATTCATGGCCTTCCCTGGTGGCTCAGATGGTAAAGAATCCCCCTGCAATATGGAAGGCCTGGGTTCGATCCCTGGGTTGGGAAGATCCCCTTGAGGAGGGAATGGCTACCTCTCCAGTATTCTTGCTTTGAGAATCCCCAGGGACAGGGCAGCCTGGCGGGCCACAGTCCACTGGGTCACAGAGTGGGAAACGACTGAATGACTGAGCACAGCACCCTCATTCTTAAGTGACGATAGATCCACACAGGGATGACACGCCATGTTTTCTAAAGCTAGCTCTGTGCCATTTTGGCCTACAATCCTGAAATGCTGAGGATTTACGCCAATAGTTAGTTTCACACAGTTCTAACCCAGTGCACTTAGAAATAATCTACCCTCTTCATTAGCCCCAGTCATTTGTGAAGAAAATCACCCAGTAAGTGTGCCTTTCACGAAACTGTGTGCCTGTAGTCCTTGGCTCTCCGGGCTCACATCCCGTGACCTGAGAGGTACCATAGGAGGCCTGCAGCCAGGGCCGCAGGTCTCAGGAAGACGTCAAGCACCCGAATAGACTGGGCCCTTCCTGTTTCCACATGCTCCCAGAATTAACTTTCTAAACACAACTGTGATCAGATGACTCTACACTTAGGGAGTGGGAGAAAGGAGCAGATCAGAACAGGAGCAACAAGGAGGAGAAAAACCCCAGCACTGCATGTCACCGAAGCAAAGAGCAGAGGAGATTCCCCAGAGAGGAATGACCAACACTCAGATGTGGTACATTTCATGAAAAAAGAGCTCAAGTCAGCCAAGAGTGGATGCTATTTACCACCTTCTCGTAGGCCTGAGACCTCATTCCCCAAAGATGCTAGTTAATATTTTCTTTCTCGAGCTTTAATTCATAATTTTCAACTTCTGTTTCTTCACAAGCTTTAAATCCCCACACAGCCAGAGCCCCCACCTCAGGTCTCTACTATGAAATCGAGTCCCTCTTAAGTGGAGTGAGGCTGCAGGAGCTCTGTGGGAAGGCAGGTGCCCTGTATGCACCTGCCGGCGTCAGCTGGAAGAGGAGACCCTGTCCAGTACTGCAGGAGACAACTCCACTCCAGGGAGGGCACATCCCAATGCTTACAGAAAAACAAAAAACAAAAAACAAACTACTGCAAATGTTCATTGGCATCTAAGTGATTTCCTACATAATAAAATAACCTATTTTTTGGTTTCATGATTTCCTTTTCTTTTACTAATTAAAAAAGTTAAGCTAATGCATGACCTAGATTCCTATTTTGGTCAAAGCCCTCTTCAACTTGAGCTGGGGCCTTGGGGATGCTGTCCTGCTCACAGTCTCTCTCTGATTCTCCTGATACAATGTTGCCAGGTTCCTTTTCCCATTACTGAGCTGACTCACAAAATCCCAGGCCCTGGGACAGGGCGCTGGTGGTGGCGGACACACACACTTCAGCAAAGCCTAACCTGTCCCAGTGTGGAGTAGAGCCCATGGCTCCCCTGTGGGTCCCCACGGCCCTGGGCACCGGCCTTTTCCTGGAAGACGCTGTACGCCCACCATAATGCCAAGGCCTCCCATTCTATGTTTCCTGCCCTCTTCTTCATCCGTGGTCCTTCCCCTCCAGGCTCAGTGTGTCTCCTCCAGTCACCCCTGGCCATGCCCACCCTGCTCTCGACTCCAGGACCAACCATTCACTGTGCTGGGCTGACTTGATGCTGGCATTTACTTACAAACCTCAACTGTGCCTGGTGAGCATCTTTAGTCTCTTTGTTGGCTTGGTATCCGAACTGTGTAAGTTCAGCAAGTTCCCAGTTGGTGAAAAGTAAAAGGTTCTTGATCTAGCCAGGTTATCATACCTTATGTTCAGAAAAATACATTTGTATGTTCATAAAAATATATTGCATAGTGGCTTGGTATCATAAATTTGGGCATACCATGAGTTACAACACTTCTTTGAGAAACATCATAATATGTTTGGCTTATAGAAAAAATAGTGATCTGGACTTTCAATTCCACCTTTATAAATGACTGCCAATATGATGGAGAAAAGTTTTTCTTATTACAATCTAGATGGTGGCTGACAAATATAGTATTAAGACAAGGATGAAATTCAGAGGAATAAACGGAAGAACACAGAAGCCCCAGGTTGGCAAAGTAGTAAGGAATGAGCTGGCAGAAGACAGGTCCATCGTCAATAAAAATCTTTCCTTTTTTAAAAAAAAAAAATTATATTCTATTTGAGTATAGCCTATTAATGACGTTGTGATAATTTCAGGTGGACAGCAAAGAGACTCAGCCATACATATTTAGGTATTTATCTCCCTCAAACCCCTCTCCCATCTAGGATGCCAAATAACATTGAGCAGAGTTCCCTGCATAGGTGCTTGTTGGTTATCCATTTTAAATATATACATGTCCATCCCAGACTCCCTAAACTATCCTCCCCCCCCAACAACCATAAGTTTGTTCTCTGTGAGTCTCTTTCTGTTTTGTAAATAAATTTATTTGTATCATGTCTTTTTAGATTCCACATATAAGGGATGTCATATGATAAAAAACTTTATTTCTTGAAATCTATACTTTTGTTTATTTATAGACTATCNCCTGGGTAGGGAAGATCCCCCGGAGAAGGAATAGGCTACCCACTCCAGTATTCATGGCCTTCCCTGGTGGCTCAGATGGTAAAGAATCCCCCTGCAATATGGAAGGCCTGGGTTCGATCCCTGGGTTGGGAAGATCCCCTTGAGGAGGGAATGGCTACCTCTCCAGTATTCTTGCTTTGAGAATCCCCAGGGACAGGGCAGCCTGGCGGGCCACAGTCCACTGGGTCACAGAGTGGGAAACGACTGAATGACTGAGCACAGCACCCTCATTCTTAAGTGACGATAGATCCACACAGGGATGACACGCCATGTTTTCTAAAGCTAGTTCTGTGCCATTTTGGCCTACAATCCTGAAATGCTGAGGATTTACGCCAATAGTTAGTTTCACACAGTTCTAACCCAGTGCACTTAGAAATAATCTACCCTCCTCATTAGCCCCAGTCATTTGTGAAGAAAATCACCCAGTAAGTGTGCCTTTCACGAAACTGTGTGCCTGTAGTCCTTGGCTCTCCGGGCTCACATCCCGTGACCTGAGAGGTACCATAGGAGGCCTGCAGCCAGGGCCGCAGGTCTCAGGAAGACGTCAAGCACCCGAATAGACTGGGCCCTTCCTGTTTCCACATGCTCCCAGAATTAACTTTCTAAACACAACTGTGATCAGATGACTCTACACTTAGGGAGTGGGAGAAAGGAGCAGATCAGAACAGGAGCAACAAGGAGGAGAAAAACCCCAGCACTGCATGTCACCGAAGCAAAGAGCAGAGGAGATTCCCCAGAGAGGAATGACCAACACTCAGATGTGGTACATTTCATGAAAAAAGAGCTCAAGTCAGCCAAGAGTGGATGCTATTTTCCACCTTCTCGTAGGCCTGAGACCTCATTCCCCAAAGATGCTAGTTAATATTTTCTTTCTCGAGCTTTAATTCATAATTTTCAACTTCTGTTTCTTCACAAGCTTTAAATCCCCACACAGCCAGAGCCCCCACCTCAGGTCTCTACTATGAAATCGAGTCCCTCTTAAGTAGAGTGAGGCTGCAGGAGCTCTGTGGGAAGGCAGGTGCCCTGTATGCACCTGCCAGCGTCAGCTGGAAGAGGAGACCCTGTCCGGTACTGCAGGAGACAACTCCACTCCAGGGAGGGCACATCCCAATGTTTACAGAAAAAAAACAAAAAACAAAAAACAAAAAACAAACTACTGCAAATGTTCATTGGCATCTAAGTGATTTCCTACATAATAAAATAACCTATTTTTTGGTTTCATGATTTCCTTTTCTTTTACTAATTAAAAAAGTTAAGCTAATGCATGACCTAGATTCCTATTTTGGTCAAAGCCCTCTTCAACTTGAGCTGGGGCCTTGGGGATGCTGTCCTGCTCACAGTCTCTCTCTGATTCTCCTGATACAATGTTGCCAGGTTCCTTTTCCCATTACTGAGCTGACTCACAAAATCCCAGGCCCTGGGACAGGGCGCTGGTGGTGGCGGACACACACACTTCAGCAAAGCCTAACCTGTCCCAGTGTGGAGGAGAGCCCATGGCTCCCCTGTGGGTCCCCACGGCCCTGGGCACTGGCCTTTTCCTGGAAGACGCTGTACGCCCACCATAATGCCAAGGCCTCCCATTCTATGTTTCCTGCCCTCTTCTTCATCCGTGGTCCTTCCCCTCCAGGCTCAGTGTGTCTTCTCCAGTCACCCCTGGCCATGCCCACCCTGCTCTCGACTCCAGGACCAACCATTCACTGTGCTGGGCTGACTTGATGCTGGCATTTACTTACAAACCTCAACTGTGCCTGGTGAGCATCTTTAGTCTCTTTGTTGGCTTGGTATCCGAACTGTGTAAGTTCAGCAAGTTCCCAGTTGGTGAAAAGTAAAAGGTTCTTGATCTAGCCAGGTTATCATACCTTATGTTCAGAAAAATACATTTGTATGTTCATAAAAATATATTGCATAGTGGCTTGGTATCATAAATTTGGGCATACCATGAGTTACAACACTTCTTTGAGAAACATCATAATATGTTTGGCTTATAGAAAAAATAGTGATCTGGACTTTCAATTCCACCTTTATAAATGACTGCCAATATGATGGAGAAAAGTTTTTCTTATTACAATCTAGATGGTGGCTGACAAATATAGTATTAAGACAAGGATGAAATTCAGAGGAATAAACGGAAGAACACAGAAGCCCCAGGTTGGCAAAGTAGTAAGGAATGAGCTGGCAGAAGACAGGTCCATCGTCAATAAAAATCTTTCCTTTTTTAAAAAAAAAAAATTATATTCTATTTGAGTATAGCCTATTAATGACGTTGTGATAATTTCAGGTGGACAGCAAAGAGACTCAGCCATACATATTTAGGTATTTATCTCCCTCAAACCCCTCTCCCATCTAGGATGCCAAATAACATTGAGCAGAGTTCCCTGCATAGGTGCTTGTTGGTTATCCATTTTAAATATATACATGTCCATCCCAGACTCCCTAAACTATCCTCCCCCCCCAACAACCATAAGTTTGTTCTCTGTGAGTCTCTTTCTGTTTTGTAAATAAATTTATTTGTATCATGTCTTTTTAGATTCCACATATAAGGGATGTCATATGATAAAAAACTTTATTTCTTGAAATCTATACTTTTGTTTATTTATAGACTATCAGGACATTAAAGATGGTAATAAGGGGAAAAAGAAAAATTCTGAGCTATTGTTTGAGAAATTGGAACACTGCCATCATTTTTAGATTCCACATATAAGGGATGTCATATGATAAAAAACTTTATTTCTTGAAATCTATACTTTTGTTTATTTATAGACTATCAGGACATTAAAGATGGTAATAAGGGGAAAAAGAAAAATTCTGAGCTATTGTTTGAGAAATTGGAACACTGCCATCACTTTCTACTTGTATTTTCAAAATTTTTCAAAAAAGTAGCAGCTACTATATGATGAGAAATTAATAGTCAACCACGAAAACTTTACTCTTAGACACATTACAAACAAAAGAACACCAAATTAACTCAGAAATTCTGAACTTACTGTAAAAGAAAGTCTTTCATGAAAGGCAGTTACTGTTCACTTTTACATATATCCAACAGAAATTATAAAAAAATCATCTATACATTTGGGGCTATATTTTAAACATCTCTTTTACCTACCAGATGAATAAAAGGAAAAAAAAAAAAAAAACCACAATGAAATGACAGCCAATGGAAATAAAATTATAAATAAATGAGGGTGTGAATATGTTAGAAATTTAAGGGCTAAACTACTCTCTTTTGAAATGTGTATATATAAACTAATGCTGGGTTCATGAAACATTAAAAAATCTATTCCTAAATAGGTAGGCAGTAAAAATATAAAATATTAACGGTGATATTAATGCTTACAAGGGGGGTTAAAAAAACACTGCTTTTCTTTTATTTAAAAAGAGAGACGTGGCTAGAACCCTTGCTGTCCGTCACCTCTGGATTTCTATGACAATGAGACCACATAAATTTGGTCATGAATTTCTTCTAACTGAATTATTTAAAATAAAAGAAGAGGAGTTAAGTGGCTAGAAAAGCTGAAATAACTTTAAAAATGGTAAAAATGTTCTGTTCTGTCCACAGAGTTCTTATACAAAGAACACTGACAGCAACTCCAACAATATGAGAACAGGGTCAGTGTCCCGGAAGGGCCCTGCGCGCTGAACAGCTGGCTCTGGAACTGGCTCCAGCATGCACTCGGGGTTCCTCCTCTTTCGCTTTTTAGTCGGTGCTGTTGTTTGGCCTCTCTGTGTGGCTCGTGGATCTTAGTCCCCTGACCAAGGATTGATCCCAGGCCCCCCTGCCATGGAAATGCAGAGTCCTAACCACTTGACTGCCAGGAAGTCTCCATTTTTGTTTTAACAGAACCGTCTTCGACCTGGGCAACAGTGAAAATCCTAAATTTGGGGCTAGTTTTCCCCTAGAAACTAATCTTAGATATTTCATCCAAAACCATCTCTCAGGGGTTGGGTTTACTTTTTCTACTATGTACAAGTTTCCATGGACATGGAAACAAACATGTTATGTTTTAAACAAACCAAATAAACATAGTTAGAAAATGCACATACTCACTGACACCATGAAATCAGACTTAAAGAGCTGGAAGGACCCTGAGAAAGTACCACCTCGAAGGATGACTACAGTGGTTATTTATATGATGCTCTATTCCCAAGCAAACCCAGTGATGCAGGCCACACACCGCTCTTGGTACCCAGTCCAGTAAGAGCCACTCTGACTGTGGTTCTTCTGATGTTCTCCCCTGTGAAGTATAGTGGAGGACCAGCAGTGCTAGCATCATTTGGGGCTTGTCAGAGATGTAGAATCCTGGACTCCACTCAGAACTGCCATCCAATGAGACCCCGGAAGTGGTGCTCAGGCACCAGGGGTCTGAATACATTAGTTTCTCCTCCTAAGTGAATGGGATACAGCTGGTGAGCACCTTCTCTTATCTCCCTAAACAGCTGTTAAACAGTTGCCCTGGTCTTTTCTTTCAGTGAAAGAGCTAGTTCCCAGCTTTTTCTCACCCAGATTCATCGTATGCTATTTTTATTCTTTTTTTAAAACTTCACTGAGTGCCCTGAATCCTGCATCATTCTCTTAAGATACAGAAGGACAACAGGCTCCACAACACAATTCTGAGCTACGCAAAAGCATTTCATCCCAGGGTAGAAGTCATTTTAAAACCTGTTTGTTTTTTTAAAAAGAAGCTCTGGAAATATTCTGCTTTTATGAAATTTCAGAAACTCTGCTTTTATTATTAGTGAATTTGATAAAAGTACTTTATAATTTTAGATTTGAACAACCTCCAAAGGACAAAACAGTTCAGTCTGCAGCAAGGTCCTCGCTAGCCTCCAACCTGAACTTTTTACATGCGAGCCTCAAAACTAAATTCCTCCAGTTTGTTTCCTAATGTTTACTTCCCAGAACACACTGCCTGCATCCTTTATGTGCCCATGCTGACTCCTGCTTAGTACGTGAATTATCTCCCTCCCTTGGGGCTCCGAGCCCACTCAACTGGCTGAGCAGCACCAACACACAGGCCTCAGGGTCACCTGCAAGACATTTGCTTCCAGTGCTTTGCTAACCCTGAGATTAGCATATAACACAACTGTGATGTTGTCTTTCCAGGGAATAATGGAACAACCCCCTTCCAGGTAAACCTTGAGCAACACCTAAGCCCCCAGGGACAGGTGGATGCCACAGCCACAAGAAAGAGCTGATTGTGTGTATGTGTGGGGCGGGCGGGGG
>SJYX01008653.1:205812-346350 GCA_006410675.1 Oreotragus oreotragus | reverse complement strand
GGGGTGGGGGTGTGGGGGGGTGTGGGCTGCTCTGAGCAGACCTGTGAGCGGAAACCCTCACCCCTTCAGAGAACAATGCAAATTCTCTCCTAAGAAAAAGTATCCTCAGTTTTAACCCCAGATGTTTCACTGACCAAGAGTAACTAGAACTCCCAATGAAGACTGCCATAATACTCAGGGAATGGGCCACCAGAAGCAAGAGTCAGTCACTGATTTACAACTGCAAGGAATCCAGATACTGGAACTCCCAAATCAAGAAATGTAGAAACAAAGGACGAATGTCATGTTTAAAGACATAAAGGTGGAATCAAAAATAAGCAAACCACAAGAGACCATGAAAAATAATAAGGCAAAAAATAGAACTTTTAGGAATGAAGAATGTAATTGGATCAAATATAGCTAAAGAGATAATTAATGAAATATACATACGAATAAATTATCCTCAGTGTAGTACAGAGAGACAAGGAGATAGAAAATGGATAAAGAAATCAGGAGGGTATGAGTTCTAAAAAAAAATCTAATGTAGAAAGTTAACGTGTCTTGCCAGAATCCCAGAAAGAAAGAATAAAGAAAATGGAGGTGTGGCAGTATAGAAAGATAATGGCTAAAATTTCTAGAACTGATCAAACACATAAATTGACAGATTTAAAAAACAAGCACAAGATATACCCAAGACCAAGTAGGATAAATCAATCACGTCACACCCAGACACACTACAGTAAAACTACCGTAGAGCAGTTACAGAAATATTTCAAAGGCAATTAGAAAAGACTGCCTACACAGACACAAAAATGATTAGACTAACAATCACAATCAAAAAAACTCAATCAAACTTGATCATATATACCCCTTTCTTTTTCAAAAAACTTCAACAGCTTAAAGAAAAAGGCCAAATTCTTCAGAGTTTGGAATTTACAACCCTCTATAAATCTGTTCCATTATTAATCTACTCCTCCAGTCAAATCTTCGGATACTGTTTTTTAATGTGGTAAAGTATATGAAGCATATGGTAAGGTATATGAAACTAGACTATTCTGTTTCCCTAAACATACTGTGTTGCTTTTGCAACCTCTAGGCCTCTGACTGTACGGCTTTTGCCAGATGAACTGGCTTCCTGCCATCTCTGCCTACTGAAATGATACCTTTCTTTTACATTTTTAAAAATCTCTTGGTCACTCTGCATGGCATGTGGGATCTTTTAGTTCCCTGACCAGGGACTGAACTTGTGCCCTTTGCATTGGAAGTATGGAGTCTTAACCACTGGACCCCCAGGGAAGTCCCAATGATACCACTTCTCATCAACTCTGAAGCTTTCCCCAATCACCCCAATTGAATGATCACCCCATCTATAGTACATGCTAGCTCATATTAGTTATTAGTCTACATATCTTATTTTCCAACTAAATTGCAGCATCTTTGAAGGCATATGCTCAGTCAAACTGATTTCTGGATTCCACTCCCTCCCTTACCTCCTGCACTCCCAGACCAGTAAGTGATATAGTTTGAATACATGAAAACGCGTCAGGCACCAAGTGTTTAAAAGGATAAGATTAACTTCTGGCCTAGGGCCGAGATAACTCCTGGAACTCATGAACTCTGCTCTCTGGGACCTTCTGAGTGCTCACCTGTTCTGGCTGGCAAACGGTGCCTGGTCTATTGGCAGAATGCTCTCAGGCCAGGGGGCGGTCTGATTTGGAGGTGCTTGTTGTTGGCTATACTGAGGCCCCCCCATGTTCATCTCCAGTTCAGATGGCCCTGAAAAGGGAGAAGAAAACAACCCCTGAATCTTACAACTTGTAATTAGCGAAGAGTCTGTTTCGGCTATGGAATAGAAAGAGAAATACCCGGCTGATAGAAAAGACAGAAATAATAATAATTAGGTAGAAATAATAAGACAGAATTTTTGTTCTGAAATAGAACAAAAGGGCAATAAATAGCAAGGCTAATCACCCACTTTGAGACTCTAGATGAGCAGTTCCAAACCCCTTGTACTTAGGAATTTTTACGCTAAGTCACTTCAGTTGTGTCCGACTCTGTGCAACCCCATGGACTGTAGCCTGCCAGGCTCCTCTGTCCATGGGATTCTCCAGGCAAGAATNAGACTCTAGATGAGCAGTTCCAAACCCCTTGTACTTAGGAATTTTTACGCTAAGTCACTTCAGTTGTGTCCGACTCTGTGCAACCCCATGGACTGTAGCCTGCCAGGCTCCTCTGTCCATGGGATTCTCCAGGCAAGAATACTGGAGTGGGTTGCCATGGCCTTCTCCAAGGAGTCTTTATACTCTTATTAAATGTAAAGGCTTCTGTGTAAGTGGGATGTATCTTACTGCTATTTACTGTATTGAAAATTAAAACTGGAAAATAGAAAAAAAGATTCTTAATTCATTTAAAAATCATCATAATAAATCCACTACGTTATAAACAAGACTTTTCTTCCAGTAGTATTGAGATATAATTGATATACAGCGTTATATGAGTTTAAGATGTACAGCACCATGATTTGACTTACATACATCATGAAATAATTATCACATTAAATTTAGTGAACATCCATCATCTCAAATAGATACAAATGAAAAAAAAAGAAAAAAATTCTTTTGCTTGTGATGAGAACTTTCAAGAGGATTTACTCTAACAACTTTCATATATAACATACAGCAGTGTTAGTTATATTGATCATGTTATACATTACATCCCTAGAACTTATCTTATAATGGAAATTTGTGCCTTTAAACCAGCTTGCCTTTCCCTGCCCTTCCCTACCTCTGGTAACCACAAATCTGATCTATTTTTCTATAAGTTGTTCTTTTGCAACACAGATAATATATTTTTTTAAGCCAAATTTATTATGCATCCATGAGAGAATAATAATATCTTTATATTATTATGAGAATAGTTTTGGCCTTGCAGATCCCCTAAAAGGGCATCAAGGTCCCGGACATAATTTTGCAAAGTGCTGGTCTTAGTAAGACAGGAGTAGGAAGGGGGCTCAGACAACTCAGACATGCTCTTTCTTAGAAATTCTTTGTAGAGGTTTAAAGCTAATGCATGATATGAGCTCTTTAATGATTTTATTATCACTGTCTGTGGACTTGTCTTCCATTACAATAGATACTTTTCTGTTGAGTTCACAGCTTTTATGAGTTTATTAAAAATCAGAGCAATTCAGCTACACAATGAAGCTCATAGAGCCATTTTTCAAGCTCAAAAGCTATATGTCATTCACGAAGAAGGACTGAGGATAAATGAAATTTCTGGACAGAAAGGATTTACTATGATGATTTTTAAATGAATGAAGTATTTTAGAAATTTCCCAGTGTATTTCTGCATGGAAATCTGGCCATTTTTAGTATTTTTCATGCAAGTCTCAAATTATGTGAATTTACACTTGGGAATCACGCATTATTAACTGGAAGTACACTCTCCATAGAAAGGCAACATGAATGTCATCTCAGAAACAGTAAGCCAAACGTGCTGAGCAGTTAAACAACTAGAAAAGAAAGCCGATGCCAGGGTGGGATGACCATTCTGCACTATTATGTCAAAACCATCCTGGCATCTTTCCGGTAATGACTTAGCGCTTACTCATCCTGCACTGGGCTTCCCCAGTTGCTCAGTGGTAAAAAAATCTGCCTGCCAGTAATGCAAGAGTTGCAGGTTCCATCCCTGGGTCGGGAACATCCCCTGGAGGAGGAAATGGCAACCCACTCTAGTGTGCTTGCCTGGGAAATGCCATGGAGGAGGAGCCTGGCTGGCTACAGTCCACGGGGTGGCAAAGAGCTGGACACAACTTAGCGACTAAATAATAACAACATCCTCACTATCTAAGTGTATGAAAAAGAACATAAACATTGCCTTATCTGACTTACGGTAACGGACAAGTGGAAGGTTAGTTGTCAATATTAGTAAGAATGAGCTACATTAAGTTTAAAAAAATAATTTATTGAGATATAATTGACATACTATATACTTAGCTCACTTAAAGCGTATGATTCAGTGTCTATTAGTGTAGTTGCAGAGCTGTACAACCATCCCAATGATCAATTTTAGGACGTTTTCACCCTCCCACCCCCCAAAAACCTCATGATGTAATTAGGAGTCACTCTCCATTCTCCCCACAAAGCCCCAGCCCTAGGAACCCACTAATCTTTCTTTATCTACAGATTTGCTTGTTTTGGACATTTCATATAAATGGTATCAAACATGTGTCTGATCATTAATTTTAATAACATGTGAACTGTATCCAAACAGAATTCTAGTGATCCTTATATTTTCTGAGTTGCTCTATAAGACCTTGTTCTTTCAGTGAAGACCTGGGAGAGTCTTGTTTAACAGTCTAGGGCGAAATGTGCTGTGCTTAGTTGTGTCTGACTCTTTGTGACCCCATGGACTATAGCCCGCCAGGCTCCTCTGTCTGTGGGGTTTTCCAGGCAAGAATACTGGAGTGGACTGCCATTTCCTTCTCAAGGGGATCTTCCTGACCCAGGGATTGAACTCGCTTCTCTTACATCTCCTGCATTGGCAGTGGATTTTTTACCACTGTGCCCCACCTAGTCTAGGGTAGTGCCCAGAAATCTGCATTTTAAGGTCCTGATGACCATGCAGAGTTAGGGACACTGCTGTACCATTGAAATGCTTCTTTAAAATATCATCTATATCATATTTCTAGTGTTACAGTGTAATCCACTCCCTGCAAAAGTTGAAATCGGATAGTTTCAAACAAAAACAAAACATCATAAAGGTAGTGAGTTATCTTATTTTACTGGAAAACCTGCAATTCTATGACCCCGTGCAGAGATCTTCAGCAAAGTCCCACATGTGATAGCTTGACACGGGGCAGTGGGGGGCGGTGGCGGAGGGTATTCCCTAAACCGCAAATGACAAGCCTGACAGAACTTAAGGAGCTGTTCCTCTCTCCTTCTAAGAATGCATCAAATTGAAAAGCAAAGAGTACAGGAACCGCCTTACCCATATTCATGACCTGAGGTTGAAGCATCTGTCTTTGGCCAGGCTGGCTGTTGGGTCTCATGGGGATGCTGGCTGTGGGGTTCCGAATCATACCTCCTTGGATCGGCCGGCTCATGGCATTGCTGGTAGCAGCACAGGTGACCCTCACGGCAGGACTCTGGGGTGCCCACTCCCCAGACGGCATGGTGGGCCGGGCAGCACTGCTGCCAAGCATGCCTACAGGCGCGGCAGAGAAGGCAGAGGTGTGGTGACTGAAAACATAGTCGACATGCAGGAACACGAGGCGCTCTTACTCTACACGAGATAGACAGTTGTTCTTACTGCACAGTTAACCCAACAACTCACACCCTCGCCAGGCCAGATGCAAGCCTTGGCTAAGAAACACAAGCTGGCAATTACCATGAAGTTTTTCACAACACAGACTTGCCACTCTTTACAGTTCAGAAAAGCTGTTAAAGTTGTTCCCATATGTACTTAAGAGACAGGTGCTGTGGCGTGTGGATAACCCCAACTTCCTTCCTCAGGAAGTGAATCACATTAGCTGATATACACGTCATTGCTTTACTTTCCAAAAGGGAGGTGAGGCCAAGAGAAACAAGGTAAAAACTGATAATCAATCTTCTAATTCTAAACCCAAATCACAGAGACTATCCCGCAAAGCCTTGGCCAGACTTTAAATCTCAAATCCCTTTCTGAGCATCACAATTTGTTAAGCTTCAGAGCTGACTGAGACAGCCTTGGAAGCCGGGAGAATGAGAGCATCTTTCCACTCTGGTTCTTTGTGGTCACGGCAAGGAAGCGCCGGCCGCCTCGGCGTGCCTGGACCACCTTGTTTCTGGTGATGTAGATCTAGACTGGGTAGGGACAGATTTGTAAAAATCCTCTTATGCTTGAGATAGTAACACCTGCGCGACCACACACACCAGCGAGAAGAGCATACGGTGCCGGCAGATCACGTGCTTGCTCTCCCTGGCCCCAGGCTGCTGGCGATGGCCAGACACGGGCTAAAACTAGGTATCCTAAAGGGGAAGAACCCCAAGTGAGGACCCTTCATTCTGAAGTGTTTGATAAAGGATGTGCAACAGTTCTGCTCTCTAAGATGTGACTTGCATTGACTTTAATTATGATAAATAACTAAAAACAGGGTGTATTTCAGAAATGGGGAGAGCATGTATTGTGGGTGGTTTTTCACTGGTGAAATGAGAATGTACCTCATCAGGATGATGAAGAGTTAAGGGTAATTAGACTGAACAACTTAGGACGATATTATATTAGTACATATTTTAAAAACCATTTGAAGACTAGGCTTGAATGATATAAAGATATGGGAGAAAATAAATTTTCTTTTTCAAAAAATCAATTATCTAGTTAATATAACAAGATTATATAAAGTCTAGAAAGCAGAAGGGAAAATAATCCATAATTTGAAATATTAATGTAATTATAACCAGGGTAGTCTCTTTCATTTTTTTTTTTTTTTTAAAGCAAAGCACAGACAGTGCTTGATCTTTATAGTCTGGACGCCAGTCATCCCCAGACTGCCTAGATTTGAATATAGGCATGTCCCCAAATTTCTAATGTTTCTTCAAGAACCTAGACGCTGCATTTCGGTGATAAGGAGCCACCTTTAATAAACTATTGGCTCCTTTTCTCTGATAGACTTTCATGTGAGTCAACATTTTACTTAGAAAATCAATACTTTATCTTAAAAATAATAAAAGATTAATATGGCATTGTTTCTGCAAATAAATAAATTAGTGATGTAGTCAGTGTCTGGCACATTTAGTAGGCACCCAGTAAATATTTGTTGAACGAATAAACTATTTTAACAAAATATAGCTCACATTTCCCATGTGACCTGCTTACCAACAACAGAAAGTTAGAAAAAAAAAAATCCATCTTTTTTCTTCCAACTGAACTCTTATTTTCACTTATCTGAATGGAAATCTGATTACAGGGATGACACACTAAGCTAAAAAAAATGCCAAGAATTAAAACCTATGAATATAAGTCCTTTTTATAACATGTTTCTTTCAATGCCTTTGTCTCCAGTTATAAACGGTGAGCGGGACTTCATTAGAAAGCTCAGCATCCTAAGGGTGCAGGATACCCAGAGGGTACAGGACATTGTGGTTATAGCCATCAATGCTGCTGCAATGATTCCTAGCCTGAACCGGAAGGAAGTCTGGGAGTATGGCAGCTGCTATGGGGATGACTACCACTTAGGAATATGCATGGGAAACTTGGCAGACACCTTAAGCCACAGCAGGTCAAGGGTCAAACTAGATCACAGGCAACCTTATATATTTTAAAAAATGGAGTTCTTGGATCAGCTACTAATAGGTTACGCACACTACCACTTAAAATTCATTTTCTTAATTAATATTTTTCAGAACGAGAACTGCTATTGTTACAAGTATAAAGGGTTGGTAGAATTTTATACTTACATTCTGAAATTCATGAAACACAAATCACCAATTAATAGGAAGTTTTGGGGTTATCCTGGGTTGGAAAGATCTCCTAGAGAAGGGAATAGCTACCCTCTCCAGTATTCTTGTCTGGAGAATTCCATGGACAGAGGAGCCTGGAAGGCTATAGACCATGGGGTCGCAAAGAGTTGGACACGACTGAGCGATTAACACTAACACACTTTTGGGGTTATCAGCAGATTATCACAATATTCTCCATAAACCACTACAAGGTCTAAAATAGTAACTGGAACAGTAGTGAAATAAGCCTTTACTGTAGGATTAGCGAGCAACTAGAACCCTTGTGAAAACAACGATCACAGCATAAAAAGGTCAGCCTACTGGGAGGCTTTCCAATTCTTCATATACCATGCTCATAGTGAAAATCTGCAGAATTTTCTTACATTCAAATGTGTTTCTAGCATAAAAAATTTCACACGAAAAATTCTATTACTTGGATGTGGAGGAATACATCATGAAGTTGAATAACCCACCGATAAAAAGTTAACAGCGCATTTGAGCCCTTACCTGTGCTACTGTTCCCTAAATTTCCTTGGTTTCCTATCATCCCTTGATTACCCATCATTCCTGGCTGAGGTATCACTGAGTAGGGACTACTGTTTCTGATTGGTGGGAAAGGTCCAGCACCCGTTGGGCTTTGCAATGTGATGTCAAGTGGGAAATTCTGGTTTGGCAATAACCTGCCCAGTTGCCCTGGTCGTGGGTTATTAAAAGCTAAGGAGAAAACAAATGAAAATTGAAGGTTAATAGAGGATAATGGAAAATAGTAACAGAAGCAGTGTTCAGGGAAAATGTCGTTTGTAAAATCACAAAGGTATGCATGTCTGGGACCAGCTGCTTACGTAAAGACAAATTCACAGGCAAAAAAAACATGGGGCGTCCAAACACAGACTTGCAATCTAATCAACACGTCTCTAATTTACTTCTTGACAACCTCTCAGAGCAATAAAGCAAAGGAAAAAAAAATAGGAGAACATGTCTATTATTTACAGTGTATTTTTCTCCCCAATATCAACTTCTAATATTCAATTGCATTTGCTAAGTAAACTACAAATATGTTTTTCATATATTATTTGAATTTAGAAATACTGTTTTGTCTCAGCTGTGAAGCCATAAATATGTCCAAATGCACCAAACTTGGACACACGTGGTTTGGACTGAGACTGTCATATTGTAACTGGATTTTCCTAGGAAGAGAATTAGGCTAAAAATATCTATTCTCATTGAAAGTTAGAAGTCTTTAAGTGTGAACTCTGGTACCGAAAGTCAGCATTAAAGCTCTCAGGCCCTGTCAGGACCTGTTAAATCTTCTAAAGGCCTGTTAAATCTTCTAAATGCATATTCTTTAAATTCCAGATTTATTTATATTTGAAATGGCTTCTATGATTAGTTTATAAGAGTTTGTTGTGTAGTAAGCACTACATCAATGCACTATACTACCAGACAGACAGTTCTTAGGTAAGTGTTTTTACAAGAACAAAGATATTGTAGGTTACAATTCATAGAGCAAATATATAAAATAATATCAAGCAGTTTATTTTCTCTGAATTATATAAACACAGCATGAAACAGAACATTTAAAACATACTAACATCCTTAACAATCAGTAAGAGAAATGAAATATTTAGAAGAATTATCATTTGGAATGAAAATTATGGATATGCTTAATCTGACTTTCTCAGGTTTAGCTACCTGGATGCTATTCAATAGTCTGAACAACACCAGGAGGTACAGAAAGGGGAGAACCCATGAGTTTTCACACAGCCCTTCAGTAACTCCTCTGGGTCTTAAGCATAAGCTCGGTAGAGTGTTTCTTATTCACGCCTCAGCTCTCTGACTTTGTGATCTCTCATGGGCCATAAGCAACCTTCTATTCCCAAACAAACTGGCAGGTCTGACACATAACCAGCATAAACTCTATTTTGTTTTACCCTTTTCAGAAAGATCAGGAATCACTTTAAGAAAAGATCTGTTAATCAAAGATACGTTGTAATTTGGTTGATGGTTGCTATTTCTGATTTGAGAACAGATGCTAAGCTTTGCAGAGAAGGCAATGGCAACCTACTCCAGTTCTCTTGCCTGGAAAATCCCATGGATGGAGGAGCCTGGTAGGCTGCAGTCCATGGAGTCGCAAAGAGTGAGACACGACTGAGCGACTTCACTTTCACTTTTCAGTTTCATGCATTGGAGAAGGAAATGGCAACCCACTCCAGTGTTCTTGCCTGGAGAATCCCAGGGACGGCGGAGCCTGGTGGGCTGCCGTCTATGGGGTCGTACAGAATCAGACACGATTGAAGCAACTTAGCAGTAGCAGCAGCAGAAGCTAAACTTTGGGTCAAATTGTATTTGAAGAGGGAAAAATCATTATGTTCATCATCTGAGCACTAAAGAGGTTCTCTATCTTTCTACAAGATATATCCCTCGTTCAGGAAAGAGATTTTCTTCTCCTAAAAGCTACTGGATAACTTTAGGGAATTATGAAGTTGGTAAACCAAATAAGTGTTCACACACTTCACTAAGTGAAGAAAGACTTCGTCTTAAACCTACAAAAACATAAAATAAAAGGGAATTCCCTGGTGGCCTGGTGTTTAGGGAAGGGGCTTTCACTGCTACGGCCCGGATTCAACCTCTGATTGGGGAACTGAGATCCTGCAAGCTGTGAAGGATGGAAAAAAAGAAAAAGCAATACAAACTGTATCTTACAAAACAGTCTAAGGTCTTCTAGCTTTATATCACGCTAATTAAACTCAAGATGTATTTAGAAACCATTTCTGTGATAAATTTCCATGTAAAACTGATATTTATATGAGGATTCCAAAGAGATAGGACAAGATATTTTTAATGTGTATAGCCCTTTTATGTATAAAGATTTACAATTCTGGTTAAGAAATTTTTACTAGTGAGTGTATTATTCCTAAAAAGTCCACATAACTTTCTGTCTTTTAAGTGTTTAGTCTTGTATTAAGACACATAAAATCTATTTTAAACTCCATTTCTGAAGACAGTAACTGAAATGAGAAGTATGACAATCATCCAAAGAACTTTTATCTACACAGGTCAGTCTCACTCTGTGTTGACTCAGCTACAAGTGTCTGCAGAAAGGCCACGTTGACTAGAATCCACTCTGACTACTGTTTTGAAGGGCCGGGACAGTAGATGGTGCTATTTGACCACAGACACTGTGAAGTGACTAAGCTGTTTGCATCAGATTTCAGTAATCCCTGTTTCTGATGGTGATTACATGGGAATTTCTTGGCATAACCGTCAACACCCCATACTCACTGCTCTGTGGGATTCGCATCGCTGTTTTCTGGGCTCCGACAGGTGTCACGGGACTGCTTTCAGCCGTGAGTTGCATGAGGTCATTGATGATGGCTTGCTTGTCAACTGATCCAGAAGGGGCGCCTGGCCTCGTGTCCGGGAAAAGCTGCGGTAATTGACTATTCTGCAAATCATCCAAAATCTCCTCCAAGTTGTCCAGCTCACTGCCAGGCTGCAGTTAACAAACAGAAGAGTTTATCCAGTCCTACACTAACAGTGGGCGCCACAGGCCCATGTGCAATTACAGCCCTAATGGATACAAGGAACCAGAGCCAAATGAGATGCAGACACATGTGAACCTCGGGCCTCACTGTTTATTGATCATCTTTAACAACAACAAAAAATTAAATTGACAAAGGACAAATAATTTAATCTCCTGCTCCTTAATTTCCTCCTTGGTAAAAAGAGATGACTGAATTAGAAAGAAAGCTCTCTTCCAGCACTGGGATTCATTGGTGATTTATAAATTCCCCTTTATTTTATGCTAATAATTCAATTAATCATGAGTATGAGTATTTCTAATTAACCATGGGTGTACTAGGATTTACAGTCTAGGCCCAGGTTTAGTGGTTAACTCGCTTGAAGAAATAACAAAAAACGGGTGGAAAATATGATCCAAGTTTACACGAAATCAGTATTTAGTAAATGGTCATTTCCCTTTAGAACTTTGTTTTTCTTTCCTTTTTCTTTTTTTTTTTTTTTAAGACCAAGAGGTAAAATGCACAATGAGCTTCAAGTAGCCCTGAACCGCTCAGCCCCGTCTTTTCCACTGCTTACACTTTCAGTTTCAAATGACATTGGTTTTCTCAGTCCTCATCAGCTTAGGGGACAAATGCAGGGAGGCAGGAGGTCGTTTCCAATCACTGCATCTATTAATTTGACTTTACAGAAGCTGTAAACATGTTTCTTATGGCTTTTCCCTTTACTGAAATAATTTCCTTTCAATTATCAACATTAAAATAATACAGTATGCACACCACTATTTCACAGCTAGTCCTTTTATTCCCGAGACCTCAACTGAATTTACGTTCTTTCAAGTATAACCTATCTGGGTGCCAAGTATTTAAAATCAGATGGTGCCAACCATGCAAGAAAATGGCTAAGTTAAACCCAAAGATTATTTCCTAGTGAAGAGAGTGGTAAGAATGATTTTCCTGATGTGTAGGTGGAAAAACACAAGTTAGGTAACTTCCCCAAAGTCACTGATGGACTTTCAATCCTCGACCATGACTAACCCTTTTGTCTACACTAGCAATTCAAATGATACAATTTACTTAAAGTGGAATGGCTTATAGTTTTATTCTACACACAAGAAGCTGGACTAAGTGTTCTGCAATTTATGGCAAATGTAGTATCTACTAGGAAGTCTTTTTATTGGACACAATTTCTCAAGTAAGAAAGGATACGATGAAGTGATATTTTATTGGACTGTTTGTTTCAGAGTCAACTAGCTTAGCAAGAACTTGGCGATCCATTTTCCAGGAAATTCTCAATGTACTGTTAGAGCAATTATAAGACCATTTTCTAGTTAGTTTGGCCATCTGTTTCTCACGAAAGAGGCAGGGATCAAATTTGGGAGAGCTACATCTTAGGTCAGCGTTAGGTTCTAAAGTTAGAATGCTACAGTATGGGCAGGCACAGACAAAGTGATCCTCAGAGCTGCTCAGGAAGGAAACATATTGTATGTCCCCCACCCATGGGCAACACGGCCAGTGAGTGAAAGCACACCACTGCCTCTCTGGCTTTACTCCCAGCTGATGAAGTCCCTGAGGGAACCACTCTGCGCTGGAAAAGCCTGCAGCTACTTTTTCACACCGTCGGTGCTTCAAGGGAACCAAAGCCAAACCAAACCAAAACAGTCAAGTCTTTTTAACGGTGGGCAAAACTGCTCACGCACTTAACCATTTAATAGATACCTATTCTTTTTTTTTTCCTGAATCTGTATGGACAGTTTTGTGAAAGTTAAATGTATGTGTAAAGTGACTCTGTTGGAAAGCCATCTTTACCGTGTTTTGCTGAACACGTAAGGTACAAACAGGAGTACAGTATCAACACCTAACGCCCTCTGAGGACAGTGTCCGGAACACGGCAATGGACACTCAGCCAACAGGTTCCTTCAGCCACTTAAACCTGTAATTAAAAAAACTTCCCAGAATTAACTCAATTTCTTGCAAAATTCCTATAATTTCTCAGAAAAAAGTTTTATAAAAATTGACAAATATCTTTATAGTTGGGTCTTGAAAATAGCTATGGACGTGAGAAAGAGGTTCTAATAAACTGAAGTTTATTAGAGAGTTTCCCTACTACAGTCTGATTTGTGTGGAGTATTTTAAAATTGTGTGTGGAGCAGTGAGAGGGTGGGTCATTAGAAGTAATAAGTAATTTCTTGAGAAAGCTTTGCAGATGCCTTGAATGAGAAACACTCAATACAGATTTATACAAATGATGATAAAAATGCTATATTAATTTCCTCAATGAATGCCCTTATATTTGCTCCCAATCCCAGATGTGTGTAAAAGAAAGCTTTTGCAATACAGATTGATAGTCTGGATCTAGACTCCTACCTTTCTTTTTTACCTTTACTCTTTTCACCCAAATAAAATGACATTTTAAACCATCTTGAATAGAAAAATAACTATTATAGTTTCAAAGAGTTCTAATAACAGGACTTGTGGTTTTTCATCGTGATTTACTCTAATGAGTTGAAAATAAGGCTAAAATTAATCTCGTTCTCCACACACACACATTAAAATACATTTGGGTGGTTTCAACCAAGTTTTTGGTTCTTTATTTCAAATAATCTGCTAATTTTCATTCAGCCCACCATTAGAAAAATGCATTATGAAAATTTCCCCACTAGAGTTAATACTGCTTTGCTTGTGTTTATTTCTTGTCTGTTTTTGGAGTACACATTTAAATTAATCTGTTTTAAATTTACTTCAAGAAATTTTCTTCAAGGAGAGTATCTACATGCCTTTGGCTGCCTAGCAATAAACTTTGACAACTACAGGCATTTTCTTCTGCAGTCATGCAAGTCCTAGAAGGGGTAGATTTGATCACGCTAAGTTTCTGATCAAACATTTCTTCCCTCAAGTTTTTGTTAGCTTTAATTCTCATCAGAAGTTCTTCTAGCTCCTTTCTTAGGCATGATTTCTTCACAAGACAAAAAGATTAATGCCTTCCTTTAAAACGCTTTGCCAAGATACTTCAAAGTTTTGCTTAGGCATCTCTTCGAACGCTCAAATTAGCCACATCAATTTGAAGAGCTAGTTTAAACTATTTCAGGCAGAAAATGAGTCAGAAAGATTTTTGTAAAAGTTCTACAAAATGAAAATTGGACTTGATTTCTGTAATTTTTCATTTTCCTGGTTTTATGAATTTTTCATGTGTCAAATCAATTTGTTCCCTGAAGGGAATATAAAGAACATATGTATTTTAATGACGTGTATTCTAATAAACTAAAAAACACTGTTTCAAAAAAAATTTTTTTAACTAGTTAATTTTACGTTTGCCTAACAGAAAATTGCTTTTAAAAATAGTAACACAGTTCTACCAAGTTTGGGGGGAAATTTTCAGGCCACTACCAGTTTAAAATATGGTTTGCTCTTCTAATAGAGTCAAATAGCAAGGAGAAATTCTCTACGGACTATTTCTAAACCCTCATCATAAGGCGCCCAGTAGCATTAAGAAAGCCTAAGAGTACCATTTAGTTAGTATCCTTTACACGTGCTCCCTTATGTAAATAAGTATATAACTTAAGTCAGTGAACATATTGGAAATTTTTCCGTCATTGTTTCCTGTTGGTTATGAAACACAGTAGAAACAAGCGTTGTTTAAATACTCTACCTAGTGAAGAATGCTATTTTCAGTATAACAGCGCCACTGAAGTACTTCCTGCCCTTAATAAGTTAGTGATAGGTTAAACACACACTCGATAATAGTTCTTTTCTGAGTCAAAATAACAAGAAAGTTAACTGTGCAGTTCAGGCTCGCTAGCAGTTTATCTTACTAAATAAAAATGTGTTGTGTTCCCTCGAAATGAAAGAAAAGTCTTAGATAAATGTGCCTAGAAGTCAACAGGAGAGAGAATCAATATGTATTTGGGAAAAGTGAAGGAGGGAAGGGAGTGAAAGAATCCCTGTTTTTTTTTTTTTCTCCTTAAAGTAAGTCATTCTAACTTTGATCTAAATTTAGGTAATGCATACTTCCTGTGGTAACCTTTCTTTTCAAGCTGCAATGTTTTTGATGTTAAAATTGCTCTGAAGCAGTATTTTTGGAGTGGAGTTTTAAATGGGAATGGATAGAAGGTAAAACCAGGAACTGGTTTCATTAAGAAAAAAATACTGTATGTCTGTGTGTATGCCTGTAGGTGTCCATTCAGAATGACAGATTTGTGCAGATAATACTCTGTGCTTTAAGTTCCCAAAGTGAGACAGTTTTGATTTTAAAAATAAGCCAAGGTGGGCCTCGTGAGTCACCATCTTGCCCTCTAGCGTGTGCCAAGAGACCTGAGTGACAGTGTCTGTGCCTGCCACTCTGAACTGCCACTAGCCCTGTGTATTCTAATCTAGTAAACCTCAGAAGATTAAAACGTCTGCAGCTGTCAGTGTGGTTTTACACGACACTGTATTCAAGATATGGTTATTAAGTTTCTGCTGAGTCCCCATGTAATGATCTCACAGCATCACAGAATAGCCGCTGAGAACTCCGCACCAACAGCTAAGTTTAAGGATTCATCACCAAAGGGGTTTGCACAATGACGCTGTTTCCCTCCTGAAGGGCACAAAGCCCTCGTAGAACGGTAGTAGTGGAAGACGGACAGAAAGCTCCGTGCTCAGGACGCAGGAGGAGCCAGGCTGTCAGAGGACGTGCGCCTCAGTCCCGCGCCGGGGCCCATCAGGCCTCTCCACCCTAGCGCCGCCCCCAGGCTCAGCCTCCACCTAGGAGGTCCCCGGGGGCTCAGGGGTGCCAACCGCTCCTCTTCCCACGCGCACCTGAAACAGCGACACCTAAAGTGTCCACTCGCAAAACAAGTTCCAAGGCCCAGTCAGTGAACCATTTTAAAGTAAAGAGGTTTGGGCAGCTTCTTCACTTAAGGCAATGCTCCTGACATTGTTAACGCAGCCAGTTGCTGATTCCCCAGAAAGCCCCTTATACCCAGCCATTATTGTCAGTAATGACTCATTTTTTTTAACATAAAAATATTAGACTGTTGGCGTTTTCCCTGTGATGTCACTACCTCAGCGTGTCATCAAGGATGACTTAGAATATTATTTTAGCTATCCTGGATTTTTTTTCAGGGAATTCGTTTCTCAAGACAGCACCACCTATTATTTCAGTTTTGCACTTATGTTTGATATTTGGTGGCTCAATTACACCCAGGCCAATTCTACTTCTCCTCTCCTCTTCGTTTCCCCTTAAATAAGTTTTTACCAACGGCCTGAGAAAGTCTTCAGCATCAAGCAAACATCCTGGCTGAGAATAGAGAGAGGTAGAATGACTTTCATTAAGTTTGAAAACCAGCCAGACTCTGATTTTAAAAAGAGAGAAAAAGTAAGAAATCATTTACTTAAGTCTACTCTGACCAAACCCACTTTGGAGGAAGTAACTGTTTCCAAGTGAGGTGTCTTCTGATACCAGGGGTTGGTAAACCCTAGCTGCCCTGTGTGCGAAAAGCTACCTGTTTCTGTATGGCCCATGAGTTAAGAAGGGACTGACAGTTACTAATGATTGAAAAGAATTTCAAAAGAAGAATATCTTGTGACACATGAAAATTGTGTAAAATTCAAGCATCAGTGCCTGTCGATAAAGTTCGACTGAAACACAGCATCTAGGATTGCTTTTGTAGCCCTCCAGTGGCAGAGCTGAATAGCTGTGATACAGAGTGTGTGCCCATAAATATTACCATTTGGCCCTTCACAAAATAAAAGTCAGCATCTGCTCTATTCTCTGCCAGCAAAGGTTCATATAGTCAAAGCTATGGGTTTTCCAGTAGTCATGCATGGATGTCAGAGGTGGACCATAAAGAGGGACCATCAAAGAATTGATGCTTTTGAATTATGGTGCTGGAGAAGACTCTTGAAGAGTCTCTTGGACTGAAAGGAGATCAAATCAGTCAATCCTAAGGGAAATCAACCCCAAATATTCACTGGAAGGACTGATGCTGAAGCTAAAGCGCCAAGACTTGGGCCACCCGATGCAAAGAGCTGACTCACTGTAAAGACTCTGATGCTGGGAAAGACTGAGGGCAAGAGGAGAAGGGGGCAGAAGAGGATGAGATGGTTGGATGGCATCGTGACTCAGTGGACATGAGTTTGAGCAAACTCTGGGAGACAGTGAAGGACAGGGACGCCTGGCGTGCTGCAGTCTGTGGGGGCTGTTGTGCACGCCTTTCAGGGTCTGAATGGCGACTCCATTCTTTGTTAGGTAAGAGTGCTTGGAACTCGCGACCTCAGGGAGAACTATTACCTCTGTCCCAAAGCAAGAACCACCGAGGAGGAGGCTTACTTTCATCCAGTCCCCTGAGGCCTCAGCAGGCCCCTTGTGGAGAAATCCTTGATGGCTATGAATTAGTACCCTTGGGAGAACACTCGACAAACCTTACCTGGTCACTGGGCTCGAAGCTCATCTCCTCCTTCTCAGTTTTCATAGCTATTACTTTCGTGTTGCTGGCAGGGTCCGTCTTACTGTCCAGTCGCTCAAGTTTGGGGGTGATTTCTGGTAAACCGATATCTTTAGTATCGTCCTTATCGAGCAGATAGCGAAGTAGTGCATTCTCTTTCTTCTTGGGGCTCACGGGCTCCTGCTTGATGGCCGCCTCGGACCCCGGAGCTGTGCTGCTGTTCTCCTGGCTCAGCTCCTTGCCCGTGGCTTCTGCTGTCAGCTTTGCCAAGTCCACAGGGGAGCTGCTGTCCTGCAGGAGTCTGTGCAAAATCTTATGCTTCTCCTTGAGTGAAGTCCCATGCGTTGACCCGGGGCCGGGCAAGCTGCCTGTGGAGTCCTTGTTGGTGTCTGACAGAGAGCTGGGCAGCGGCGAGGGCTCTATCTGGTCGGATTTGGTGGTCAGCAGCTGCAGGAGTTTGGTCTGCCCCTTGCTGTCGAGGAGTCGGCTCTGCCCGTCGGGTCTCTCATTGCTCCCAGCAGGAGGCAGGCCAGCCTCACTGGGATCCTTCGGCTCCCCAGGGTGGCAGCTGCTCTCTGCTGGCCCAGCTGGCCCTTCTGGGGGCTCCCCGTAAAGTCCAAAACAGTCTTTGGAGTCTAAGCTCCCCATCTTGCTGAGCTGGGGGGGATTCATATTCACGGGGGAGTTTTGCAGATTGCCCATCTTGAGGTCCGGGGAGGCCAACGACGACCCTAGCGAGACCCCGTGCCCCTCGCTGAGGGCCTGCAGCGCGTTGAGGGAACTGTTGGTGTAGCTATGGCTGTTTCCTGTGCTACTGCAAACTCCCACAGGGGAATGCAAGCTTCCTGCGGGGGAGAACTGACTGGGAGGGATTCGAGGGCTTCCAGCCACCCCGGGGCTCATGCGATGCCTTGGCGAGAGCATGGAGCTGGGCTGTCCTGGATTCAGGCCCGGGCTGCTTTGTGAGGGGCTGTTCATTTTGAGTGCATAGTTACTACCCTGAGGAGTGGTTGCTTGCATGCTCGACACGTGGTTCATTCCCCCGGAACCACCGAACCTGCCCATGGGCATGCCCATCTGTTCTTTTGGGCCGTTCATGGGGAAGTTTATATTGCTACTGAGGGTCATATCCTGACCAGGGTTCCCACTGCACATGGCCGGGTGGGCAGGGCTGCTAGAGCTAATTGGATTCAGTGGCTTCCCCATCGCTTGTCCAGTCAGATCCGGATTCATTACACATACATTCTGCTCTCTGTAAGATGAGGAAAGACATGTAAGATAAAAGGGAAGATACTGAGCAAGTTGTTATTAATTTTCAAAGATGAAATTGCTTCATTTCTTTAAAAGAACGGACGACATGGAAGGAAAAGAAAAGATAATACTTTGATGAAACCATCTGCAATTATGGGCAAGATTAAACATGCAGTATTTAGGACCAAGAGGGATGTTTTCCAGTCCATTCATTAAGATGTCTGTGGTTTTACAGAGGGAGTTTGTGTTTAAATTCGACTACTACCATATTGACATTTTATTTGCTATACAAGACATTAGCAGGGTTCCAATTACATACTATACCTTGCTCATTAACCGGTATGTTATCATGAATAACTGAGAGCTTGTACTGTCTGAAAGAAATGACCCAAGCAAGCATAGCTGTCTTCAATTATTTGCCAGAGATTACAATTCCTAACAAGAGACCCATCTGTGAGCCTGGAGCTTGATGTGGGCTACTTGGCTCAAGATGAATAGTAAACCTTAAGAGGGAAAAAAAAACCTGCCCCAACTATTCGAAACTCTCCAAGTTTTCGAGCCAACAAAGTTACCCAAAGTGTTGGGAATTCGGTTACCTGTCTAACAGGTTCCCTGCCTGGGTTCCCCTAGAAGGCCAAGTGAGCGCCTGTCAGACCATATGCGAGGAGCTGCAGATCATCCTTACTCTGGAATCTTAGTCCCTAACTCGCAGGCCACCACACTCCACTCCTGCACTCAAGGCAGCTTTCTAAGCTGGACGATTTTCCAAGCCCTGTGAGCTTTAATTTACAGCTTGGCAGTCACTCGTGAGTTACCAAATGCGTTCACAAATCCAAACAAAACAGGTTTCACAAACTGTCAAACATCAGCTTTCATTTAGGGGGGAGCAATCTGGCCCATCTGTAATCACTTTCAGATTGTTTCAGTTCGAGGTCGGATTTATTAAGAGTTGGCAAACAGGGCTGCTTGATTTTAATTTCTAAATAACAAAGTACATAATTGAGAAGTGTAATAAAAGGGAACTCTAGAGCAACTTTATATATCTGCTGATAGTACCTCATAAAGTTTTATACAGCACACACATAAATATTTACATAACTTGAAATGCAATCATTTCCCTAAATTTGTGCTCTAAAACAAGATGGTTTATGATATTTACTTTAAAAATCAACATTCAATTTTCCTCACTTTTATTTTTTGGGGAAATGTTTACTACCTTTCAATTTAAAGTCTAATGCAAAAGGTTAATTTAAAGCTGAGAATAACAATCTGAAATACTCCTTTCTAAGTATATTTGAAAGTCTTAGATCTGAGCACATGGAAGCAGAAGTTATTCTGTATTCCTGCCCTGGGAAGTGACCTGTTTTCCTCCTCTGATGTGACAGGCAGTCATTTCAAAGTTAGTGTGAGCTTGTGTCCTTCTAGTTAGGTTTTAAAATTCACTAGTATTGGGAATTCCCTGGTGGTCCAGTCGTTAGGACTCCCAAGTTTTCACTGGTGAGGGCCTAGGTTCGATCCCTGGTCAGGGAACTAAGATCCCACAGGCTGCATGGCTTGGCCAAGAAAATTAAAAAAAAAAAAGTATTAGTCTTAAGGCTAAAGTTCAAAGTGTAGCCTTAATTTGAATTTCAGTATCCAAAGTTGTCTTTTAGCCAACAGTTTACTTATTTTTCTCTTTCTTTTTTTTTTTTTTGATGTGAACCATTTTAAAAGTCTTTATTGGATTTGCTACAACATTACTTCTGTTTTGGTTTTTCAGCCATGAGGCATGTGGGATCTTAAGTTTCCTAAACAGGAACTGAACTAACCCTACCCCTTGCACTGGAAGTCTTAAACCACTGGACCACCAGATAAGTCCCAATAACAAATCCATTTATATTTACATCACTGGGGTTGGTCAACAGGAACGTCTACCCAAGCTGACGAGCTCTGGGATAAAATTTGCTTTGGGAACTTGGCTTCCTGAGCTGGGTGGGAGAGCTGGTGTGTCAGAACGTGGCTTACCTGTGCAGCACATGCAAAGATATCACAAGCTGAGGTTCGTTAGTAGTCTGAGATCGGATGAGCTTGCTCTTCGTTTGTGCGGCCACGAGGGTGCCGTCAGACAAGGAAAAACGGTAGATCTGACTGAATGCCAGTCCCTGTCTCAGCACTGCAGGCGAGCAAGGAAGCAGAATGCACGGTTAGAAACAAAACTGGGGGTGGGGGCGGGGCCAGACATAACAACAGTAATCAACTTGGTTAAGTTTAATATTTTCCTCTCAGCAGGTTGAAGAGAGTTGTAAGTAATACTTTATGACAGAACATTATCCATGATCCATTTTTATTTTTATTTTACTTTTATTTATTTTTTTGTCTGTCTCATTTGAGGGTGGCTATCTACTATTAGGTTTTGTGTTATCATCACATTAATTTTTAAAAAAAATTTTTATTTTTACTTTATTTTACTTTACAGTACTGTATCGGCTTTGGCATACACTGACATGAATCCGTCATGGGTGTACATGAACTCCCAAACATGAAGCCCCTCCTCCCACCTCCCACCCCACATCATCCCTCCGGATGGTTAAGTTTAATATTTTCCTCTCAGCAGGTTGAAGAGAGTTGTAAGTAATACTTTATGACAGAACATTATCCATGATCCATTTTTAAAAGCATATTTATTTTTCTCTCAAGATGCCAATAATTTCAGTATACTGGGTTTTCTTCCCCCCAAATGAAGTTTTGATCCCCTAACCATGCTGTTTAAAAATCTTCAGGATCATGGTAAGATAGAATATAAACAATTTATTAGCTCAAAAGAAGTTTTGCAATGATTTGTCTGAAACGTTAGGAAGTAATATGGTGTTATAAACAGGATTACCTCTAAAGGGTACAATGTGCCTTTAATTTCTCTTTAAACTAATACAATAGTAAATATTATATAAAACTTATGACACTGAATATATCCTCTGAATATTCATCTTGAAGTTACAAACTATTTAATCCATTATATCATAGTACCATTCCCCAATTTTGTTTCTCAGTGTGTAAGACATATTATTCTTGTGGTCAGGAAACCGGAAGTAAAACATAAACAACCAGAGGGATCTTTTCAGAGAAAAAAGAAGGCTAAATAGAAAACGGAAATAATAAAAGCACAGCTCTGAGTGACATGGAATTGGTTTAACATCTGGATAATGACATCAGTTATTTCCATTTTCAGGACTACAGCAGAAAACATAACACTAGGCTAAAATAATTTCTCTCGAAATTTCGGATTAATCTTTAAAACAACTGCATTTTAAAGCTGTCAAATACTACATATTAAAAAAAAGAACATTTGATTCGGCCACATGGTTTAGTTACCTTACCTCCTAAGCCATTTTAAGATGACTGCCATTTTTTACCACATAATCCTCAGCACAAATTTTGGGGGTGGAATAGTCAGTCCCGAAGTGTTACCGAAAGACAGACAGACAGACACACACACACACACACAAGCAGGTACTGACATACAATGAGGATTCAGACTTTTTTGTAAAATTTCACTTTGAGCAATTTCCCTGGTAAACCGCACCCCACCTCGCCCTGCTCCCCCCGCAGTTCCAGGTAGGGACACACAGTATTTAGGTATCACTTTCTGCTACCAACTGTTGCTTGATTCCTCTGAAGTGGCAGTACTGGAAACAAATTACTGCACATATGTGCATCTGGGTTTCTATACTCAGTATGCCAGCCGACGGCAGCAGGAATACCATTTTTATAATAGGACTCGTATTTCCAGTGGCTTATAATTTCAGAATTTTATCTGACCTTGGCAGTGATCCTTTGAGATTTTCCATTACTGTCTATCTACATCAAGAACTTCCACCGAGTAGATCTGTGTCAGCAAGCCCCTGAAAGCATTCAGGAAGCTCCTCCATGTAAACAAAGTCTTCTGGTAGATTTTTATTCACTACTAATGATTACCTGCAATCCGACTTATTTCATACACTTGGATAAAATGTATTTTAGACATGGTAGAGTTTCCTTTCAGTGGGTCCCCTCTGTTTAAACCTACATATCTGTAAACCCTTGTGTAAGGAATCAGGAAGCCACAGGATTAAACATGGGGCATTGCTACTCAGAGCCCAAGGACACTGAACAAGGTTGCTGGGAGATTTCTTATTCTTTGTTACTGTTCTTTTTATTTTAAACCAGATCTAGTGAAATGGCAGGTAAGTTATTTATTTCTGTCAAATGTGGCATCTTTATTTCCTCTTTTTCTTTCCCACTTAGAGAAAAAATGCTGGAAGACACAAATGGTTGGATTCAGTGCTTATTTCTAAGCAAAGTGGATGAAGAAGATAAAAAGGATAAACAGGATGAAAAAAAAATAAAGGTTATTTACCATGACTTGTATTTTTTCATAAGCAATCTTAAAAGCATAAACTTTTAAATATACAAACACCAGAGTTTCAAACTGTGGTGCTGGAGAAGACTCTCGAGAGTCCCTTGGACTGCAAGGAGAGTCAACCAGTCAATCCTAAAGGAAATCAGTCCTGAATATTCACTGTAAGGACTGATGCTGAAGCTGAAGCTCCAAAACTTTTTGGCCACTTGATGCATAGAGCCGACTCATTAGAAAAGACCCTGAGGCTGGGAAAGATTGAGGGCAGGAGGAGAAAGTGGGGACAGAGGATGAGATGGCTGGATGGCATCACTGACTCAACGGACAAGAGATGGTGCAAACTCCAGGAGACAGTGTAGGACAGGGAAGGCTAGTATACTGTTGTTTGTGAGGTCTCAAAGAGTTGAATATGACTTAGCAACTGAACAGCAACAATGGAGTCATGGATGCACCTTAAATGGAAGATGACAAACTAAAATTGCATTTTCAATACTGAGTTATAAACTTTTCCGCAAATATGGAGACAATTTGCCAAACCCAGTTATAAAGCACAGGGCCCCGTCCCTCAAAGGCAGCGTGGCTCTGATGGAATCCATGCTGGTAACCAAGTGCCCCAACCAGGACATGCGGGGCCCACGAGGGAAGGGTCACATGACTGGAAGTGAAAGTATCTCTCTCCACGATGGAGTCCTTAATAAGCACTAAAGAAAGGATTTTTTTTTTCCTTTGTTCTCACCAATTTAGCAAAAGACCAGAATGCACCTGAGAAAAACTGATGCTGCAGAACAGCAGTGGGAGCAGTGAGGTGGAGCGATGGCTAGGATGACCCTCAGGTCCTTCCAGGGCTCACATTTTCTAATCGAAGGCTCCCGGGTCCATGTCACCTGCATCAGCTCCCCATCAACAGCATGGGAGGCAAACACTCACACCCCTGGGTGGACTGTGGGGACCGAGCGGCCCACAGGAAGGGGGCCAATGCCAGGCAGAGGCCTGGTGCTCAGAGGGCTGCTATTATTACTGAAAGACAACTCTGACATTGTGGGCTTAGCTCCAGGTGTCCTATTAACCAACTGTATGACCCCAGACAAGTCATTTCATCTCTTTCTAGATGGGATGTCTCTTTCCAGACTTCATCTGGAAGGTGGTGATGGTGGTGGTGGGCCTCAGGATCCCATTGTCACCTCTACCAGGAATTCACCTGTTCTTGCAAATTTCCTTTCATTCTTATTTTCACAGTATCCTTATGATTCAGGTGAAAAAAAAAAAAAAAACTTTTTGCTATTAGAGGGGACCTGAGAGCACCGTCTTACATATCTAGAAGCCGGAGCATTGAAGAAAATGATCTCGTTCCCTTTCATCTGTCTTTGTGAGAGGTTATCATCTTCAGTTTGACTTCCCTCAACACGCTCTTAGCCCTACAGTTCCTCCTATTCCATCTCCCTTCAGATGGCGACGGTCCTGGGCAAGACTCACCGGATCTAAGCCCCCAGGGCGGGTTCAGGAATCACTGTTGCAGAGAGAGTGCTCATCAGAAGGGGTAAGTCAGCAAGATGGACTTCAAGAAGGGTATCACTGAGAGACCGTTACCTTCGTGGTGATGCCTCTTTGCGTAAGACACAGACTCCCCCTCGTGCTGTGCGTGGAACTTCTGGATGCACCTCCTCACCAGGTCCTCCCAGCCTGGCTTCATGGCTGCCCGCATGGTGCTAGTGTCCAGGGACGTGATCTTGCCTAGTAAACAACAGTGAGCATTTGACCTACACACCGATCCATTCTTTAGAGAAATAGTTAAATCTTAAAGAGATAAAAACTGATTTCCTTAGGAATAGGTAGTGTAAGTGCGTGGAGCAGGAGGGTAGAAGGTGATAAGAAGTGTCCCCCCTCAACCCCACCTCAAACTTCTGCCCCAGCAGCAGCTGCTATGCTCAGCTCCTTCATCAGCTTCTAGACCCATTCCTTGCGTTGACAAACATGTAAGTATTCTAGAATGATTTCTTTGCCCTTCTCTGCTGAGAAAATTTACCTTGGAGATCTTGGCGAGTAGTGAAACTTTCTGATGAGGGAAGAGCTGGTCTCTCCTTCATGGGAACTCTTCTAGCCACACAAATCAAGCAGGACTGCAAATCTTCAATCACATACATTGATGGTTATCATAGGAGCCTTTTGCAGTGTTTCAAACAAAATCAAATGCACTTATGACTGCACAACCTTGTAGGTAAGGGAGAGAGCAACGAGACACTATGTACCTCTGGTCCTCACCTGGAGTGGGAAGCAGCTGGGGGAGGTTGAGATATGGGGAGCTGAGGATAAACTGCTGAAGCCACACGACACGTGATGAAAGCGCATCTGCCGTACTACAGCTGATCATCCGAAAGCATCTCCCCAGTGGTGGAAATGAATGGAACCCTTTCTTATTAATGGGCTGATATTAACAACCAGCTGAATTCTTAATAAAGCCTACAAATGATGACAACTGAAACCGTCAAGGGTTTTCTCTTTGAGTTTTAGGTTCATTAAGACATAGGAAAACTAGATATACCTTCTCCTGAACTATGTTGATGCTCCTACAATGGCAACATGCAATTTAAAACAAAGTATATCTCAGATTCAGAGAACAAATCCTAGAAAATGCAGTGTGTCTCAAGTTTAGTTTCTTGGCCATGGCTAGGATCTCACACAACTGATGCTAAGCATTTATTCTTTACCTTACTTCAACTGTTTTATGTGTCTGTGTTCACTTCTGGAGATCAGGAAGGATGTGTTTTATCTTGTAACATGCAAAGCACACTGCAAGCCCTTTCAATTTCAAAAGTGCTGGATAAAAGGTTGATTAAAAAGAAGTCTCTTCATATCTTATATCACTGATTTACGATTTTAAATTTGGGAAAGAATATCTTTAAACATATCCATTAATAGTGAGTATCACAAACATAAATGTAATCATCTTCAGCATAATAAAAGCTAAATTTTTGAGCACTTGCTATGAGATAGACATCTTGCTAGCTGCTTTATAGGTTACTGATTCATTTAATCCTCTTAACGACTCTATGTGGCAGGCCCTAGCATTGTCTCCACTTAACAGGAGAAGCCAAAGCATGGAGTTTCAGTAACTTACCCAACAGCACATGGAATTTTGGGGAAGTGAGGATCTGAACATGAGTGCACGATGGCTCAGAAACCCTACTCTTACGCTATACTATGTAAACATTCAGAATCAGATTGTAAATGGACAAACATGTTGACATAAACAGCACAAAACCATAAATTAGCTCAGCTACAGAATATGGCTTTAGAATATTACAGATGAATTAGCAGCACTTACTCTGTTGCATACAGGAGAATGAAACAGCTTGACATTCCATCTCTACGTAAAAATTTAATTTTGAAAACTATGTATCATCTGTGACAGCTCAATTACTTCCTTTCCAATAAAATTTAAATTAAAAATTACTTACATATTTTTTGAAAAGAGGATTAAATATCTATGCCAATCATGGTACAGGCATGCTCATTTAATCCTTATTACACTGTGATACTGGAATTGTTGATTTCACTGGTTAAGAGAATACGTGGGTGTTCAGAGAGGTTGAGAAGCTTGCCCATAGTCAGTGCTGATACGCAGCTGATGTAGGAGCTGGCCTCTGATTATAAAGCCCGCAAGGTTTCTACTGACTGATGGGCCTCGGCTCCTTCCCTTCTGCTACACACACAGGAGGCCATATTTAGCATTGTCCCATATCATAGACAGCAACAGTCTCAGAGGTGTAGAGCATCTCCTCAGAAGGCATAGGGCTGGACACTATATCAGTATCTCTTTAAAGGGAAGCACCTAAGAGCTTACAGTTTGGAACTCTTCTCCCACTCCCGCTCCCATCTCCATTCTCTCTTATTCTGGATGCAGCATCCATAGACAAACCACACAAAATTCATTAATCCCTTGGAAGTATGCAAAAGATGTTCTTTGTACCATGGGTGTTTTCCAAGGTGTGGCTTGGACCTTGCTGCAGATGTTCAGAGATGCCTAGGATCCCCGAGAGGTTCAATACTAGTGGAATTGCTCTGGCAGGGTAGTTACTAGCCACACGGTGGGTATTTAAATGAATACTTAACAAAACAGACAGTTTGGTCCCCAGTTGCATTATTGACATTTCAGATTCTCAACAACTACCTGTGGCTAGCGGTAGCTGTCCTGGACGTTGAAGATACATAACACTGCCATCGTCACAGAAAATTCTACTGGATAGTGCTGTTTTAAAGACTTGATGATTAAACTGATCACGAGAACTGTTAAGTAGGTGAAAAGAACGAAGGAACTGCCTCTAAATTTTCCTTTGTGTGGCCTCTAGTTTCAGGTCATTAAGTGTGAAAGAAGCAGCACAGGGATACATGATACTAACGCATCTTAGAAGCGGCCCCTACCTTCTCCTTCTTCTTTGATGGACTTTGGTTGAGAGACAGCAAAGCACTGCATAGTTTCGTATTTCTGATGTGCTTCCTGGTTATCATGACCTTCCTCTTCTGATTCAGGTAAAGGTTTTACCAGCATCCGACAGTTGAAAGTATGGCTGTTCCGCCTGGGAGGTTCGCCGGACCAAGCTCCCCCGTTCACTGAGCAAAAGGCAAAAGCAACCCAACAGGGTAAAGAAACTAGTGTCAGACTGGCTTCTGCCAGGTAAATCAAAACGGTGTAGGAAACACGCAGTGATTTTACTTTCATATAGTGTTTACACTTTTCTAAGTAACTTCAAAATCTATAGGGGGAAGAATGACTGGGTGAACTCTTGGGAAACTTTGTGGGAATCTCCAATGTCTTTCACACTGGTTACTGTTCACTCGGACTCTTTCCCTTCAAGCTCAGGCCCTGATTTCTCACCAGCCCCCTCTTACCCATCCAACTGGATCTTTCATGTTGCTGAGCACGAGATCTGTCCCCGTCACTATCCACACCCAGTCCCACATGGACATCTCTGCACCTGCTACCTCATCTAAAAGGTCAGGACTTCTCCATGTCTTCTACCCACATGACTCCTGCCCCAAGGCTTGAGGCCCTCTAGTTATGTAACCAGCAACTCTAGGCATCCCACACTGCTGCTTCTTACTGACCCCTCCCTCGTCCCTAAAACTTCACCAAAATTTGAAGTGTATAATCTGAGATTGGGTTGTATTTTTTTTTCTTCATGTATATTTCTTCATTAAGACTGAAATAATCTTGAGAATACACTGCTAATGTCATTTATTCCTTTTCAATGAATAGATGTCTTCTATTTTCTTATCAATACTTAGGAATCTAATACCAATATATGAAGCATATATATTAATTCAAGAAAAAGGTGGTGTAAGAAAAGACTTTTTTTTTTTGAGATGCATTAGAGAAACCAAAAAGAGAAATAAAAAAGGGCCAGTCATAAGATAAGCAAAGCACTTTCAAAAGTTACTAGCTAGAAAACATTTAAAAGACCAGTTAGATCCCACAATGCTAACCCCACAGACACTGGGCTGCAGAGGCGGAAAGAAAGAAACAAATCTTACAGAGAAAAAGGAAATATCAAGTTAACTGCAAGAAACTGTTTTACTGAAGGAACCACAGTTAGCTTTATATAGACAACTGAAAAGTTTATTTTACCATCAATATTCTTAAAAGCTTATTTACATAAAGGAGACTACATAGAGTAATGAAAGAAAAAAAGACCTCTTATTAACTCAGGTTAATAAGTAATTTGAAAGTATAAAAAAATACAATATAACATAAGGCAGAGAGCTCTTTAGACAAGTGAATAAATAATAGTAGTGAATTAACAAGTACAGGTCCTCTGAGGAAGTCATAAAATTACTGAAGAGATTTGAAAATACTAGTTATTTGAAATAAGAAATCCCATGTTCTTGTTCATTTATTAGAGAATATAATAAAAGGATCTCACATTTTGTATTACTGTTGCAGTCACTTTAAACAAAGGGTTATCCTATTAAAAGAAAAGCTAGCCATAACAGAATGTGAAAGGACCTTTTCCTATTTACTGTGGTGACAATGAGACCAGCTAGTATAAACAGTTTTAAGAAAAGGAACAAAAATTTTTGCTAAGTCAGGACTTGACTTTATTCTCTACTAAAATATGCACTTCTTTTTAGCCATGAAGATGTTCTTAGCATCATCAGCTTAAGTGAGAATATTAAAAAAGAGCACCTAGTGAGTGGGAACAGTTATGCTCCCCAGGCAGCTGTTGAGGTGGGCCCATGCAGTGAATCACCCACTTTAAAATATGGCCCTTTATAATCACGGACACTTTTGGTCAAGATGAGGAGGGCAGGAAGGGGCAGCAGTGGGTGGGGAAGGAGGCAGTGGACCGCCATGTCACCTGCAGAGCCACTGAAGAGTCTGTGAAGCCAAGAAGCCCATTTCGGGCTCCCAGGCTGAGAGCGTCTGAACCGCGGCGCACCACTTGTTCCTTCACGTTTTATTTTTAGAATGTTGTATACACCCACATCATACTCTTCACAAGCCGGGACTCAAAACAAACTCATCTCAAGCTTCTCGTGACCTTCTACTTCTTAAGTGGTCATGGAGAAAAAGGACAAAACAGAGTCAGCTGGCACTGGATAGGGTGGGAGGCAATTGGGCACTGTCTTGAAAAAAAAAACACCACCAAACAAACCCCATGAAAATAGTTGCCATATGACTGCTTTCCATGTGAAGCCCTTTCACTTACTTTAAACATAGGGTCAAAACGATCATTCATAGACCAGTATCTACAGATGGCTTTTTCTCCATGACTTCTAAGCTTAAAACATTTAACACAAGCATCTCTTAAAACACTCCCCAGTTAGTTATCCCCGACTGACATAAAAGAGTTCTGTTTCACCTCCCGCTGGCCAAGATGATATGTGTAGGGGCGGGGTGGCATGGGGTGGTGAGCAGAGACCTGGAGGACGTTCATTTACCTATGGACTTTGGCAGCAGGTTTTTGACGAATTCAGTGTGGTCCCCAACGTGCAGAACGCTATAGACACTTTTGTTCATCAGCTCTTCCTGGTTATACCTTAGGTACTGTGTCACATTCTCTGAAACAAACACAACGTTGCCTTCCAGGTTCACGACAAAGAAGAACCCATCAAGGGCCTATGGGAAGAGGCACAAACTGTGTTAGAAAGACTGCAGTGGAAGGTCACGTGCAACTGTTACGAAGGGAATGGTCCTTTTAAGGGAAGCATGATTCACTCATGGAGAAGAAAAGAGATCTCTCTCCCACTTCTCACATTCAGAAACAACGAACACATTTTTCTTGGTGAGATGATTCCATCTTAGAAAGTAGGACAGAGCCTACATCAGGGTTTCTTGTCATAAACTAAATGACAAACACTCATCCTGTTACTTTATCAGGAGATAATTACTGCCACGTTAAGACTTTGCAGGCATTTATCTGTACTTTCCGAATGAGACGGATGTACTCCGCAAGGCGGAAAACAACTCGTATGCTACTGATCCAGTTGAGAGCTATTACTTTTCCTTGGTATAGTTCCTCATGGAACACAATGCGAGGGAGAAGTCACTGATAATTTCCCACAGTTTAAGGATAAATGCCAAGGAAAAAAAACCAGAAAATTTTGCTAAGCTGCCAAGTCTTAAATGAAAAGAATTGAAAATGATCTCAGACCTTTTTAAGCAACATCAATCCTTTATTGTGTGGTGTCAGTGGGGGAAGGTTCTGGGAAGTGTGTGTCTGATGTGACAAACCTGTCTTCCTGGGGACCTCAGGCTGAGACTACACAGGGCCTTGGGGTTTAGGTTTCTAACCCCGAGGGAAAGAAAGTTAACTAATTGTGCCTGACTGTATTTCTTTATTCTCCAGGTTGTTAAGATGTAGGTTCCTAAATCATCTGGAGAGCAGGAGCATTTTTCCTGTGATGGGTGCATGGTTCACTTTGCTATCATTCCGAAACAGATTAGGGAAGGAGATGAAGGGCTGAGGATCATTTCAGGAAGTTAACAGTAGATATCGACACATTTACTGAGCCTTAAACACACTGTGACTTTTTATTTTTACTTATTTATTTTCTTGGCCGTGCTGTGCAGCTTGTGGGGTTTCAGTTCCCTGATCAGGGATCGAACCCAGGGCCCTCGGCAGTGAGCGCGCAGGGTCCTAACCATCGGATTGCGAGGGGATTTTCCACTGTGTCATTTTAACATTTACAATTCTGAAAGGAATGTTTTCCTTTTGCCAATTTACAGAAGAAGGAAAAATTGAGACTCAAAGAGGGTAAGTGATTTGCCCAAGCTCTTGCAACCAGAGCTGGGATGCAAACCCGGGTGGACTGCCTCCAAAGCTTGTGCTTTGATTCCCAGGTGGCACAGAGTTCTCCCCAGTGTTGACCCAGAGCGCCTTCTTGTCACAATTGCCTGGACGATGCAAAGTCTGGGTGCTCAGTGAGTTTCTTAGTTCTCCCTCCTTTCCCTTTTTGATCCTTATTTGCCAGAGCTGTTTTACGGATCAGGGAGCGATTAGGACTGGACGAGGCTTGATAGTGACCAGGCATTCCTCGGATCAGGGCCAAGGGGGTCCACCCAGTTCATGCCAGTTCCCTCAGGCTGCGTATTTACTGGTTTTTCACATGGATGTTTCATGGGCACACCAATATAACAACGTGGACAGTGTTTTACCTTTTCCTCAAGTTATTATTTAACAGGCTCCTATGCTGTGAGCTTTATTTGAAATATTTCATCTTTAATTCTGTTTTCATGACAAAACTACGCACTCTTTCAAATTAGAACTGACCACAAGGCACCAATGAAAAGCTCTTAAAAATATATGTATGTATATGTATACACACACATATACACATATACAGACACCGTTTTGTTTTAAGCTCTTCTTAAATGTTCATTGTGGTGTTCCCACTGGTTTAACAATGTGCAAGCCAAAGCAAGACTGTAAATAGCTTTCTATGATAGGTTGGCATCAACTGTTGGAAACCTTATGTGAGTGTGTGCGCATGTGTGTATGGGTATGTGGGGAGGGAGGTTAGGAAGTCAGTCAGTTGATTAGTTATGTACTAAGTGTTCTTTTAAACTCATAGCTTTAAATATACCTTCAACGGGGATTGTCATGATAATATTACCTACGGGTCACTTTTGGAAGTGCATGTGGTTTCCTACTGCTTTATACAATGGTAAAGATATAGTGGAAAGATGAAATTCTTTCACCTTATAAAACTATTTGTTTTCTTAAAGCTCACTATGATATGCTCTCATAAAAAAAACTGACATTTAGTTTTGTTGCCTAGCAACTACTATGCTATGATGTAAGCATGAGTGTGCATCTATGCCTAGAATGGCTCAATGAGAGCAAGTTTTCTGTTTAAATTATTACATGTTAACAGGGAAAAGATGCAAATTCAAATCTTAAGTCTCTAGATTCAAAGCATTACCTCTCACATGTTTAGTACTGAAGTCTTGCTACACAGGTGTTTGCTCAATGCACTGAATTCTCAGAAGACTATTTTGCAACAGTGAAAATGTGGATTTGATCTTATGAGATAAGATCTGTTGACACCTAGCAATCTGATTTCTGCAATTAATGAGCTTCCTCTCAAAGAGCTTGAGTCATAGCCTTGTGGTTACTGCCAGCATCTCTTTTCAGAAGCCTTGAAAATCTTCCCAAGAGTTTCCACCCTACTTTAAGTCACCACCAGTGTAAGTAATAAACACAGGTATATGGGATTTTCCTAGCTGTAATATTTAAAATTCTTCATCATTTCCAAATGAATTTTGTTTCCAGTTCTTTCATCGAATTCTAAGAGTCCGTCTAGTTAAGGGTTTTCTCAGCTGTTTCTAAGAACCAAGTAGGAAGCAGCACTCTCTGGCTTTGCAGCACCTTGTCAACTCTGGAAAATCAGGTTAAGTGTGTTTTCACTTTTTCTCTAAAAATTGTCATTACGTATTTTCAAGCCAGTGATGAAAGAGAAACAAGCAGGGCCCAACATAGGGTCCTTTAAAGTTTTTTGGTCAGCAGGGTAGCCCCAAGGGTTGAATTTTGTCATCTCTAAAAATAAAGACTGGGTCAGACAATCTTTACATTTTTTTTCTGTGTCTCCCTAGCCCCATTATACAGTAGATTTTCACAGAATTAGACTTTCTAAAAATAAAAATCTTCTTATGCGCCAACTGGTTATCTTTGCTTTAAAAATCCTGATTTCTTCTGTATGTGCGGCTGCTGCCAGTGAAGCAATTCTACAATAGCAATGCTGCAAACCTTCCGGCCATGTGATAATTTTCAGTCTCATCATATCATCAGCAGAGTAAATTATCCTGAGAACTGACATAATTTATGTCTCAGGGCTCCTCTGCTTCTTGTTATATATTCACTGACATTTTTTCCCCCTCATCTTACCATAGCCTACATCCTGAATTTTAATTTTGGAATAGGTATAGCAAAGAATCTGAGGCTTAATACTTTACTGGGTTAATAAAATAAGAAAGTGGGACTTAACAAATTCTAGAGAGTAGTCTGATCATGAAAACTCCTAAAGTTAATAAAGAAATGGCAGTAAATCAAGAAGGAGGAGATGTATGTATACTCACAGCTGATTCACATTGTTGTACAGCAGAAACAAATACAACATTGTAAAACAATTACATATTATGCTCCAATTTAAAAAAAGTTGGACCCCCCAGAAAGAAATGGCAGTTAAGATCACCGATTGCAGTGATGCTTATCTTAAAAGTTCTGAATATTACTTCAATTTTTGTCTTTATGAAATCAATAATCTAGATTCATGCAGCATAAATAAAAAGTGTAAACCTCCATTTGGTCCTCAAATTTTAGCCTGTATACATAATCATCTGTACTTATACAGGTGAAAATCTAAGAATTCTGGCAACATTTCAAAACACAATATATCATAGAATTTAACAGGATGTGTGAACATGAGTGCTTGTGAAATGAATGCTCAACTAGCACTTAAAGTTGGTCAAATTTATATTCTAATCTAGTTAATTTAATTCTACATTCAGTCTGAAAGGTATGTAAGCTGGAACCAGGAGTAAATTTTAGATACATATTAGTAAGCTCAAGAGGTCAGCACTACTTCCATCTTAAGAGTGAAAAGTAAATGTGGATTAGCCTTCAATTATATTCACTTAAAAATGAATTTTTTTTTAAAACTTTTTATTTGAGATTGGAGTTTAGCTAATTAACAATGCTGTGATAGTTTCAGGTGGACAGCCAAGGGACTCAGCCATACATATACATGTATCCGTTCTCTCCCTCAAGCTCCCCTCCCTTCCAGGCTGTCACATAACATTGAGTAGAGTTCCCTGCGCTATATAGTAGGACCTTCTTGGTGGTCCATTTTAAACACAGCAGCATTCACTGAAAGATTACACGGAATACTGGGAGGATCAACAGCAGGGTGAAATACCTCCAGCATCATCGGCCCCAGTGCATCCTTGTCAATGACCCCCTGCCCGGTAGATGATACGTCTGACTTCTGCACTTCATCGATGTTGGCAGCTGCTGCTTTCTCTGCAACAAACACGAGTGTGAATTAACTGCTGTGCTATTTCAAGGACAGAGTGACACAAGAACATTTTTATTGTTATGACTTCAAAAAAAATTCTTCAGCAGGATCAGATCAGACTGTAAAAGAGTTAAGAGAACATCCCCGCTGCCACGGCACGGGAGAAACTGCTGGAAGCAGGAGCCAGAACATTAACTTTTCACCTCCAGGACCTGTGGCTCAGAGCCCCTTTCAGGCTGTCGATAAAATGAGTTTAGAGGTTTCATGCCAGTCCCCAACAAGCATTTTTTTTTTTTTTAAGACTGCAAAGCTGTTATATACTGCAGCACAATTAGGGCTTTCTGCAGATTCCCTAGGCAGGGATGACTGACCGGGAGTCTGTAGTTCAGGCTTCGGTAGAGAAATCAGAGATGCGTCTGAAGGAATAAAAACGAGTCCTGACCACTGTTGCTGCTTCCATGGGACACTCCTGTGGCTTTTGGACTGTCCCACCTCTTGTCACCTTCACATTTAGAATAACCAAAAAGACTGGCCCCTGCCTGGAGGAAGGTGATTAACGACATGAGGCAGAGAGCGAGACACCCTATCAGGCACTCAGAGAATTTCAACGGCAGCCCTTTCATCTAGTTCAGAGATGCTTGTTCTCGGCTCCTGGACTCAAATGGGTGAAGCAACTTCCCACCAGGCCCGGGAAGACATTCCGTCATGGAAAAGGCTTGTGGAGGAAACAGATGCACAGTCATCAATGTATATGCAAATAGGTTATTTTGAGAACACCAAGAAACGTTTAAAGCATAACAAGACACATCGCAACAATTTGTTAGAAAACAACACAACACAATGTACCAATTATTTGTCCTGGAATAAATTATAGCCTTTTTTACACTGCATGTTATCACTGTAATTAAATGCAAGGTAAGAAAACTGTGAGGATGAGATGGTTGAATGGCATCACCGACTCAATGGACATGACTTTGAGCAGACTCTGGGAGATAGTGAAGGACATGAAGGGCAGGGAAGCCTGGTGTGCTGCAGTCTATGGGGTCACAAACAGTAGGACACGACTGAGAGACTGAATCACAGAGAAAACCGTAAATCAATTCAGTACTCAGAATCAACTTGCTTTCATGAATTTAGAAGATTAGCTTCTTTTTTTTGTAACAGAAGATTTTACACAGTATTTGGGAAAACCTGTAAAGCTTAATTTGTTCCTGGGAGCCTACAGAAAATAATTAGGAATTATGCAGGCCCTCCAAATCTTGATGGAAATCGTCCACATGCATATGTATCAGTGGAAAAGGGAAGAGGGCCTGTGTAGTTCAAGTCTCAGCTCAGCCACTTAGTACAAGTCAGAGCATGTCACTTCAACTTTTGGAGGCCTTAGTTCCTGCCTTCTTGCTTCATGGGCTGTGACAGGAGTAAATGGGATATGTAAAACACACTTTAAAAACCAGAAATAAGGGCCTTCCCTAGCATTCCAGTGTTTAATACTCTGAGCCTCCCATTCAGGGGGTATGGGTTCAATCCCTGGCTGGGGAATTAAGATCCCACGTGTCATGCAGCACAGCTAAAAACAAGGAAAAACAAAACTTAACCCATAAAGTAACTTACAAATATAACTTCCTACTAGCATATCTGTCTTTATTAGCTCTTCCTGAGTTCCAAAGGCAGAGGTCAGAAGCAGGGAGTATCTGTTTTCTCAGTGACTGCGACATTCCTGCTTCACCTGCTTAGATCTGAATAATTGTGACCGGCTATAAATAGAGCTGTGGCTTGTCTAATAGCCTTTATAACTCAGCATGTGAGGATGTGCTAGTCCTCACTTCATCTTTCCTTGCTGCCCTCCCCAGCTCTCGACTGTAGGTCCCTCGCCCTAGCTGCTGGCTTGGCCTCAGCCCAGCTCTTCAGTCATTCTCACCTGGGGCAGGTGGGATCTCAGGCACTCCTCTTCCCCCCTCCCCATTTTTCCCAGAAATTTTTTCATTGCCAAATAACTCCCAAATAAATACATATTGGGACCTACTCCCCCCACCCGCAGTTCACTCTTTGAAGCTGTATATTTTTCTTCAGTTTCTGCTCCCTTCCCTCGTCAGTCCAGGGACAGGACAGGCACCGTCAGCAGCTGCTTCATCTACTTTCCCTCTAATTTAACAGCCTTGCCCTGTGAGGTCTCTGCAGGTTTAGGCCTAAAGGATCCCTGAGTTTCATGACTACTGAATCGCAAAAGTCATGTAACAGATATTATAAAGTCCCTGCACTCCCTTTTATTTACTTTTTGTCTTCAGTGTGGTGGCATTCAGGGTGTAGGAGTGTTAAAACTGCTGACTGAGAATCCTCAGCCTCATTTTAGGGCAAAATAATACAAAATGACAAAGTTTCTGATAATCCATTTCCAAGTCCTTTGTTAAAAATCCTGAAGGACAGTTGATATGCCATATTAAACCAGTTTATGGTGTGCAATTAAGTGATTCAACATTTTTATACATCATAGTCCACTTCCAAGTTTTATAAAGCATTGCCGATAATCCTTGAATTATATGTTATCTCCGTGTATCTTATTTCCCAAGTCTTTCAGAGACAATCAATATATTTTGTGAGATATTTACATTTTGAGGATCTGATCATCATGCTGAAGACCTCAAAGTTTCCTCAATCCATTCAATACTTTGTGGAATTAAAAAATTCAAACTTGGAAAATCTCAATCATGCAGGTTCCTAAACAGTGACTGACTTTCAGATTGGGGTATTCCAATTGTTCTAGCAATGTGTTCAGGTGCTGAATTTTTGATGCTTATCAGAAAATACAGAGCATGAGATTATCATTTTCTTTCATCTTTAGGAATCTACAGGTTGTAATTTAGGTTAAGGGCCTAAAATTTAATGTAAGAGATGATTCAGAGGGGGCAAAATATTTTTTTGGGCTCTACTGGAAAGCCTAGATAAAAGTAATTATCATCCTGAAAAACTGCAATGATCAACCATGTCATTTTCCCCCTCTGTGTAACATTCAACTGATAAATTTTTGAAAGGAGAAAATCAGCAGCTAACAGGCACTCACAGAGAATGAAGGGCTGGTGTGAGGACACCGGCCGGGGGTGCGGGGCCGGTGGGAGGGCACTGGCCGGGGATACTGTCCGTGCGCCTTGGAGTCCTGCTATGTGTTCCCGGCATGCCCGTGGCACAGGTGGAGTGACGGGTCCTTGTGGGATGAGAGGATATATCTTGGTGGGGGAAGGGGGTAGGGGCCATCTACTGAGTCAAACGAGAACTTAGGGCTGTACAGTGAGGAACCAAGTGTAAATTCAAGGAAGATTTTTTTTTTTTTTAAAGGCTGGACAGAGCTGAAAATACTTCACATCCCCTGTAGTGGTGTTGGATTCTGCGGGTCACGTGAGTGCATGGCAAAAGCAACGGTTGTGTGGCGTCTGTTCCTGGGGAAATCTCAGCCTGGCCTCTGATACCAGTGTTCAGGAATAAGGGCCAACAATTTGTCTAAGCTGGACTTTTAGGAATCCTGGATTCAGAATGAAAACAACAAAAATTTTCCCAAGGTCAATCTGAAATAATGTTAGTTTGCTGGCAAAGACAATTCTAGATGAGGCCACTGAGGATCTGTAACAGAACTTTTAAAATGCTCAATGTTCACACAATGCTATTCATATATTTACTCAGAGAATGGGAACTGTTCACTACTCATAGAATAAATAAATAAGAAAAAAGGGTAAAGAATTTAGGGACCTTTATGCCTGTCCTCACTGAAGATCTATACATATTTATTCATATTTATTTTTTGTTAACTTGTCATCTATTCAATTCTGTATTAGATTTGTGCTTGGGCTACTTCTCAACATTAAAATCTCAAAAGTATGAAATGATAGAAAATACAGAGAAATATGGCTTTACCAAGGTAATCTGAATCTAAATTAAACTGGCCATGAATTTATATTATTTGGGTACTTTTCATGAAGTAATTACTACCTCTGTACAAAGTTCATTTGGGCTTTATAGTCAAATAGGAGGAAGAAAAAAATTCCTTTGAGATATCTTGTCATGTTACCCGGACATACATTGGTATTTTGTGGGAGCATTTCAAGAATGAGTATGCTATTTTTATGTCCCAGATATAAATAAGCTTAAATCCTTAGATATATTTATACTTCTGTAAGAACAGCCATTACTATACTAAAACATACTATTTAATATTTTTAAATTAGGCAGTTTTCTCAGTGGTCACAAATTATATTTACTTTTCTATATTTTGCATCAATTAACCATAAAAACATATTCTGTTACAAAAATATCCTTCAGTAAACTCCACAGTTTACTGAAAGATCATCCCAGATCTTTTCAAATGATCAAAACCTTATAAAATCTCATTATTACAGGTGGAACTCTTACGTTGAAAAAAAGAGATGATAAATCTGAATCTTCAGAGCCTAGAAAAAGCTTTCTCCTCTGTGCCCTGCTTCCCAGTTCTTCTGCACTTTGACTATTAAGGTTGTTCTTTTTAGGTAAAGAATATGACCTGAGAGAGTGACAATGAAAACAGTAAGTCTGTCCTTTTCTTCCTCACCCCTCTAAAGACAAAAAACACCATGAAATAGCTCTAGGTCTTTGTAATAGCCCAGCGTTACAAATGCAAAGCCCTGATTAAAGAGACTGTCCAAGGATGCGGCCGTCATCTTTCTGCTACTGACCCTCCCTTCTGGGTGGCTGCTCTAAGAGCAAGCCCATCCTTCCCCCATTCACCGGCACTCTAGAAATCGAATACCGATTCATTAGATTTCTAGTTTCAAAGCAAAGAACAAACACCATCTCTTTAGGGACTGTGTTAAGATGAGTCATACCCACAAACCGGGAGAAAATCATTAATATGATATTCCATATGCTTTTTTTTCTTCATAAGTAATTATTACTTGCACTTTCTCTCAGAACAAAAGGAAAGGTGAGTAGGGAAGCCTTTAATCTCTAGATATTTAAGTGATTCACAAATACAAAGTAAAATTTAAATTTCCTGGTGAGAACAGAAACACACAGAAACTGTGATTCTAGCAAAAAAGCATATATAGCTGCATATATAGCTATTTTTAAAGTATGAAGTGATGTGTGTATGTTCCTTAAAGACCTTTACACATTCTTAGAGAACATCATTCATTGATTTTTGGTAACCTAGTGAATCTTATAATATTACTAGCTCTCATCTACTTGTTAATTAGGCAATTGAACTGAGAACATGCACTTCTAGGGCCTTTCTGAAAAATATGGCCAGAACAGACTCCTGCCTGTCACGGGGACGGCATCCATGGCCCAGGGGACAGCCACATAATTGTTCTAATTCCAGCAGCAGCAGTGGCGACAACCAACGATGACTTAGAAACCTAAGTGCTATTTAATGTCTGCCCTTTAGAGGGACATGGTGATATGGTCATTATTCAAGAGGTTTATACTCTTGCTTTTTCTCTCTCAAAAAAAAGTCATCTGAATATGGGACTTCCCTAGTGGTCCAGCGGTTAAGACTCCACGATTCCAATGCAGGGTATGTGGGTTCTATCCCTGGTCAAGTAATACGTCATAAATACATAAAAAATTATCTGAAGAAGCCATGGAAAACTTGCGGAAATTATCTTTAAAAAGTCAGAACTGAAACAAGTATCAGTGATTCACTCTGAAAAATATATAACCTGAAAAATAACCCATGGTGTATTTTTACATCTAGAGAATATTTGAACAGTGCCCATGTTTGGATGCCCTGACAGGTAACCAGTAAGAGTTGAAAAGTTTTCCCAAGTTTGGTCAAGTATGAGGAGAGCTGCTTTTACGGAAGTGGTATTATTTAAGGTATTAGCACCTTCAACTAAAAGGGAGCCCGACACTTTATGCAGGTTTTGTAGTTAATTCCACTGCTCCAAAATGAGTGCAATCCTTCACCCAGATACCTGTCAATCTTTCAACAGACTGACAGCAAAGATGAGTCTAATTGCCTCCACAACAAATTTTAATACTCGGGTAGGAATACATCCACAACTTCCACCTTTTCCTGCATTGAGGATTTCAGGTGAAGCACAGTCCAACCCAGCAGTGCTGGGAGCCACGCCGAGAGTGAGCAGAGAAGTCACTGAGATGATGACAGGCAGTTCCTGGCCAAGCACTACAGATAAAATATTACAGGGAAAGTGATGTAGCATCCCAAAGGTTCTAGAAGGTAAAACCAGAGAATTATGCATCTGCACCCAACTAAAATTAGAAAAGCTGCCATCTGGCTCCGTGAAGCCAGCAGCACATTCTTATTCATTAAGAAGCATTCTGCTAACATAAAAACACAAGGCCCTTCCTGTGCTCTCCAAATGTGTTTATCTTTTCAACATTAATGCACTATATATCATCGGGCTACTGAAATCTCCTGCCGTGCATATTAAAAACGCACAGCTGCACTTTCTTTGGGAGTGGGAGGAGCTTTGGCTCCAAGTCACCTCCCTCTCTTCCTGACTCGGGAGTTTGGTTCACTACATCATGGTTTCCCTTGGGCACGAAGAAACGGTAAAATGAACCCACCTGAAGGCTACTTCCCCCAGCCCCCAGCAAAGCCCCCCGGCTCTCTCGCTTCAAGAGAAAGCAATAAGCTTGGTTTCATTTCCGTCAATGGGAAGGTGTGACTGCTGACACGGAACCAACCATCGTGCCATAAGTTTGAAATATGCACGTCCTACTTTGAAAACGAAGGTACCACACGGATCAGGAAGAGAAAATGGTAGCCAGAAACGATTCTGGGTATAACTGGCTAGAAAACACTTTTGCTTGCAAGAACTATCATTGAATCTGCTATTACCAATGTACCATTTTATTTACCACCCCACTTCTATATTACCTATCAATATTGAATGTACTGATAGGTAAAATTGACAGTGGATAACCTTTCGTAGTACACCATGCACGTATATAACTATTTGTCCAGAATCTTTCTTTTACATAATCTATATATGTCTATGAAGTAGGACCTTAAATTTAAAGACAGATCCTGGAAGGCAAAGAACAACAACAACAAAAAATCAGACACAAAATCAACCACATCGACAGAGAAAAGAAAATTGTTTAAATGTGTGGCAACATGGCTTCAGAAGCACTGCAGGTAGATCAACTCAAAAGCAACAAGTACACATCATTAAACCCAGCCTGTCAGAATTCACTCATTCTCCAGTGTGAGAACGTTGGTCTCTGCCTGCATCTTCTCCAGCAATGGAGTATTAAGAGCTGATGGCAAAATAAAATCTGAGAACTGCTTGGTTCCAGTTAAGTCTAATTTATAGGGCGCTGACAGCTAAGGCTTTAGGAGTTATCTGAATAAGGAATGGAGGAATCAGAATTTGCTTAGAAGGCTCAAAGGTGAGAATGAGATTACACAAAGGGAAAAAAAAATCAGTAGGTATGAAAGAAGTGAGAAGTCAGGTGAAGTTTGAATTCAGCACTCATTCAGGATATTTAACAGCAGTCTCTCAAAGGACAAAACTATTAAAAAAAAAAAGTTTCACTTTTCTCAAACACATATGTTAACTCAAGCAATGCCAATAAAATGATACCACAGGAGCATGCAAAGCTTCTCATAAATGGGTTGAAATATGGAAATTACATGAAAAGTTGTTTCTAAAATCCTTAAGAGGACTTTAGCCTCAGTAGTAGAAATGCTCTATCATTATTCTGTTAATTAACATAATTCATCTACCTTGAATGGGTGTGTGCTCAGTCACTTCACTCCAACTCTTTGCAATTCCATGGACTGTTCTCCGGGCAAGAATACTGGACTGGGTTGCCATGCTCTTCTCCAGGGGATCTTCCCAACCCAGGGATTGAACCTATGTCTCTTACGTCTCCTTGTATTGCAGGCAGGGTCTTTTCCCACTAAGCCACCTGGGAAGCCCCAGTCCTACCTTACACCCTAGCAATATTTATTATCTCTCTCCCCGGTGGCATGATCCTGTTTGAAGGTTTCAGACACTTTCTGACTCTTCCATCAGCACCCGATGCCCCTCCACCTGTTCTCTTTCAAGACTAATCATTGTTCCGGAAGCTCACAACAGTCAAGCTAACCCCTCCCTCTGCCCCTGCAAGGCCTGGTGCCTAACCAGCCCCTGACCCTGGGGCTGTGAGATGACCGATCTGTTGCCACAGCTGCCCCTTGAGCAGCGTTGCTGGCTGCTTGACAACAGGAGAAGTCTTTTTACTCCCTGGGTTTTTAGTCACTGGCACACAGAGGGTGCTCAATCACGTGTTAGCATTGAACACTTTTACCGCTGGAACTAAAATTCAGGATATGCAGAATCTAAAACTCACAAGTACCTCTTTAGAAAGAGCTGTTCTGAAGGGCTTCACTGTGTACGCAACATAGCGGGGGTCCAAGGTTCTGATTTTTGTAGTCCAAGTATGAAGTAGAAATAGGATGAGACAGAAGTGATTCTGTTGGTGTTAAGGGCATCAGGACTATCCTGGTGGAGAATGGGGAAGCATTAGGTGGGGTGCTTTATATTTCTTTCCAGACTCTGGGGATTTAATTAACAAAAACAACAATATAGCACCTTCTCACTGACCAAAGCACCACCTCTTTCCACACTTTAGAGACGAAGAAAAATAAAAGACCAACTTTATTCATCTACGAAATCTATCATTTAGGAAGTTGCAAATTGCTCCATAAAAAAAGGGCAGCTCAGGTATCATGGGAGTTTTTAATATGACTCGGGGATTTTCCTAGCCATGCTTAGCTCTTAAGAAATTGAGTCAAGCCAGGTATATGCCTAAAAACCACCCGTTTGCTGGGGACCCAGGATAGAAGACAGCTTCATCAGATTCCTTGGGCTTCCCACACGGTGGGCTGGGAGAAGCCCTGGCCTCCAAGGAGAAGTTCCCTGAGTTACACAAGTCATCTGGAAAGTGAGGCTGGGCAGAGGAGGGCTGACATTCCTGGAGAGGCTGGCAAGGATCTTATCTTATTTAACTTTGGATACTCAGTGACTAACATGAAACTTACCACCTCAACAGTGTCCAATAAAAGCATAGGGTAGAAAGGGTGGGGGGTTGGAGTGGGAGAGGCTAGGAAACGAAGAAGGATTGGTCTCTTGACATCTGCTTACCCTTCTCACCAATTCCACCACAAGTTCCCACTTCAGGCTTCACAGGACTCCGATCGCAAGACTCCCTTTCCCTTAGCAGTGGATGTTCAGAGGAATGCCTCTTGTGAGACTGAACACCTGCCTAGGACTTGGCCTTCCTTTTCCCTGGGGCCATTCTTCCATGCCCACCCCCAGGCTCCCACTCGCCTGTCACTGACATGCCTCCTGCTCTGATTCACTTTGGGTTCTGCCTTCAGACCAGCTAGCCTGCCCTCTCCTCATGATTCTCTCCCCTCTGGATATTTTTTCCTTCCAGTTTTTCTCTGCAGACACAGGACCTGATGCCTGTCTCCTGAAGAGACTGGTACTGTGAGTTGTGCAGACCTGCCTCTCCTTTGCCCACTGAGACCCCAGCAATCTCACAGGGAGGCACCCACTTCCGGGGGGATCTGTCCTGCCTGCCACCCCTGGAGCCCCGGGCGCTCACTTGTGCCTTAGCTTGAGTAGTCATGGGGGAACCTTTCGAGCAGGCTTTTTAAAAAGCAAGTGTTCCCAATTTCAAGCACCTAATGCAGGAAGCTGATAATAGAACATAGAATCATCCAATTTAGAATCCTGAAACATTAAATTATGTTAAATCATATCACCCTAGTAGAGAAAGCATAGCACTGATAACAATTTGGGAACATTGCATAAATACATGGAGCAGCATGCCTCTGGTTAATCACGGAAGACAGGCCAGAGGAGGGCATACTAGCAAGGGGTTGAGGCAACTGGATTTCAAAGTGACTGTAAGGTGAAGGCAGCGTCCCTGGTGAGAGGTCTCCATGGTCAGGAACCAGAGCTAGGGCCAGGGGCCCCAGCATGTACTCCCTGGGTCAGAGGGCACATACGGGGCCCACTGTCAGGGGTGGGCTCCAGAAAATCATACTGTCTGCAACCACCAAAAATCTGTGGATGAAAAATCTCTACAAACTGAAGTTGCATTTAGATCAATTCGGCAGATTAATGACTAAGACACAATCAAATCCCAGGTAAAGCCTATGTGAATGTTTAGGGAGGAGAAGAAACAACTATTAAGACAACAGATCGAGTCAAGTCTATTTCAGGCGCTTCGAACAGTTACTACAAGCAAAGTGAATTGTTTCTGGTGAACGTGAAGCCATCATTCTTGGTTGTTTCTTGTTAGTCCACAAAAATAGAACTTCTGTGATTTTTTTTTAATCACAAAAATGATACAGCAAGTACCATTTTTATATCATACAGAAACAGAAGTTTAATCTATTCAAATGTTTGAAATAGCATTTTGATTTGAACTCGTATTTTTAAATACCAAAATGTTGCTACTAATCTCCAAGAGGTCCTGGACTTTATGGACTTGGGCTCTGGGGAGAGAGCACAGTGATTCGTGCTGACCATGCAGATCGACAGACAGAGTTGTTATGAATGATTCGTCTCCTGTACAAAAAGCTGTCACCTTAGGATGGCATCTGAACTGTCCAGACCAAATGTGAAGTAAAGCCAGGTAAAGGAAAGGATCTGACTTGTCTTGAAGGCCAAATATATGCCATTACAGAATAACCAATACAATATTGTAAAGTAATTAACCTCTAATTAAAATAAATAAATTTATATTTTAAAAAAGAATATTTTACAGCAAGGTTTGCCCACACAACAAAGAGAAAGTGGACTTGAATTTGCAGATTCCAACACACGTACGCAAAACTTTGATTGTGGAGAACAATCACTGTTCCCTCAGTAAGAGGTTGAAAATAAAAGTGCTAGTCGCTCAGTCGTGTCTGACTCTTTGTGATCCCATGGACTGTAGCCCTCCAGGCTCCTCTGTCCATGGGATTCTCCAGGCAAGAATAGTAGAGTGGGTTGCCATTCCCTTCTCCAGGNTGTGGAGAACAATCACTGTTCCCTCAGTAAGAGGTTGAAAATAAAAGTGCTAGTCGCTCAGTCGTGTCTGACTCTTTGTGATCCCATGGACTGTAGCCCTCCAGGCTCCTCTGTCCATGGGATTCTCCAGGCAAGAATAGTAGAGTGGGTTGCCATTCCCTTCTCCAGGGGATCTTCTGAACCCAGGGACTGAACCCAGGTATCTTGCACTGCAGGCAGGCTCTTGACCATCTGAGCCACCAGGAAAGCCCAGTAAGAGATTAGGTGAAAAGAAAACGACTGGGACGAATTTGGGAAGTAAGTAGACCTTCCTAATTTTCCAAAATAGGTTTCCTTATCATTATTGCAGTATCCTAAGTTCAAAAGACATCCTAGAAAACCAATATTCACTGTTTCATAATGACAATAGAAAAGATTTCAATTTGTCTTTAAAGTGACACTTTAAATGCTGTGTGGCTTAAAATCTCTCCAATTTAAGCAGGGGTGGCACTGAGTTGTCAACCAGCCTTCCACAACTATTTATGGCAGCAGGCAATTAAAGAGAAGACAGGGGTCAGCTTCACGCAGAAACTCATAGGCCTCACCAGGCAGCCGGTGCACAGTGAAGGGCTTAGAAACTGTGGTACCTGCATGCCTGAAAGCCCAGCAAAGGTGTGGACAAGAGGTGACCACAGTTTGCACGATGAGGTTAAAGTGAAATGAACAAAGGTTGACATTTACAGAGATTCCTAAATTTGGTATCCTGACTACCTTTTACAAAATGAAATTTTCTCCTTTCTTTGTATACGGTCTTATGATTCTCCAGTGTTTTGTATGCTACAGAAAAAATTCTTGTGATGCTGCTGGTAACTGAGGAATTCTCTTGGATATTATATGTTGTTGCTGCTGCTGCTAAGTCGCTTCAGTCGTGTCCGACTCTGTGCAACCCCATAGACGGCAGCCCACCAGGCTCCACTGTCCCTGGGATTCTCCAGGCAAGAACACTGGAGTGGGTTGCCATTTCCTTCTCCAATGCAGGAAAAGTGAAAAGTGAAAGTGAAGTCATTGAGTCGAATCCAACTCTCAGCGACCCCATGGACTGCAGCCTACCAGGCTCCTCCGTCCATGGGAGTTTCCAGGCAAGAGAACTGGAGTGAGGTGCCATTACCTTCTCCAGGCTATTCAATACCCACTGTCAAAATGATTTCTGACAAGTTAGTACTATTTTATAGCCACTTGGTCAATGGAAAAGCATATTTATGTTTTCATCCTTTTTAACACCAGATTTATCAGACTAAAAAATTTCTCTCATTTAATAAAGAAAAATGTGATATCTCCTTTTATTTGCATTTTTCTGCTGGCTAAGAGGAACCTTTCCTCTGTCTAATTGTGTTTTCTCATTTATGAATGATGTATGGATACCTTCTACTATTATTTATTAGGATCATGAGTTTTTCTTATAGATCTGCTTGCACTCTTCCCATCAATCTGACATGCTTATTACATGCTCATTTCTCCTGTTTTGAATTTTGGCTTTTTGTTGAATGCATGGTCACTTATTTTTGTTAAAATCACTTGGTATTTTCTTTTTGGCCAATGCCTCATAACAATGTGCTCTGCTATTTTCTTGGCTTTAATCCTCTTGCTCCTTAAAGTAAAATGAAAATTGTGAAATATATGTCTAAGCCGTTAAGTCCAGGGTGTTCTGTAAGCTGAAAAAGACCTCTGCTTTGTCATCACCACTGTCCCTGACAACAGTGAAACCGCGCTAACCTTAGTTTTGCTTCGTGCCTCAGTCATGAGCCCTCAGACACAGTGAGCCACTGCAACGGCATGTGACAGACAGCCATTCTCTCAGCACCTCACATCTGCTGTTGAGCCAGCAGAACTGGTAGGAGATTTTGACAAACAAAGTGCATTTTACAATTCACCTACAAGAACAGTTATTCTATATCTTGGGTTGCAATAGGGCTGTATTTTGTGTCTGACACAAGGGAGCATTATGTCCTCTCAAATACAAATATTATTTAAAGCAGTCAAATCCACTTGCAAGACATTTTAAAAGGCATTTGAAGTCTGACAGGGAATTCCTTGGCAGTCCAGAGGTTAAGACTTGGCACTTTCACTGCAGGGGGCCCAAGTTCGATCCTCGGTTGGGGAACGAAGACCCTGCAAGCCAAATGTGACGTGGTGCCCCACCCCCTCAAGCTCCCCCCAGAGTCTGACAATTTTGTTCTCTAACAGAAGCAGAAGATATTAAGAAGAGATAGCAAGAATACACAGAAGAACTGTACAAAAAAGATCTTTAATCTGAGTGAACTCCGGGAGTTGGTGATGGACAGGAAGGCCTGGCGTGCTGTGATTCATGGGGTCGCAGAGTCGGACACAACTGAGCGACGAACTGAGTTGAACTCACCTCTGCAAGTGCACAGGGGGCTTCACCCCCATTTCTTAGCACCTCCATTGAGAATATTTCCTCTGAAATACTGACGAGCCATACTTCAATTCTTCGTGTAACTTAAGATTCACTATTTATCTATGTGGTCTTTGTCGTGTTAAATAGAATTTAAGAGAAGGAAAAGAAGAGAGAAGAACAGACAGAAAGAAGTGGAATGGTATGGAAATTTGGGGGACCCACAAGTACCTTCTGTGTGATCAAAAGAGATAAATTTAGGGTTTTTCTAAAGATAAGATGAAATTGGGAAGAGAGACAAAGCTTGAAATAGAGCTTCATGTATATTTCAGAGAACATCTGGAGCACAATTTATTATGAGTTTTAAAGACTTTCTGAAAGTTTGTGACTTTTCCTTTGCTATTTTCACTTTATCTGTTTCGCTAGCTAAATAATTCCAGAACTGAACATTTGCTTCAAAGACAAGAATTGCACATAAAGACCTGAATTTTGTGCTGCAGTAGATCAAGGGAGAAGGGAAAAAAAAAAAAAAAACCCAAGAGAAATAAAGAGAGTGGTTCAAAGAAGACAATGGAATGGGAAGCAGGTAAAAAGAAGGAAAGAAAGATAACCTTGGCCCAGAGCCTCTGGTTTACTCTGCCAGTGGGAGCTCCTGGGGCTTACATACCCTCATGTCACTCTCCCCATCACTATGGATTTCCCCTTCTGGAACTCGCTCCTCTCACAGGAGTCTTGGCATGTGGAAGCCTGGAGGGGGAGGAGTCCGGGAGACCCTACCAGGGCAGAAAGGAAGGAAGGGGCAACCCTGCTCCAGGCCTCTGGAAATCCAGGATCCTCACAGGAAATACACGCATGTGTTGACTGACTTGACACTTAGCACCCTTTAGTTTGTAAAAAACACCAGGCTTACCAGGTGGCACAGTGGTAAAGACTCTGCCTGCCAATGCAGGAGACACAGGAGACATGGTTTTGACCCCCTGGAATAGGAAATGGCAACACACTCCAATATTCTTGCCTGGAAAATGTCATGGACTCCTCAGAGGAGCCTGGCGGGCTACAGTCCCTGGGGTCGCAAAGAGTGGGACACGACTGAGCAACCAAGTGCGCGTGTACACACACACACAGAGTGGTTCCCACGTTTTGGGGGAAGAGGGGGTCATTGTTTTTTAATCAACAGTAATGTCCATGGCGTCTCACTGGACGGTTATCTATGCTTAAAATGACATAACAGAAAGAAAAGGTTACAATAAATTTAGTAATACTTCTAGAAGAAACTGCATTCTATTTATCACTACAACATCCCTATAAACCTCATCTACTGAAATATGGCTCTCTATATTAAGAACTATCCTAGGTTATAATAGGCTTTATGGAACTGGTCCATAAATCTCTTTACCAAAACTGTATTGTTTTGATGGAAAAATATCCTCCATTCCAAGCAATTAACTTACAAATAAACTTTGGGTAGGGGGGATGGTTTTTAAAGTTGAAAATTCTCTGTCTTTCCTAAGAACCATGGCAAGAAAATAAAAAAAAAAAAGGACTCATTCAATCACAAGACAAATACGTTCATATAATAAAAGACAAACGTTATTTCTTTCACTTCTGACAATTTTGGTTCTCTAGTAATATTCCAAATAAAATATACTATATGTTATTTTTTTCTCTAATCTGACATAAAGGATCTATAAATCAAAGATAGTCTATCTAAAGGAAAAGAGTTCTTAAGAGAAGGTGAAATTAAAAAAAATAAATAAAAAATAAAATAAAACACACACACACACACACACACACACACAAAGAGAAGGTGAACTTGATCTTGGGGGTGGCAGAGAACACTCATGTCTAGTCCAATAGGGTTTGCTTTTCTGTTTTCGCTTTCCCTTTTCTCCTTCTATCACTGTAATAAGACATATAAAACCTTTGAATCTGACAAAATGGTGGAATGCATATACCTGTCTGATGTATACAGTCTATTGAGAAGTACTTCAGGTCTCAAGAAACAGAAGCTACAGATTCCCCCGGACAACTGAGGAATTCTGCCCTGTCCTCCACCTGGCTCTAATGGTAGTGAAAGGTATCTCAGTTATGAACTTAGGTGAAGAAGCACCACAGTGAATGCTGACGTTATTCATTTCACTTTTCTTCCAAAAGATAAGATGTCTTATTTCTAAGACTTGACAGGCCAAAAGGAACCTAACTCTATTACAGGTGATCATAGTTCTAACATTCTTAAGAGCAGGATGTAAGTCCATTTTAATGAACAACTTTTGTCTTCTGGGTACAATTTTCTGTGTGACCATGTTTGAAATGGGGGTTTCTTTTGCTCAAAATGACAGGAATGAGAAATATAAGGCAAAAGTACCCTTTTAAACAGCTGTGGATATCTAAAATGCTGTCTAAATATCAGAAATCTAATAAAACCCATTTTCCAGGGGAAAGTTGGCACCGCACATTCTTCCTTTTAAGAACCCAAGTTAAAACACCTCTATGTAGTCTTGTATACAGCGAGGGTCCCAGATGAAACACAGCCTTCCTAGCCAGTTCCTTCATATTACTTCCGGTCAGTAATGAGGTGAGTAATGGGGGTAGTCTCAGTGACTGTCAGTAACTCAGTGACTGTTTTGTTCCCAATATACTCCCTGAAATGGGAGTGGATAGCTGAACAGGTCAAAAGTGCTGTTTCTCTAGTGATTTTTTCTTGTTTACTTGCTGAGTTGTGTCCAGCTCTTTTGTGACCCCATGGACTGTAGCCCACCAGGCTCCTCTGTCCAAGGCCTTCTCCATGCAAGAATACTGGAGTGGATTGCCATGCCCTCCTCGAGGGGATTTTCCCAACCCAGGAATTGAACCTGCATCTCCTGCGGTTCCTGCATTGGCAGACAGATCTCTAGAGGTTACACTGTACAAACAAGATAAACAGAGAAAACAAGGAACATTCTCTCTGACACAATAATTCCTTGTCTGCTCATATCAGGGTACAAAATGAATGCTTAAAAAAAAAAAAAAAAGCTTGATATCCAATTTTCTGGCTAAATACCAAAAAGTCTTTTTTGGCCTAGACAGCAATTTTCTATTTTCTTGGGATCTTTTATCAACTTTTTTTTCCTGACAAGAAAAGCAGAGCTGCCTTGAATGTGTATATCATCTTCTGAAATAGGAATCTACAAAAAATATTCTTCCTAGAAGCTAAGCCCCAGCGTCTCAGTATATCTTAAGTTCAACGGATAACATGCATACCCAGTTCTCTCAAAACAACTCTTTCCAAACAGCAGAAGAAAGTGAGTAAACAGTGGGGCAACAAGTCTATTCTATTTGGCTCCACTGGGGATATTGCGTGTGAAGCTCAGGAGAGATCTGGATTTCAGTTCGAGTCAAATAACTGGCACTTAAACTCTAGGTTCCCCTTCTATAAAATGGAGTTAATGATAAACCTACCCTACCTCTACCTACAGGGTGCTGCATGGATGAACTGGGATCATGATGTGAGTAAATGACTGCCCAGCACAGACAGCACCCCACATGACATGTGTAAGCTCTCATTTTCACTATGGACACTGACCGTTTTGCTTTTGACCTAGTAGAGATTATAAACTTTGCTAGTATCTAGAGAAAGACCTGTTTTGTAGGGCCTGAAGCTGATACAATTAGAGGGAAGGGACTCTCTTTAAGAATACAAAATTAGGGGACTTTCTTGGTGGCTCAGAGGATAGGAATTGGCCTGCCAATGCAGGAGACATGGGTTTGATCCCTGGTCTGAGGAGATTCCACATGGCATGGAGCAACTAAGCCCGTGCGCCACAACTACTGAAGTCTGCACGCCCTAGAGCCTAGAATCACGAGAGACGCCACCGGAGTGAGAAGCCTGTGTACCACAACCAGGGGTAGCCCCGAAAACCTGCACAGCAATGAAGACCCAGCACAGCCAAAAATAAAATAAAGTCAGAGAATACAAAACTAAGTATGATTCTCATTCTTCTTTACAGAGAATGAGAGGAGAAACAGCAGATGCTAGAGCTCTGCAGAAAATTCAGACTTCTTTGGACATCTCTTTAGGTAATTATCTGAGATGCTTCGGAAAAAGCTCTTCCTTAAGCAAACGCAGTTTCCCCATCGAGAACTTCACCTCACGGGGATCAGGGCAGGAAGAGGCTCTGAACCTTAAGCTTCATTAGCTTAGTGGTAATTTTGCCTTTGAAAGTAAACAGTGTAAATTCACAATATATTTCCTATATATAAATTTTAAACTGTATTTGTTGCTTTGTGCAGTATGTGGGATCCTAGTTCTTGGACCAGGGATTGAACCTGTGCTGCCTGCAATGGAAGCATAGAGTCTTAATCACTGGACCACCAGCAAAATTCCAATATTTCCTACAATTTTTATGTCATTCATCTGCCTCTTAGAAAAATGTGAATTCTCTGAATACAGAGCAATAGTATTCAGAAGGTTTTCATGCCTATGCAAAATTCTTTTCAGGGGTCAACAACACTTTAGCATCTTTTTTCTTTGCATCCTTTGATATTGAGATATTACAATATAGAAGTAAGTTATTTATCAATAATTAAAGAAGCCTGGTTAGAAACACACAATGTTCAAAACGTATAGGAACCTGGACGGGAGGCACTTACAACCTAGAATGGCTGCTTGTTATACAGTTCCTCAGTTTACAATGCCTCATAGCCCTTGACTGCAGTCCCCATAAGATTTTAAGATATTTAACAAAATCACATCTAATCTCCAATCATCAAAATTTCTTCTGTGAATAATTCATAATAAAACTGCCCTGAAAGATCCAGCAGCATCTATTAGAAGTCTTCATTTTGGCTCTGAGAGTGTTGCTTTTGGAGTTTCTCCGTAGATTAGTATTTCCTCTCATAATAAACAAAGGCAAAGTCGAAGACCTCGCTGCCATTCTCACAGGGAGGGATGGGACACAGTATGTATGGATATGTTTATACAGCATGCTTTTAACATTGCTAAAGAAAAAATAGAGTCGCTTTTTATTATTTCCCGCATGACAGATGTCAATATGCTCTTGGAGTTCAAAAGAAGTTTTATTTCTTACGTTCTCTGTTTATCCCAGTCTCTCTTATATCTATATTCACCTATCACGGCGTTTACTGACTTCTTATAATCATTTCTTTTTTTTAAATAATCACTTCTTCTTTTGCTTAGATCCAAATGCCAGTGTTATCATGTAATAAATGTAGGTACCACTCTCACTCTAGGGTGAATTCCCAAGGCAGAGAGAAGGAATACACTTGCTGAGGACAAGGTACTCTAAAAAGGCCGGGGTGATTTCTTATTCTGAGTGAGTCCCTAGATGGCGGGAACAGTGCTGTGCTTCTCTTTCTACCTCTGATGACTTGCACAGCATGTGGCATGGAGAAGGCATCCAGATATAATTATTGAGTTAGTAAGAGTTCATCAGGTTTAAATACAACAGTGGCATGGTCCCTGGTCATCTCCAGACTACACCACTGGAATTTATTTCATGTGATGCTATTGCAAAGAGTCACAGTAGTTTAATGATGAAGAGCCTGACTTGCCTTCTTTTCTTCCCTCCACGAGTTTACGCATACTTTCTTGAAGCATATGAAGAAAATCTGAATTTCTTGTTGCTTTCACATATTCTCTAAACCCTAGTTTTTGTCAATTATTAATATAAACACTTATTAAATATCCTTACTTGCAAGAATATAAAAATGAACAAGCTGAGAATTCCCTGGTGGTCCAGTGGTTAGGACTTGGTGCTTTCACTGTCAAAGACCTGGGTTTGATCCTTGGATGGAGAACTAAGATCCCACAAGCTGTGCTACCAGGCAAAAAAAAAAAAAAAAAAAAAGACTCCCCCCACTCTCACCAAAACAGTAACAAAAACCTCAACAAGCTCTGGTTCTTCCATCAAAAAGTTTACATGGTCATAGGGACTTTTTTTTTTTTTTTTTAGTTTAAATGATTATATTACATGCCAAAATGAAATAAACATTTGCAGGAAATCAGTATTGGTACCAATGGGGATGGAATCATAGAAGACAGAGAGGCAGAGATGAGTTAAGATGAGAAAGATAAATGAGTTGCTCTAATAAATTTATTAGAATAAAAATGGGGAAACTGAGGGGTAGAGGTGTCACAGGACACGGTGAGGACCTCACAGAGACGACGGGCTGCATATGGTAGAGGGAGAGGGGAAGGCCAATACGACCAGGACCCAGGCGTCTAGCCTAGGGTGAGCACAAAACAGGTGATGATGGCACACCCTGAGACTGAGCACAGGAGATGGGACACACCATTCTCATAAGGAGGCAGAGGGGAAAAGCAGTTGTTTGAGATCTGGGGCACCCAGGGGTGATGCCTGGCAGGAAGCTGAGAATCTGGATGGCGGGGGACTGAATGGCAAACTGTGGGGAGTGGGGACTGGCCAGGGCCCTCACTGGGCATCTGTGCCACGAGAAGTGTGGCAAGGCCCAAGATGGACAGCTGACAGGATGTAGCAGAGACGTGAGGCTGAAGGATGGAAGTAAGTGAAACCATGAAGGAAGTGGTTTAGCTGGGAACAGAAAGAAGGCCAAGGGTTAGGTGAGGAAGAAAAGCCAGGGAATGAGCATGAACAGAGTGCAGACCCAAAGCAGAAGTGTTTCCAGGACAGCTGGTCGACAGTGAGGCAGCTACTGAGGGGCACACTTAGAGCAAAAATTTTACGTTATGTATCAAAGTGTTAGTTGCTCAGTCGTGTCTGACTGTGTGTGACCTCGTGGACTGTAGCCATCAGGCTCCTCTGTCCATGGGGTTTCTCAGGGAGGACTGGAGCAGGTTGTCATTTCCTTCTCTGGGGGATCTTCCTGACTCAGGGATCAAACCCACGTTTCTTGCATCTCCTGCATTGGAAGGCAGATTCTTTACCACTGTGCCACCTGGGAAGCCATTAGTCATCAGGGAAATGTAATTCAAAATCACAGTGAGATGGTACCACACACCCAGTAGCATGGCCACTATCAAAACACCAGAAAATAGCAACTCTTGGTGAGGATGTGGAGAAACTGGAATGCTTCTTCACTGTTGGGATGATTATAAAATGGTGCAGACACTATGGAAAAGACTGTTATGGGTCCTCAGAAAATTAAAAACAGAAATACTGTATGACACAGCAACCCCACTGCTGGATATATATTCAAAAGTATCAAAAATAAGGTCTTGAAGAGTTATTTGCATACCCATGTTCACAGCAGCATTATTCACAATGGCCAAGATGCAGAAGGAAACAATGTTCACTGATGGATGAATAGGTAAAAAAATGTGGTAAATACACACTATGGAGTATAATTCGGCCTTTTCAAAGAAGATCTTATCATATGCTACAGCATGGATGAACCTTGAGGATATTATGCTAGGTTCAACAAGTCAATTACAAAGAGACCAACTACATGATTCCACTTATATGTGGCATCTAACCACAGGCAGAGAAAGAGAAAGTAGAAGGTGGTTGCTAGAAGTTGCAGGGAGGGGAAACGGTGAGCAGATCAATGGGAAAAGCATTTCCATCACGCAAGATGAAAAATGTCTAGGTCTGTTGTACAACAGTGTGCATACAATTTAAAATACAATAATGTACACCTCAACTGTTAAGAGGGTAAAATTATGATGTATATATAGTTTTAAACTCACCAAACCAGAAAATAAGTCTTCTTGGGAGGACCAATTAAAATAGTTGCCTATAGAATAATTTATTACCGGATAATGCATCTCAGTCTGAAAACTAGCTGAACCTGCAGTACACAAAGACAGTCACATCTCCCTCTTTCCCGTTCTACCAGTACAACAGGCTGGGAAAACAAACCAAAACCAAAACACAAAATACCTCAGAAAAATCTTTAAAGCCTAAACCAACCAGAGAATGACAATAAAAAGAACAGCCAAACAGTGGCATTTATGCTATTTTTAATCTATTCCTATATACTTTTTTATATCCTTATATTAAAATCATTTTTAACTTAACTTATATGCAGAGTACCTCGTGCAAAATGCCAGGCTGGATGAAGCACAAGCTGGAATCAAGATTGCTGGGAGAAATATCAATAACCTCAGATATGCAGATGATACCACCTTCATGGCTGAAAGCAAAGAACTAAAGAGCCTCTTGATGAAAGTGAAAGAGGAGAGTGAAAAAATTGGCTTAAAACTCAACATTCAGAAAACTAAGATCATGGCATCCAGTCCCATCACTTCATGGCAAAAAAATGGAGAAACAATGAAAACAGTGGGCTTCAAAATCATTGCAGATGGTGACTGCAGCCATGAAATGATGCTTGCTCCTTCAAAGAAAAGCTATGACCAACCTAGACAGCATATTAAAAAGCAGAGACATTATTTAGCCAACAAAGGCTGGTCTCGTCAAAGCTATGGTTTTTCCAGTAGTCATGTATGGATGTGAGAGTTGGACATATAGAAAGCTGAGCGCCTAAGAACTGATGCTTTTGAACTGTGGTGTTGGAGAAGACTCTTGAGAGTCTCTTGGACTGCAAGGAGATCCAACCAGTTGATCCTAAAGGAAATCAGTCCTGAATATTCACTGGAAGGACTGATGCTGAAGATGAAACTCCAATACTTTGGCCACCTAATGCAAAGAAAAGACCCTGATGCTGGGAAAGATCGAAGGCCAGAGGAGAAGGGGACAACAGAGGATGAGATGGTTGGATGGCATCCCTCAGTGGATATGAGTTTGAGCAAGCTCCAGGAGTTGGTGATGGTCAGGGAAGCCTGGTGTGGTGCAGTCTGTGGGATCACTAAGAGTCGGACACGACTGAGCAACTGAACTGAAAATCACTCAACATAAATTCAATTGAGGAAGAAAAAGAAAGGCCCACATGAAGCCTCATCGGAATAAGATGAGATAGAACAAGAGATGATATGAGATTCAAATCTATACTGGCTAGGAATTAAGAAGTTCTTCGTAAGACATGGGCCCTGAAGAATGAAAACAGTAGGATTCTAATGGGAGTAGACACAAACAGGGAAACGGAGGCAGTCCAGAAAGGAAGGAGAGTCTGAATGTCAGCACTCTAGGGTAGGCATCTCAGGGAGGATTTACTGATGACAGGGAAGGCAGGAATGTGGCGCTGGACAAGAGCAGTCAGACGTGGGTACTGGTGAAGGGGCCACTGGTGTCCTCTCACTCCAGCTCGCTGTGCCTATCAAGGTGGGCAGTGGGCAACTGGCCGACAAGGAAGAGGGGGAGGAGCGTTCCAGGCAGGAGGCGCAGAGGCCACGGAACACGTGCATGGGCGGAGCCAGCACACGTCCTCTGGAAGGGGATGCAAGTTCAGGCGGTTGTGGGATAGAGCACAGAAGCGTACAGCCTGGTGCGGACAGGTCACAGGGAGGGGCAGGGCACCTGGGTGCGGTGGTGAGGGTCTTCCTTTGGACTGTCATCGTCTCCTGACAGCTGTTAAAGTTTCAACAGAAGGATCAAGCTGGCGTCCCTTCAGGGGGATGGGGGGCCAGCGAGTATCTTTAGCTGATTCTCGTGGAGGAAAGGCTGGGTATTGCTCCCTCGGGCACAGTGGGAGATACCACTGCTCCCAAGCCCTGCGGTACCAGGGCTAGGGGCGATGGTGTGCTGATGCACCTCCTATGGGCCAGTCAGGGGAGGGCTGACATGGGCGGGGTCAGGGGGCTGATGCTCAGCCCAAGGGTCCTTACCTATGTGCCCACAGCTTCTGAATGGTGCTGTGCCTTTAGGCCAACAAGGGCAGTGCGATAAGAAACTATAAAATTTTATATTTAAAAATGTCTCGGACTTCCCAGGTGGCTCAGTGGTAAAGAATCCAATGCAGGGACTTTGATTCTATGCAATGCAATGATTTAGATCCTATCCAAACCCAATGCAGTGGCTTTGATCCCCAGTCCAGGAAGATCCCTCATGCTGCAGGGCAGCTAAGCCTGTTGCCATAAGTACTGGGCCAGCACTCTAAAACCTGTGCTGTACAACCAGAGAAACCAGAGCAACGAGAAGCCAGTGCTCCGCAACTGGAGTAGCCCTGCTTCCTGCAACGAGAGAATGGCCACATGCAGCAACAAAGACCCAGCACCGCTGTCAACAAACCTTAAAAAAAAAAAAAAAGTCTCCACCTTTGGGTCCGAACTTGCACATCTGAGCTCCTGATTGCTCTGTCGGCCAGGCTCTCTGCTGGTGTCTGTGGGTCTCTCTCGCTGCCTTTCTATCTGTTGGTTTCTGCCTGTCACTTCTTCCTGGCTCCTTCTAGGTCCCCTCCATAACTTATAAAAATATATGAAAGGCTTTTTTTTTTTAATATTGTTTCTTGTTACACACGAATGAGACATTTTATAGTTCTCATGTTTTCACTTAAGTTTTTACTCTTGTTGTTGTTTTATTAATCATGAGCTTTCTACACCCCACTAACTGGAATCAGCAGCATAAAAAAAAATAAAATAAAAGGACTTCCTTGAGAGTCCAGTGGTTAAGACTTTGCTTTCCAATGCAGGGGGTGTGAGTTCGATCCCTGGTCAGGGAACTAGAGTCTACGTGCCTCAAGACCAAAAAACCAAAACATAAAACAGAAGTAATATTGTAACAAATTTAACAAAAACTTAAAAAAAATATGTTTAACCACGTTAAAAAAAAAAGCTTCTCTTCCTAGAACAGGGTATCTCTAGTGTCTAAAGACCACGACAGGTGACATCAACAGAATTCTGCTGGAGTTGGTTACGAATTTCTCATTTTATGTCACTTTCTCCAAATTACAAAATTGCTTCTGGTCCTGTGCTGACTGTTCCATTTGGCCCTGACCTGTCCCTTTCAGCCTCAAATCCAATCAAATGCTTTAATCCATCTTTCTGTAGGCAAACAGTCCAACACTGCACACACCCGGTGCCACAGAGGGCTCTGAGCATGTCTCTGCTCTGCTCCCTGTTGGAAAGCTGCTCTCCTTTCCTCGATTCCCACTCTCTCGTCTGTTAGATCTTACACTTACAGAGAGGCCCATGTCTACTCTGCTGTCCTCCTCGAAGCCTCCACCCATGTCAGTGCACACAACTAGCTCCTGCCGTCCCTCTGTGGCCCGCAGCGGCTTGTGTACAAGCTGATCCCCCTCCAAACAAGTGAAAGATCCAAGGAAAAGAACCAAGTACTTATCGACTGTGGGATTCACCACTAATGATAAACATTATATCCTGCATATAGTATTTACTCAGTAAAAATTTTATGGAATAGATGTTTGTTCTGGAATGAAATCAACATACACAGGATAGTGTCAGAATTTCTCTTCCTAACAGTGTAAGGTGAGCAAGAAAACAAGAGACGCCTGTCTTCTATTAGTGTGTGGAAGCCAGTTTAAGTCTTGAAATGAGAGCTCATGTCATAAATTGTTAAAATCCTAAAGCATTAGGGCACACTGAATTATTTAAATCCTTTTCATCTGAAAGCTGTTAAATACAAAAAAAAACTTCCATATACTTAGGGGGGAGAAAAAAAAAAAAAACCCAAACCAAGGAGCTCCTATGAGGAATGAAAGCAAGAATTTCAGTCAGCTCACTAATTTTAAGGATTTCACTCATAGTATGAGCCATTAATCCACACGAAATTCTGAAAGTGAATTATACGCAGATCAGTGGAAAAATCCTTGAAGGAGGAAATGGCAACTCACTCCAGTATTCTTGCCCAGAGAATCCCAGGGATGGAGGAGTCTGGTGGGCTACAGTCCACAGGGTCGAAAAAGTCAGACACGAGTGAAGCGACTTAGCACGCATGCAGCAAAGTGGAAAAATATTTTATCTTCATTAAGAAACTGTAATATCAAGGATATATTGTTGATCCTAGGGGTATTCTCAAACAAGGAAATAAAATTCCTTCATTTCTGGATGCATGGAGAGCTGTAAGTTTCAAGTCTTCAAGAGTAAGTTGGGGCTGGATTTGTTCCTGTGTTGAAGTAAATAAGGAGGAAATGAACACTGCTAAGACTCTTGCCCTCTTTAATTCTCCTTAAAGCAAGATGCTTGAAGCTGCCACTCAGGTAACAGGGATGGGGGGCGGAGCCCACATGCTGCAGCAGGGGCAACAGCGCCTGGGAAGGGGTGCAGACAGGGTCACAGCAAGCACTAGATCTTGTTTTGCCTTTTTTTTTTTTCCGGCCAGGTTGCAGAGCTTGGGGGATCTTAACAAGGGATGGAATCTGGGGGGCCCTGGCAGTGAGAGCACCGAATCCTCACCACTAGACCACCAGGGAATCCCCAAGTATCATATCTCTGAGCTTTGTCTCTGAATAGATAGCTTCGAAAGGTCTGTTTAAAATATCTGTGTTAAAACAAAAAGCACCAACATTGTCAGTAATAGTATGAAGGCTTAAATCTGTAATAGAGAAAACATCCAAAAACAACTTGCGTCCTTATCAATACCGAGTCCTTAGCAAGAAAGCCAAGATTCATTTGGATGAGGATGCCAAGTCCAGTCCATGGAATTCTCCAGGCCAGAATACTGAGTGGGTAGCCTTTTCCTTCTCCAGGTAACTACTCCAGTAGTGACTACTGTTGAGGAAATCTCTCTATCTGCCAAGCATGAGATTAGATCCTTTATAAACACTCTGAACAGACTTCTTAAGACTGATGTACAGTGGACGTTATCATCCCTTTTTACAGATTAGGAAGTAAAGGCCCAGGGATGTTAGGGAATTTAGACATAGTCCTGCAGTGGTAAAGAGGGAGACTGGGTTCATCTCATTTTAAATACACCTCAAGCTCTTAATGAGCTTATTATGTTGATGAACTTATTCCGCCAGCTGGATTTGGTGCTCACCTTGGACTATTACACACTCTACTCTGTTGGCCCACTTTTATGTCTGTCTGGCTGGCTTTGGCCATTTAATCATTAGCAGCATTTTTAGAAGAAATAGGATAAAAAAAGTTGACAATTGAAATTTAAACTATATGTAGTATATAAGGGGCCACCTTTTTTTTTTTAACTTAGAAGATATATGTTTTTTAACTGTAGGTCTCCTATTCATTCTCTAACTGATCAAAGATCAGCACCATCATCAATCCTTGCCTGGCAATCCACGACACTGAGTTCAGTAGGATAGTACATAGGAGGGCACGCCCGAGAGATGCGGAGTTCACTTGCCTATCTTTCCAGGGCAACGGATGACTCTACTGTCACCCTAGGGTTTCATCACAGGGAACATAAGCAATGCCTGGGAGCACCACCCCAAAGTCCGATTCACAGATATCCCAGCCCTGGAAGGGATCTTATAGCAGAGCCCTTCTGCTTACTCTGCCTGGTAACAGCTATTAGTTCACACCTAGGCGTCAGCTCTGAATAATTCAATTTCCATCACAAGGTCTTCATGTATTTAACATGCGGAAAAAGAAGACTGAAAAGAAAAATGTAACTTCAATAGGCTCTACATTTTACTTTTACATGCTAGAATTAGGCTGTTTCTATTACTGTCTCCTTGAGTTTTTATATAATGAGCTTATGATTTTGACTCACCTACATTTAGGATACAACCTGCACACCCCTACACCCACCAGTGGTACACTGGGAAATGCTTAAAAACCAGCTCCTTGGGGGAAAAATAGTAAGTATCAAAATGTTTATTATGAAATTTACTAGTAAAAGGATGTGGAATATATAATTTACATGTGATGATAAAATATATGACACCCTCTGTTGCAAATTCCTTAGAGCCAAATGATTCTAACAGAATGTTTGTTGACTTTTGCCAAACTCTTGTCTTTATAGCTATCTTATGATTACAACTGATGAATGGATAGAGTTCTGACACAAATGTTGTTTGAAATTTTCACTTAGGTTAAAGAATAAGACCAAAGTGTCCTTCTCCAGGGGATCTTCCCAACCCAGGGATCGAACCCAGGTCTCCTACATTACAGGCAGATGCTTTNTTACAACTGATGAATGGATAGAGTTCTGACACAAATGTTGTTTGAAATTTTCACTTAGGTTAAAGAATAAGACCAAAGTGTCCTTCTCCAGGGGATCTTCCCAACCCAGGGATCGAACCCAGGTCTCCTACATTACAGGCAGATGCTTTATCCTCTGAGCCACCAGGGAAGACAAAGAATAAGACAAAAGTGAAATCATGAAAATACATGGTTAAGATACACAGAAATCCAATTGTCAGTTTGTGACTCTTCTGATGAGTTGGACAATATTTTTATGTATATTTAATGTTAAAATATTAGATGTTAATTAGAGATTTGCAGTGACCACCACTGTCTAGTACTATATTTCTATCATGTGTCTTATCACATAAGACAAGGGCCTCTAGAGAAGAGGTAATAGTAAAATGCAGTACAATAATTAGGAAATCAGGAGATTTAATCTTCCTTACCTTTTTTTAAAATATGTAATTTAATTGTTAAGTCTAAACAATTTTCAATAATGGTTGTGCTTATTAACTGGTTGATAAAATTCTTAAAATTTAACAACTGGCTCTTGATGGTTGACACCAGTTGACTTCAGCACACCACTGCCCCTCACCCTCTCTTAGAATACTCATTTTTTATGCTATGCTCAATTGTAGGGGAAATTTACATGTATGAAGCAACCCATATTCCCAATGCTCTCATACTACAATCAAAATTATATCATTAGAATAATCACAGTGAGAAACCAGAATGATCTTTTAACAGGTTGCCTGATTCAACAAGGAATTTGCCCCTCAAACTGAGCCTGTACAAATACAAATTTTTGAAATATACTTTTTCATTTTTATTGCTATCTACATTCAGAAAAATAATAAAAGGGTAAAACAAGTTTCTCCATTGACAGATAAATGTATCGCATCCTATATTCAAATATATGCACTAAAATGGCTTTAAATAAAAGGACAAATGTCTCCAACTAATACAATTCAATTTAGATTATTTTAGAAAAATAAGAAAAAGTGTGGCTATGCTGGAGTAATAGAGGAGATAGTACCTTAAAAGCCCTTTCCTGATGGCTCAGACTGCAATGCAGAATCCGCCTGTAATGCAGGACACCCAGGTTTGACCCCTGGCTCAGGAAGATTCCCTGGAGGAGGGAATGGCTACCCACTCCAGTACTCTTGCCTGGAGAATTCCATGGACAGAGGAGCCCAGCAGGCTAGAATCCATGAGGTCACAAAGAGCTGGACTCAACTGAGTGATGTTCACTTCACTTAAAGAGGGCAGTGGAGACGTATCAGTTATTTGAACTCCCCTCCCGTTTTGGTCACTTTATACTTCAGTTCTACTTTTTTAAGAGTACATGAGTCACTGAGTATTTTCCATAGAAAATTTTAAATTTAAGTTTCTAGCTAAGGAGTGTGAAACTTGACCCAGTCATCCAAAATTAAATCATTTTCATTTTTCTGTGAAATAGAAGCAGTATTAGTCTTCCCAGTTAGGAAAAGAAGATAACTTACTACTTATGACTATTCTTGGTAAGTTATGGATGCCACAGATTTTCGCCACTTACTGGTATACCACACAGGAAGAAATATCCCGGTTCAGTATTGAAAAGCAGGGGTCATGGTTCAAGTGCAGACCCTGTGTGTGTGCTTGGTCTGCTGCTGCGAGGTCCACGGCTGCACGATGCTCTTGTAGAGCTAGCGTCTACCAAACCTGGGGCTCAGAAAGTGCCTCAGACAAGGGAGGATAACTTATTTAGGTAGTTGGCAACCTCCCCTCCAAATCCCCATCCTTTGGGCCATTTAAAATTATCTTTCATTCTCTGCCTTTATTCTCAAGCCTATGGAATGGGGAGGAGCAGCTGATGGCCGAGCAGACTTGAGTGAAAGACCCCACCCGGCCGGGCCGAGCTGCCTAAGCTTTGGACTGGGGTGGGTTCCTTTTACGGGAGCCCGTCTTCCAGACTGTGTAGCCTTGAGTGTGGGTCTCATGCAACCTGGGTTAACCCCTCAGAACAGCGAGGGTTTTATTCACTCTACCACCGGTGACAGGAATACAAATGACGTCTGGATGATGTGGTAAAGATGACGGTTGGATTCTATTCACATTGACTGGTAGCTGGGCGGGTGGAGGTGCACAGAGAGAAGGAAGGGTTCCACTCAGCCCATCATGCTGCTTTCGAACATTTGCTGGTTGCCAGCTCCTGAGAAAAATCAAGGTGGTGGCACAGAGCCACACAGTGTCTAGCTCTGGTCGGCGGAGGCTATGCTGAGTCCTCTGGCCCCAGAAAAATGTGACTTTCTTCAAATGACCCTGTAAGGGAGAGTAGGCACAACCATGTCCCCACGTTTTCCCCCTCCTTCCATCTGAAAAGGAAGAGCTCGCTGTATGAGATCTGAGCGTAGATGAAGGAAAAAAGGGGTTTCCCAGGTGACGCTAGTGGTAAAGAACCTGCCTGCTAATGCAGGAGACATAAGAGACGTGGGTTCAACCCCTGGGCTGGGAAGATTCTCTGGAGAAGGAAATGGCTACCCACTCCAGTATTCATGCCTAAAGAATCCCATGGACAGAGAAGCCCGGTGGGCTACAGTCTAGGGTCGCAAAGAGCTGGATACAACTGAGCGACTTGGCACGCAGCACACACGAAGGAAAAAAGATGCCTTTCTTCTGCATGTGGGAAAGATGTCTACTGAATATGTACTAAATACTGTGACAAGTACTTGCTGGGAATGTTTGCACAGCTCCTTATTTCTTCAACAACCATGCAACCTAGACGCTGTGATTCCTAAATTCTATATGAAGAAACCGAGTCGCAGAGAGCGAAAATAATTTGCTCAGGTTCAAAAAGTTTGTAAGAAACAGAACCAGGATTCATGCCTAGCTTCCACCTGGTTTGATTCTAAGGTCCCTGCTCTTTCTAAAAAACAATTTATTAAAATAGTCTTAAAATATCCGACTGGTCGAGAAGTGAGAAGTGTGCCTGGACTTTTCGTTAGGGCTTTAACTTCTGCTTTTCCTTTTCAAAACACGTTACTTTTCAAATTAATGGGAACGTTATTATAAGAGGGAGACGTGACAGGGCGTTTACTGTTGCTGCTGCTTGGGTGGTTGTGGTATGCGGCCTTATGATTACACCCACAGTGAAAGTATGGCAGAGTCCCAGCGTGGTACATCTTAACATGTTTTACGGTTTGCAGGGGGGAATACCAAGGTTTTGCAAAACTGTAAAACCTTTTGCAAGACCTTGATAGTAAAACACATACATATGTAACTGTTTTAAAGTGTGGAAGTTTTACCTAAAAATCTGATGTTTGCAAAAATGAACCATTCAAAATCTCCAGAAACACAAAACAAGAAGCTTAGTGATTTCGCCTCTGTGATGATATCAGCACCTAGAAATGTGACAACTTCAGAGCACTGCAACCTTGAACTGGTTATTTCTCCTAGAAAATTTTGGGACTATGATTTCATCCATTTGCTGGTACCAAATTGAGATGAAACTGAGTTGTTGATAACAAGTGAATCTTAAAAGAAAAAGAAGAGGAAAGAGATTAAGGCGACTAAGGCAGGCATTGAATAGACTCTCTGTGAAAGCTGAACATTACAATGATATAATTTTGATGAGAAACCAGGAAATATTCTTTTTTAGAGTGGGCTGGTATCAGAATCTGTCTTGTGGATGCTATGTGTGTGTGTGTGTTTTAGTTCTTAGAAGACAGAACTATACTTGTAAAATTACATCTATAATTTATATATATAAAACTTAGCTCAATATTATCTGTATGAAAATAGAAAATGTTATGATGAAAATATGCAAACAGGATTTTATGATGGAGGGCAGCAGGCAAAGCTGCAAGCTCATGTATAGGAACAAGGCATTATTTTACTAAAATCTGCCTCTTTTAAATGTTATATGAAAAGCAAATTAAAAAAAAAAAAACCACAACCCAATATGAACTCCAAGAGGATGCATTCAAAAACAGATGACAGGAGGTAACAGTCTCCCTGGCCCCAAAGGAAGGCAGTGTACGAACACTTCATGAGCATGTATTGGCCCTGGGTGCTAAGACGCTGTTCGTACTTGCCTAATACATTTTTTTTTGGCACTACAAAGTCCGATGTGATTTTTAAAATACTATCTTCTTGAATTTTTTTCTACAGGCAAAAATATCAAAGGAAAGAGGCAGAAAAAGAGCTCAGGGGAAAAAAAAAGAAAGAAAGACAAGAAAAGCTCAGGAAGAAAGCTGTCATGTTCTGTGTTTCAACTCCACAAAAGAGTTCTGTCTTGAGGTTGAGCCTTTCAAATCTCTTGTCATTCGGGATATGAAACTCTAATTTAGTGGTGCGGCCAGCTGAGGCTCAGACTTAAACATGCTGACGAGCTGAAACAAGAGGTGGCTCACTTTCTTACTCTGGTTTCCATCCTTGCCTGGCTCCTCACTTGCAAATTCTGACAGTCACTCGCTCTATGAGCTATGAAAATACCAAGGTGGCGTGGGATTAGTGGGCACCTAATTGAGTTTTACTAGATGAAAAGTTCCATCACCCTGCCTCACCTTGGCCCCCTCCATCTTTAGGTGATTGTTGAATTTTATACAGAGCCTATTTATAAACCATTGCAAGTGATACCTGCATTCATCTTGCACTGTGACATCATCTTCTCATCAATAATTTAAGCCTAAGAAATGGATTAAAGGGACTCTGAAGGGATTTCTCACACATGGAGAAACAGAAAGCAACTCAACTCTCCAAAGGATTTATTTGGTGCTCTTACCTTGTTCTTTGATCTGACGAATTTGCTTCACAGTTTCTTTTAAGATTGCACACTTGTCAGGTTTGAAGTTAAAGTTGTCTATGTCGTTAAAATTAGCAAAAATCAGCTCTGCAAGTTCTTCGATATATTTATTTTCCTGTTCACGGTTACGTTTCTCGGTGCTCCTTTTGGGGCTATTATGAAAAAGACAAGAATGTTAACTACATCCGAATACAGAGAGCAAACAAAAGTTACATGTAGAAACATGGAAGTACTTTGGGGGGAAAATCCTGAAGTTCCCCCAAATGCTGCATTTTTCTTTGTTTTTAAATCAACCTTGCCCCAGTTGGTAATTACAAATTCACTTAGGCAGTCGTTTGTTCAATGTGTTTAATGTCTTCCGCTCGGCCGTATGTTTCATAACGACAAGGATGATCTGCCCAGCACTGTGCTTAAAGCAACACTGGGTACAAACAGGCATCAAATTTATTATTAAATAAATAAGGGTTTTAGAATTGGAAAGGAGCTCATGTTTATAAAAATTTAAGATTAAGAAAGGGAAATTAAACTAGTTATAACAGGAATAAATAAACTTCATGGCAAAATAATGAAAATAAATCTTCATCATTTCATACACTTCTTTAGGATGTTAATAATTAAACCCAACAGTCTTTTAAGATAATGTTAAAAAACCACAGTGCAGCTAGAAACAAAAGTGAAACTAACCCAGGGTCTCTGTTAACTGTTCAGCTGAATGACATGCAAAGAGTAAACAAACGGTCCAAGTTCAACTTGAGCTTTAAAACGTTAATGGAAGGGAAGGAAGAATAAAAACTGGCAAGACCTTCTCATCTGAATTTGATGAGAGAGCAAACTGAGAAGCCCCCTTTGGTAATTTCAGGGTGTCATTTTTCCCTCAGATACAGCACAGAGTCTACTGGATGACATCAAACAGTACAATAGATACGAAAAGCACACTGTCAGAGTAGCAGCTTGCTATGTTCTTAACACATAATTATTTGTATGTAATACCAATTTATAAGACTTTGTAATTTGTAGACAGTCATATGCTTGCATTTACATATTAGCATTATTTTCATGAACTAATAAACCTAAGACAGAACACAGTTTCTCTATTTTATAGTGACTGCATGATTTGTTCAAGACCACTCGGTGACCAGAACTGGGTTTTGCGAAGTCTCATTTTCACTCCTGGCTTCTACTTTCTTAAGTCTGGAGAAAGGAAGGCCATGGCTGCCACGCACTAAAGAGCCAAATTCCAATTCTGGATCCTTCTACCCCTTCCACCTCCCTCCATCACCCCAGCCCCCAAAGATACCAACTAAACGCCACCCGTGTGAGAAGGGGAAGCAGGGGTGGTGGGAGCTGTGCACACCCCCAGGACCAGCAGAACACTGGAAGAGAAGAGGCTCTATTGACCACCCGCCTCCTTGGCCAGGACCATGGGCTGTGAAGGCAGTCTGACAGACAGGCTGAGGCTGGTCAGGGAGGACCACGGAATCCAGAGGGTGCGCACAGGAGCTGGGGACTGGGGCTGCAGGGTGGTCAGTGGCCATTCAATCCGGCAACTAGATGGGGAAGAGGCTTTCTGCTCTTTCTCCTGCTCCCAGTGCTCTTCTCTAGTATTCCTCACCCAGTCTTTCTATTGGCCATTGAAATACAAGTGGCTGTTTAAATGTTAAAAGCATTTACATGATTTAAGTCATCAAAAGAGTGACGTCTCTCTTCTACCTCTGTTCCCTAGTCCTCATTCCCCGCAATAGGTAACAATTCTTGTGTCTTCTAATTACCCTAAAACCATACAGATTCTTATTTTCTTTTTCTATAGAAATGGTAGGACACCATATACATTTTCTGAACCTTGCTTTTCCTCTGTAACAATATTCTTAAGAAATTGCTAAATATCAGCCCGCATTCTTTTTCAGAGCTATACTGTGTGTGGGTGTGTCACAGCTATCTACATAGCTCCCTACAAATGTTTAGGGTTTTCCTAATCTTTTGTGCTCATAATCTGTGTTGCAATGAGCAACCACATACATAAGTCATTTTGCATGTGTCAACATATATCATTGGAAAATTCCTAGAAATGGAACTGCTAATTCAGAGAGGATATGCATTTATAATTTTAACAGATACTGCTATATTACCCCATATAGAGGTCATAACAACCCATACTTCCACCCATAATATATAACATGAAACTTGTTTTAAATAATTATTTGTTTTATTCACTGAAGAGCCTCAGTCTTTGTAATCAACTTAAAAGCAACAGGATTTAACATTTCATTTCTTGCTCTTAGAAGGAAAGAAAGAGAAAAGGAAGAAAAAATAAAAGCTGATACTTCTTAGCAGCAAACCTTTTTACTATGGGATCTCTTGTCTTTTTGCCATTCTAAAAGCAAAAAGGAGTAAAAATGTGAATTCAAGATTATGTAGAATAAACTGGTTTTAAGAGTCAGAGTACAGAGGGAACCTAGAGGAAGTATGGAGCTTGCCTCTACTTTTAAGAATAAAATCTGCAACTGATCAGCGTATCTAAAATACAAGTTAAATAATATGCACCCAAAGGCTTGACAGTTAAGGAGAAAAACCAAAGAAAGCATGTGAATCAAGTGTGAGACAGATACGATAAAACTTCAAATCCGAGGCTCAGGTGTGCGTGGTGAGAGTCTCACCTGGGTCCGAGCTGGTCAGGACATTCCTTGCGCTTCCGCGTCTCTGCCCTGGATGGGTCAGGGGTGTTTTCTCCCATCCCACTCATCTTGAACACATATCAGCAACTGAAACAAAAAACACAGAGAAAGCAAGTGAGCAGAGTGGATGGTCAGTTCCTAATGAGAAGACTTTTGTTTTTTTTTTTTAGTAACCCTGCTTAAGTTAAACAAATGTCAAGATGAACAATTAGAAAACAAACAAGCCTACCTCAGTGGGCCCACTCTTGCAACAGGAGCTGTATGTCAACAGCACCTGAACTACGATCTGCTAGCCCGGTATTTCTGCTGCCAGCCTCCAGTTTCAGGAGGAATGGTGCCCCACGTGAGAACTACAGGTGCTGTCAGGGGCTCCTCCCAGTCTCTGTTTGGGGTTGGCCAACGTTACATCTGTACTGCAATCACTCACTCGTGACAAACAGCCCCGGGAAGAGGCAGTGCCTCGCCACAAAGCTGTGCTTCCAAATCTGACCAGGGTGCTCTGACAGCCCTGTCCTGGTGAGCAATGTCCCTCAAACAGGATCTCCCCCGCCCCACACCAGGCCCTCCTCTCCCAGTGGCTCCCTCCCTTAGGAGTGCCTTTTTCTCACATCCTGCCACTCAGACTCCACCTCCTTCCCTGATTCTAGCTGCTATCACCAAAGGTCTTAAGATGCACTCAAAAGATCAGGAACATTATTGACCTTAGTAGGGGAGGCCACTTATTGGTTCACTTGCTGAATTCCTTTCCCTAAGAAAATAAAAGGATATATAGTAAGAGAATCAGTGTGTTCACATGGGTCCTCACGAACACCATCAAAATAACATTTATATCTGCAAATAAGAGCGACAGAGATTTATGTTTCTAAAGAACTATGCAAAAGGACTGGCAAAGATTTTGAGGAAATGGAAGATGGCTGTTACTCAAGGTGTTTAATAATTGCTCAGCAGAGAAAAAAACCGCAGCCCCAAAAGTTAAATCAGCATTTAGCAATCTCTCCCTGAGTTCTAATTTTATGCCACTTCCTTCTGCCTTTTGTCCACCAGGCTTTGAAAACCACCTTCGCCCTCCTTCACTTCCTGCAGTGGCTTCTCATCCTATCTAGCCTGGAAAAATCAGAGGGAAGGGTGAGTTGGGAGGTCAGAGGCTTACAGATGATGCTGGAAGAGTGACAGGTCCATTGAGAGCAAGGACAAGGAGGCAGGTGGGCTAGGAGGGCCAGGCAGGCCTGAGAGTGAGAGCACCATCACACACCCATCAACTGCCCGGCTGTGCCCAGGCTAGGATCTGGGTGTTCCAGCCAGCACTCTCATGTCTTTTGGCCTCAACTCTGATCCAAGGAGGGAGGGGAATTATATATATATATATGTATTGTTTGTTTTTTTTTTTTTTGGAGGAATCACATGTAAGGAGAACCAACAGACACTGGATCAGTTGAGGGAGGTGGCGTCAATTACATTCTATTCCAGAGGCTGCATCAGGAGGGGACAATTCTGGAAGCTAGTGTGGGAGGTTCCTGTTGCTGGGAGTGACATAACTAAGTGTCAAGGCCCCGTGGTGCACTCACAGGTTTGGGCTGATAAGTATAATCTGTATTTAGTTACTGTTCATTTAGCATTTATTCTGCACCAAGCAATTGCCAGATATAATTTAATCAGCAAAAACAGACTATGAGAAGCTGGAGAGCAGAGGCAGGAACTATACCCAAGTTTCACCATGTTAGTTATGGGAACTTAAGAAGTTATTTCTCGTGCCTCGATTACCTTTTCTGTAAAATGGGGATAATCATTATCATCCATAGCACAAGGCCATGGAGTGGCCCAGCAAAGGGTGGAAGGGGGGCTGACACACAGGTTTACATTCTACTCTTCACTACAAAGCTACGGTAAGGGGGTGCCTCATCAAAATAGCCATTCTTCCTCGAATCACGGGTCACAGGTCAGGTGAGAGAAGCACCACTATCTGGACTGCCTGGCTCCCTTGCTCCAGTCCCTACCCCTCCCCTAAGTATCATTCATGCATTCCTTCAAAGATTGCCTGCCCGCTGCTGTGACTCAGGCTTGGTGTGTGAGGGACATGAGGAGGGATGTGACTCTCGAGAAGAAGATGGGGGAGAGAAGAGAAATTTATGTAGGAGATTTATATAGGAAAAGCTCCACTAAAGAGAGGCAGGTGTCCTTTGTACTGTGAGACAGTCTGCTGGTGGGGAGGAAGCAGGGTCTGAGCTGGGCTGTGAGCAGGTGTGGCAGTTGCTAGGGCATCGCAGGAGGTATGAAAGATGGGGGGCTTCCCTCATGGTCCAGTGGTTAAGAATGCACCTTGCAATGCAGGGGACACCAGTTCGATCCCTGATCTGAGAAGATCCCACATCTGTGGGGCAACGAGACCCATGTGCCACAACTATCGATCCTGCACTCTAGAGCCCAGGAACTGCAACCAGTGGGTCCACCAGCAGCAACTACCTGTTTGAGAGCTGGTGCTCTGTAGCAAGAGAATCCCCCTCAATAAGAAGCCCACGCACTGCAGCTAGAGAAAGCCCATCCACAGCAACAAAGACCAACCACAGCCCCAAATAAAAATAAATCAAAGGACAGATGGGGAAGCAAAAACACCGGAACTCAGCTCTGATGACACCTTCCAAACATTCCCTTTCAGTATTTCTCCTAGAACCACAACTCCCATGGCTTCACTCACGAGCATGTAAAAAAAAAAACCCCAAACCATTACTCATCCAATCTGAGTGAGCTCTCAACAAGCGACCCAGGGGATTTCCACTCTGGAAATAGCTTTCTATCAATCAAAAAACATTTTTATCATCAAAATAGAATCCCCAATCTGTAACAAAATAGCCCATATAGAAGGTATATGTGATAAGTTTGTTGATAAAAAGGCCACCACCCCCCAAAAGTATTTAATAGTAATACTATCAGAATGATCAGAAAGATTCTCAACATTTAGCTAAATTAAGAGACTGATTTACTTAAAAGTCGTATATACTCAGTTTGGGGATTTAACATTAGTGTCAGCATCATCTACTTTTACTTTTCCCCAAATACATATCAAATAATTGTAACTCTGCATGAAGGGGCAGCACTGACGCATTTCAACAAAGCACTGGACAGAAGGAGGTGTGAAGCCAAGAGCACAGGGTTCTGGTCTAAGTACAATAAAACCATTTGAGCCAAGTTGTAAAGAACCTGCCTGCCAATGCAGGAGACATAAGAGACTCTAGTTCTCCCTGGGCTGGGAAGATCACCTGGAGGAGGGTGTGTCAACCCAGTCCAGCATTCTTGCCTGAAGAATCCCATGGACAGAGAAGCCCAGCGGGCTACGGTCCTTGGGGTTGCACAGAGTCGAACATGACTGAAATGACCTGGAGTGCATGCATGTTTAATATTTCACTCACTCACTCACCAGGGAAGCCCCGGTAGCTCAAACGGTGAAGTGTCTGCCTGCAATGTGGGAGACCTCAGTTTGATCCCTGGGTCAGGAAGATCCCCTGGAGAAGGAAATGGAAACTCACTCCAGTACTCTTGCATGGAAAATTCCATGGATGGAGGAGTCTGGCAGGCTACAGTCCATGGGATTGCAGAGTCGGACACGACTAAGCAACTTCCCTGGTTCACTGGTACCTACCCAAGGCTGGCTCACAAACCACTCTATTTGTAACTTTAAAACGTCATTCATTTTCTCTTTAAGTTATTTAAATGCCAACTTTCCTCTTTTATTATTATGCGATGGCACCTTAACCCAGCTCCCCTGGAGGCTCAGATGGTAAAGAATCCACCTGCCAATGCAGGAGATGGTTCAATCCCTGGGTCGGGAAGATCACCTGGAGAGGGGAACGGCCACCCGCTCTAGTGTTCTTGCCTGGGAAATCCACGGAAAGAGGCCTGGTGGGCTACAGATCTTGGGGTCGCAAAGAGCCAGACACAACTTAGCAACAAAACAACTTCAGCACATTTCTTCAAAACCTAAAAATTTCAGCTTTTCAAATTTCTTGTTTTTCTGTGTCTGCCCCATATGTGGTCTTTTTCGAGCAACTTCCCTGGGCTATGTGTGTCCAGGACACATTGCCTGCCAACCTTTAAACCACCAGAGGGAAGGAAAAGGACAGGGGTGTATGTAGTCACTGGCCAAGCTGGGGACAGGCGGATGCACTCTGCCAGCTACAGTAATCTGGCTGAGATGCCCCGACTGAATCACTGCTCATCTACAGGGAAAAAACTCTCAGATGGGAAAAAAAAGGAAAGAGTGAATTGAGTATTGGAGCGGGGAGAGGCGGAGGGTGGGGAAGGTGGTGAAAGGAGTGGACGGCTCCTGCTTGCCTCTCTCCTGCCTGCCACAGGGCCAGAAGCAGACAGAACCCCACAGCAGACATGTGGATTTACACCCTGCTCCTCAGCCGCTGAAACTACCAATGACAGGACCCTCATCACAGAGAAGAATCAAAGGGCTCTAACCTCAACCTTTCTAACTAATGTCCTGAACCGCCCTGTCAAGCCTCAGCTGGCAGCAAGTGCTAGTACTTCATGACAGAACACAGGTGTGCAAGTGTGTGTGCACACGTGCCTAGGTGAGTTACTTTTGTTGCCACCCAAATAACAGATAAAAACCAAAGATATTCAGTATGGCTTCCAGTATGTACGCGTGCGTGCTCAGTCGCTTCCGTCATATCTCACTCTATGGGACCCTTTGGACCGTAGCTTGCATGGGGTTCTCCAGGCAAGAACACTGGAGTGGGTTGGCATGCCCTCCTCCAGGGGATCTTCCCGACCCTCGTCTCTCATGTCTCCTGCACTGGTAGGGGGGTTCTTTACCACAAGTGCCTGGGAAGCCCTCCAGTCTGCATGCACACATAGAAAAATCACTGAAAATAAAATAAACTGCCAGGCATAAAATGGGAAATAGGGACTGACATATACACAATACTATATGTAAAGCATGTAACGGATAAGAACCTACTGTATAGACTCTGTAATGACCTAAATGGGAAAAGAATCTAAAAAAGAGTGGCTATATGTATATGCATAACTGATTCACCTTGCTGGGCATCTGAAACTTAACACTGTTCAAATCAACTATAACAGGATGAAAATTTATGAGAAAATAAATTGGATGTACAGATGAGTTTTAATGAAATTTTGTAGATCAAAGTTAAATATTAATTTCCAACAAAGGGAAGGAGATGGAGACTACAGAAGGGCGGCATTGATGCTTTAGACATTTTATTTCATGAGCAGGTTTAAACTGACAGTTTCTTAAACGGTCTAACATGTTTTCAACATTCACATGAAATTAATGTTCTTGAGCATTTTTTCCTGGATTCTGAAATGTTCAGTATAAATCATAAAAACTGAAAATGTCACAAGTAAACTCCTGGCTCGTATCTGATAGGACATTATAGTCATTGAGAATAAGCCAGTTTCTACCAAATACTGGGGGTGGGGGGTGCATGTGTGAAAGGACGAGACTGGAAAAGAAGTTTCAGTTTGTCCATTCTTGCTATCTACAGCAAAACAATAGCTCTACTGTTACTGATAGCACATCTTCCCTTACATCCTCTGATGTCAGCCTGTACAAACTAGACAGTAGAGAAAAGAACCAATGTTTGATTTTCTTAAAGTAACAACAGTTTGGACAGGGCTGTGTGAGTAAACAATGTCAGTTTAATGCTTAGCATAATATGATGAAAGCAAAATAATACGTTAATCCTCAACATAGCTTAAATAAAAAAGCATTCTTCTTGCATGAAATTCATCAATGAAACTTATAAGGTAACAAAGCAGATGTGAACACCTCATGCCATTAAAACCAGTCAATCATCCAGAATTCATGTAAACGGTAATGTGTATTTTATCTTTTATCTGTACTGGCCATCTTCCAAACAGGGCCTGTAAAACTGTCAGATTTATTACATGCTGAACAAATTCAGTTAAAAAATAAATAAGGATAATACTACTGCTGAAATCCAAACATAATAAGTGATCAAACATCAGATCTCTATTGCCATTTTCAAGAAATAGTTATAAAACATTAGCCTGCTATGAAATTCCTACTTGGAGATGAAATTCATAATGAAAGGACACACGGCGTTGTTGAAACAACTTTTCTTATCAACACCTTACGTGGGGAGGAGCTGGCTGATAAATCACCCAGCTCTTGATACAAGACCAGAAAGGCTGCTATGCCTCCCAAGGCCTTCTGGCTCTTCTAAAACGCTCTACAAGATGCAGGCAACTCTGTTGTGTCATCTGTGGTCTGATTCTTCATAAACTTAGTAAGACAAAGAAACACTCAAGTAATACTAAAAATGTACACACTTCTGTTCGCTTTAACACTTTTCCACTTCTATCCTATTGAATTCATCACGAGACGATAATCTTTGAGGGCTCTCCACAGCTCAAAAGTCCATGTCAAAAGTTAGATGTATGCATTGTTTCTCTGTCACAAGTAAAAAACCTTTGTTCATTCTAAACTGTAAACAATTTTTCCCTCAGAGTATACCGTGTTCCAGGAGGGTCTTGGGTTTTACAAAAGCGAATTTTCTGGGTCAGACTCTGAAGAAGTCTAAAGAAACACAGCATCTAATGTTGAAATATACATAATGTACCTTAAGGATGTAGAGGCTTGAGAAAGGTAGAAAATCAAGTGGGCCAATCCTTAGACGTCAGTTAGATGATACAGCAGTGAAGATGGGGGAAGAAATCACTTTCTAAACAGTGTCAACTAAACAAAACTACCCAAAGCAAACAATATTTTGATAAGGCCCCAGCTCTTGGCAGGAGTTAACAAATTTTCCATGCAGCACATACCTAGGTTGTATGAAAGGATATATTGTTGGTTCATTCAAACAAGCAGGCAAAGAAGCAACACACACACAAATACAACAGAAGCAGGACTATGAAGACTTATGGAAGGCTGGGATGAAAGGACAGAGAAAAGACCAAACTTTCCCTCAACACAGTGACAGAAGAGGCTGTTCAACATTTCAAAACTAAACTTTAGTTAGTAAAATGGTCTATGATTTCCCCCAAAGTGTTACTTTTTACTAGATCTTAAGAACAGTTTAACTTCATCTTTACTCGAGAGTACTTTGTTTTTTGCTTTTCATACAATAAAGTTTTGGTTTACCCCATACGTTACAGTGTGTATTTACAGAATGAGACTCACAAAAGCGCACGTGAATTCATGGGGTGACGGCAGTCAGGTTGCTGGGTTTTAGGAAACTCCCTTCATATACATCCAGAAGAAAGGGCATCTGATAGGAAACAAGCTCTCAGTTTAACTTCACTACCTTTGAGCAACTGACTCTACACCTGCCTTTTTTTAAAGCTAACTGCAATAAGCCAAACACATACTATTATTATTATGAGATGATTTTTCAAAGATAAAACACTAACAGTCTCCAGTTGGACACAGGAGTCAGAAAAATACCACAGGCCACCACTACAGCTCTTCTCCCAGTAAAATGGCGTCACTACCTACCTTTTCTCATGCTGTTTCTTACTCCACGGGAACAGTAATAACTGTGTATAAACAAATGTTCAAGCTAAAAGCCCCTTCCTTCGCAGTGTGCTGCACTCTTACATTATCTTCTGTATAATGGCCTTAGAGTGGTATATTAGACAGTAACTAGAAGACATATTCCATTTTCTGACTGAAAGCCAATAATCCTCATGAATTTTTTAGCTGAGAGACACTTCAAGATGCCATTGGGAAGATGGTGAGAAACACATTAGGCTGCAAATGTGCGGCAGCAGCTTTTTAACACAGGCTGCAATAATCAAGTAAGTGGCTAAATTCGTGTTTACTGGTTACACAAATATTTTGCTGTAACAGTTCCATCATTTCCATCTCTCCAAAAGAGGGGGAAAATATCCTCTCTGAAAGTCTTCTCTTAGCAAAATTCAGTGCAGAACGTGTCAGGATGAGAGAGCTTTCTAAGGTGTGTGTGTGTGGGGAGGGAGGGAGGTCTCGTCTGATGACAGTGGCATAGGACAGTTTCCACTTTCTCAGTTCTCACAGGCTAAGGTCCTTAATCGCTGGTAGCGCAGACGGTAAAGAATTTGCTTGCAACGCAGGAGACCCGGATTCAGTCCCTGGGTTGGGAAGATCCCCTGAAATAGCAACCCACTCCAGTATTATTGCTGAAGAATTCCATGGACAGTCCCTGGGGTTGGAAAGAGCCAGACACAACTGTGCGATTAACACACACAGGGTCCTTAATGCTGCTCCTGTACCCAACTATGTCAGCCAGTGCTAATACAGACAGCCAGGAATAGCACGACCGGGTTTTAACAAGGCCTCGGATGAGGAAACACCCAGGGAATAGCTTCATTCCTTGCATAATGTAAGCACTTCAAGCACCATGTACTCAGTCCATATTTAATACTTGGAAAACCAGTTCTCACCAAAGGCTTGGTATTCTGGAAAGAAGTCATCAGACTAAGTACCACAATGTAATACTTGTGTTTTGAGTTTCATAACTTGTCCAGATTAAAATTCACAATTATCTTTCTTTACTCTGAAACCCATTTTAGACTTCAAGATAAAAAAAAAAACAAAACCCTTCCTAATTTATGAAAAAAACTTACTGAAATGGTTAAGAACAAGACAGCCTCTACTCACATAAAAAGTATTTATTATTCAGTTGTAAAACATTTTTAAATAAATGACAATATTCTCCCACAGTGTAATATGTTGATTGCTTTATTATTATTTGGGGGAGGGGGCTAACATTTATTGAGTACTTAAAAGAGTTAAGCACTTTTCTTACTTAAAAACCCATTTTGTTCTTTCTGTATGTGTAAGTACACACACACACACAGACTAATCTCTTACAGATTATCTAACCTCTCTGACCTGTTTCCATAAGTAATTTGTTCAAGTTACACAGATAATAAAGGACAGGTCAGGAGTGTCAGACTCGGGTGTAATTATAACAGCTATCATTTACTGAGTGCTTATCACCTTGGCAGGTATTCTCTAAACACTTTATACATAGGTAACACCTTTAGTTCCTGTAACTATGATTATCACCATTTTACAGATGAGGAAACTGGGGTATAAACAAGCTACAGTAAGCTGGTCAAGGCCTTATCATTAGAAGTTTCTTAGAGTTCATTTGTGAGTCCAAACAGCTTCGCAGTTCTTAATCACTACAACATGAGCACCAAGGCTCCTATCCTTTAATACTTTCACTGAAGAGAGAGACAGACTTATGTAAACTATAGAAAGCAGTATATTTTAATTCAATTTGATAAATGCTAAGTATGTAATTTAAAAGTACCCTTTTTTGGCTAAAACTATAGCAGTTATCATTGCAAAATGCAAAATACTGTAAAAATGTGTAGATTCTTTCTTCTATCCATTCAATAAATAATGCAGCAGGCACTGTTGTAGGCATGGAGATAGAGCTTGGAACAAAATAGGCAAGAGCCCTTGTCCTGTTAAAGCTCACACTCTAAGGTAGAAAAGAAATCTCGCATCGGCTCATAAGCAATTATACCCTCAAGAAAAATGAAGTATTAGTTATTAGTGAATTTATTACGAAGTACTGAAATAATAAAACCAGCTAGGAATTTTCTCTGGCATACCAGGAAATCTCAGTTTCACTCAAGATAGAAAAGGCCTTCTTTTCCTACAGTATCAGCAGTGTTAATTGGTTAATTTTAAAAGGCAGTTATCAAGAGCAATTACAGAAAATGATACCTACTACTTAAATCATTTCATATCAACTTTAAACATAATACATTTGAGTATCAGTCTCCACTGGGGTTTCATATTGTCTTTCTTGCATAAATCAGACCTATCATTAAGGCATTGTCTACTACTTTCAATTTCTGTTTATTTAAAATATAATTAGAACTCATAGACACTTAAGAGTTCTTATAAGTGCTCATGAGGTATAGCTTTCATTATTTTTGCCAGCCTTTTATAAATGCAGATACATACTTGGGAGCAATTTTGATCCATCTGACTGAGTCTTTTCAAAGTATTTTAGTTTTTATAGAAACATATGTATCTTTTCACACAAACACTTAATCAGTTACATAATATTTATGTGCTTACAATAACAAGGACAACTAGCATAAACCAGTCTGGACTAGAAGTTGGCCTTTTAGTAGGCATGCAATGTCGCTGCAGTGCAGAAGTGTGGGGTGTTCTGTTTTGCCCACCAGCCTGGGGTACTTGCTGCTGCTGCTGCTGCTAAGTCACTTCAGTCGTGTCCGACTCTGTGTGACCCCATAGATGGCAGCCCACCAGGCTCCCCCGTCCCTGGGATTCTCCAGGCAAGAATACTGGAGTGGGTTGCCATTTCCTTCTCCAATGCATGAAAGAGAAAAGTGAAAGTGAAGTCGCTCAGTCTGTCCGACTGTTAGCGACCCCATGGACTGCAGCCCACCAGGCTACTCCGTCCATTGGATTTTCCAGGCAAGAGTACTGGAGTACTGGGGTGGGGTGCCATTGCCTTCCCCACCTGGGGTACTTAGAGCCTAGCATTCTTGGGATTTACAGAGGGAAACACAGATCACATGGTCCTTTCAGCCTATCAGTCCCAACGGAACTTGATTATGAAAATCAGAATTTATGCAACATTAACCTGAAGGCAGAGGTCATGAAATCATTCAGTAAGTTTCACTGAATTTGTTTTACAGTCCATGGATGGTTCTAGGTATTGGTGGATACCAGCAGTGAAAAAAAGAGACCAAGTGTTTGTCTATAAGAGAAATAGTGAAACAAATAAACATTTACCATATGAAGTGGTGAACAGAGCTATTTAAAAAAACTAAGGGTTAGGATACAGTATACTGTAGGCGGGGTTGAGGAGCACCATTTTACCTCGGTGGTCAGGAAAGTTCTCTCTCAACAGGGTGACACCTTCCTAACAGAACTCTAAGATCTGCTGCTAAGTCGCATCAGTCATGTCTGACTCTGTGTGACCCCATAGACGGAAGCCTACCAGGCTCCTCTGTCCCTGGGATTCTCCAGGCAAGAACACTGGAGTGGGTTGCCATTTCCTTCTCCAATGCATGAAACTGAAAAGTGAAAGTGAAGTTGCTCAGTCGTGTCCAACTCTTAGCGACTCCATGGACTGTAGCATACGAGGCTCCTCCGTCCATGGGATTTCCCAGGCAAGAGTACTGGAGTGGGGTGCCATAGAATTTCTTTATTATGCAACTGTTAAAACAAAATTCAGGTAAAGGTGTACAATGCAGTGGCTAAAAGTATATCCTCTGGTGTTAACTCAGGTTTGAACTCCCTGGAATAGCACATATTAGTTGTGTTAATTATACTAATTAAACCCTATTGGACCTAAGTTTCACTTCTAAAACTGTAGGAATAATAATACTTTTATAAGCTTGTGGAAAGCATGGACTGTAAAGAGCATAGAACAATGATTGGCACCTGCTGCTGCTGCTAAGTCACTTCAGTCGTGTCCGACTCTGTGTGACCCCACAGACAGCAGCCCACCAGGCTCCCCCATCCCTGGGATTCTCCAGGCAAGAATACTGGAGTGGGTTGCCATTTCCTTCTCCAATGCATGAAAGAGAAAAGTGAAAGTGAAGTCGCTCAGTCTGTCCGACTGTTAGCGACCCCATGGACTGCAGCCCCCCAGGCTACTCCGTCCATTGGATTTTCCAGGCAAGAGTACTGGGGTGGGGTGCCATTGCCTTCCCCGGAGTGGCACCTACTAAGGGCTTATTTGGGCTTCCCAGGTGGTGCTAGCAGTAAAGATACCTCTTGTCGATGCAGGAGATGTAAGAGACGTGGGTTCAATCCCTGGGTTGGGACGATCCCCTGGAGGAGGGCATGGCAACTCACTCCAGGATTCTTGGCCTGGAGAATTCCATGGACAGAGGAGCCTGGCAGGCTACAGTCCATGGAGTTGCAAAGAATCAGACATGACTGAGCAACTGAGCAGGTACAAGGGCTTATTTAATAGATATATTATTATATATTGAATTTTATAGCATGTAAATCACTGTGGACGATGACTGCAGCCATGAAATTAACAGATGGTTGCTCCTTGGAAGAAAAGACCAACTTAGGCAGCATATTAAAAAGCAGAGACATTACTTTGCTAACAAAGGTCTGTCTAGTCAAAGCTATGGTTTTTCCAGTAGTCATGTATCGATGGGAGAGTTGGACTGTAAAGAAGGCTGAGTTCCAAAGAACTGATGCTTTTGAAATGTGGTGTTGGAGAAGACTCTTGAGAGTCCCTTGGACTGCAAGGAGATCAAACCAGTCAATCCTAAAGNGCGACCCCATGGACTGCAGCCCACCAGGCTACTCCGTCCATTGGATTTTCCAGGCAAGAGTACTGGAGTACTGGGGTGGGGTGCCATTGCCTTCCCCACCTGGGGTACTTAGAGCCTAGCATTCTTGGGATTTACAGAGGGAAACACAGATCACATGGTCCTTTCAGCCTATCAGTCCCAACGGAACTTGATTATGAAAATCAGAATTTATGCAACATTAACCTGAAGGCAGAGGTCATGAAATCATTCAGTAAGTTTCACTGAATTTGTTTTACAGTCCATGGATGGTTCTAGGTATTGGTGGATACCAGCAGTGAAAAAAAGAGACCAAGTGTTTGTCTATAAGAGAAATAGTGAAACAAATAAACATTTACCATATGAAGTGGTGAACAGAGCTATTTAAAAAAACTAAGGGTTAGGATACAGTATACTGTAGGCGGGGTTGAGGAGCACCATTTTACCTCGGTGGTCAGGAAAGTTCTCTCTCAACAGGGTGACACCTTCCTAACAGAACTCTAAGATCTGCTGCTAAGTCGCATCAGTCATGTCTGACTCTGTGTGACCCCATAGACGGAAGCCTACCAGGCTCCTCTGTCCCTGGGATTCTCCAGGCAAGAACACTGGAGTGGGTTGCCATTTCCTTCTCCAATGCATGAAACTGAAAAGTGAAAGTGAAGTTGCTCAGTCGTGTCCAACTCTTAGCGACTCCATGGACTGTAGCATACGAGGCTCCTCCGTCCATGGGATTTCCCAGGCAAGAGTACTGGAGTGGGGTGCCATAGAATTTCTTTATTATGCAACTGTTAAAACAAAATTCAGGTAAAGGTGTACAATGCAGTGGCTAAAAGTATATCCTCTGGTGTTAACTCAGGTTTGAACTCCCTGGAATAGCACATATTAGTTGTGTTAATTATACTAATTAAACCCTATTGGACCTAAGTTTCACTTCTAAAACTGTAGGAATAATAATACTTTTATAAGCTTGTGGAAAGCATGGACTGTAAAGAGCATAGAACAATGATTGGCACCTGCTGCTGCTGCTAAGTCACTTCAGTCATGTCTGACTCTGTGTGACCCCACAGACTGAAGCCTACCATGCTCCTCTGTCCCTGGGATTCTCCAGGCAAGAACACTGGAGTGGGTTGCCATTTCCTTCTCCAATGCATGAAACTGAAAAGTGAAAGTGAAGTTGCTCAGTCGTGTCCAACTCTTAGCGACTCCATGGACTGTAGCATACGAGGCTCCTCCGTCCATGGGATTTCCCAGGCAAGAGTACTGGAGTGGGGTGCCATAGAATTTCTTTATTATGCAACTGTTAAAACAAAATTCAGGTAAAGGTGTACAATGCAGTGGCTAAAAGTATATCCTCTGGTGTTAACTCAGGTTTGAACTCCCTGGAATAGCACATATTAGTTGTGTTAATTATACTAATTAAACCCTATTGGACCTAAGTTTCACTTCTAAAACTGTAGGAATAATAATACTTTTATAAGCTTGTGGAAAGCATGGACTGTAAAGAGCATAGAACAATGATTGGCACCTGCTGCTGCTGCTAAGTCACTTCAGTCGTGTCCGACTCTGTGTGACCCCACAGACAGCAGCCCACCAGGCTCCCCCATCCCTGGGATTCTCCAGGCAAGAATACTGGAGTGGGTTGCCATTTCCTTCTCCAATGCATGAAAGAGAAAAGTGAAAGTGAAGTCGCTCAGTCTGTCCGACTGTTAGCGACCCCATGGACTGCAGCCCACCAGGCTACTCCGTCCATTGGNGTGTGACCCCATAGACGGCAGCCCACCAGGCTCCCCCATCCCTGGGATTCTCCAGGCAAGAATACTGGAGTGGGTTGCCATTTCCTTCTCCAATGCATGAAAGAGAAAAGTGAAAGTGAAGTCGCTCAGTCTGTCCGACTGTTAGCGACCCCATGGACTGCAGCCCACCAGGCTACTCCGTCCATTGGATTTTCCAGGCAAGAGTACTGGGGTGGGGTGCCATTGCCTTCCCCGGATTGGCACCTACTAAGGGCTTATTTGGGCTTCCCAGGTGGTGCTAGCAGTAAAGATACCTCTTGTCGATGCAGGAGATGTAAGAGACGTGGGTTCAATCCCTGGGTTGGGACGATCCCCTGGAGGAGGGCATGGCAACTCACTCCAGGATTCTTGGCCTGGAGAATTCCATGGACAGAGGAGCCTGGCAGGCTACAGTCCATGGAGTTGCAAAGAATCAGACATGACTGAGCAACTGAGCAGGTACAAGGGCTTATTTAATAGATATATTATTATATATTGAATTTTATAGCATGTAAATCACTGTGGACGATGACTGCAGCCATGAAATTAACAGATGGTTGCTCCTTGGAAGAAAAGACCAACTTAGGCAGCATATTAAAAAGCAGAGACATTACTTTGCTAACAAAGGTCTGTCTAGTCAAAGCTATGGTTTTTCCAGTAGTCATGTATCGATGGGAGAGTTGGACTGTAAAGAAGGCTGAGTTCCAAAGAACTGATGCTTTTGAAATGTGGTGTTGGAGAAGACTCTTGAGAGTCCCTTGGACTGCAAGGAGATCAAACCAGTCAATCCTAAAGAAAATCAGTCCTGAATATACATTAGAAGGACTGATGCTGAAGCTGAAATTTCAATACTTTGGTCACCTGATGTGAAGAGCTGATTCACTGGAAAAGACCCTGATGCTGGGAAAGACTGACAGCAGGAGAAGGAGGCGGCGACAGAGAATGAGATGGTTGGATGGCATCACTGACTCAATGGATATGAGTTTGAGCAGGCTCTGGGAGTTGTTGATGGACAGGGAGGCCTGGTGTGCTGCAGTTCAAGGGGTCGCACGAAGTCACAAAGACTTAGTAACTGAACTGAAATGCTTATGAAACAATCTAAGTTGATGGTGAACTACAGTTAGAGAGAAAAACTAATTTATAGAAAAAAATTAGAGGAAATTTCACCAAAATATTAGCAGCTAAGTTGTAACTATGGGTATAATTTAATTTTTGTATTTTTCCAAACTCATCAGATTTTGATGAGTTTACCAAAAGGAAGAAAGGAAGGAGGAGGAAGACCCGGCTGTGTCACTGGAAAAGCAACAACAAGCAAAACAGATTCTTTTAAATGACCAGCTCTCCAGAATGCAAATCATAAACATACAAACTGTTTACATGCTATTTTTTAAAGAAAACTGGGCATAAAATGAGGTGAAGCTACTCTATGGTAAGAGGTATGAAAAATGCCTAAAGTGAATGAAATAAGAAATTGGACCTAATTTTACCATTAAGTATTAGCAATGAAATTTAAAGTATAAATTCTTTCCTTTTACCAAAGGATATTCTCTAATAGTATTCTATAATTACTGAAACTCAATTATCACCAAATTGTTATATTTTCCAAATTCACCCCAAGTTCCTCTAAATGAGAAAGATGGAGGCTTTTGGTCCTTTTGGACTCATTACTATCTGTTAGTCTTAACTTTTGGAACAATCTCATGTTTTCTCTCTCCCATGGATTCAAGTCTTTTAAAGCAAGAACAATGTCCAAGATGTCCAACAATGTCCACCAGAGCCTTCCAGCAAAGGTTACTCAAATCGCTCTTCTTCCTCAGGAAAATCTCCTCTTTCAAGTTCAGCTGGAAAGCCATCCTCTTTATGTGGGCCTCATAGATTTCACTAGGAAGAAGTAAGGGTTCCCTTCTACTGAATGTTCCCTGGCCCATTACTGTGCTCAGCTGCATCTGATTCTGCGACCCCATGGACTGTAGCACGCAGGGTTCCTCTGTCCATGGGATTTTCCAGGCAGGAATACTGGAGTGGGTTGCCATTTCATCCTCCAGGGGATCTCCCTGACCCAGGGATTGAATCTGCATCCCCTGAGTCTCCTGCATTGGCAGGCAGGTTCTCTACCACTGAGCCACCTGGGATGCTCCTCCGTGGTCCACAAGACATACAACTAGGATAATGCTTCTTTCTCCTTTCATCATTAGCTGCTGGCTTCCCAGTGAGGGTCCAGGCCACTGTCCTGGCACGCACACACCACGGCCTCTTGCTCCAGGTTCTGGGTGCCAGAGAGGCAGCACACTCGCTTTGCTTTTCTCATTCATGCTCATTTCATGCCAAGCTGTCCTATGAGTTCTTTACCTCCAGTCAAATGGGAACACGAAGCACAGGCAAGACACGTCCTGGGGACAAAGTATAGAACCCAAACAAAATGTCTGCGGTTACGGAAGAAAAAAGTACGTAGTTATATAGCTCCTTTGGGCAGTTTAAATTATGTTTCCCGTATAAGAAGTCTTTTTCTGGAATACTCTTTTTTATGTTCTTTCTCTAACCTCTGCCACAGAAGTGGAAAGTGAGCAAGGAGGAAAAACTTGGTTTGGTGGGAGGACCGCTGATTCATTTTTTCACCATACAAATTCCGACAAACTTTCTTTTGGTCAGATCATTACAATAACTCCAAACAGTCTTCACTACAAGGCAAGGCTGCCATCAAAAACAGAAGGCAGCGCTGGGTCAACAGCATCCCCTCCCCCAACTCAATTTGGTCTTAGAAAAATAAGCCAAATTAAGCATTTTTATTTGCAAATAACACATACCTACAGAAGGGCTTACTGAGAATTACTAGACTTTAGAAAGTTATTTACATGAATTATTTGAAAAGACTTTAAAAATTACCTTGGCACCTGGACATGTAAGCCAAGGCACTTCCTCTAACCATCTTCTTCTCCCCCACACATTGGTAATCATCAATGCCAACCACACTTCAGGGGCTTCTCTGGTGGCTCAGACCATACAGAATTTGCTTGCAGTGCAGGAGACTGGGGTTCGGTCCCTGGATCGGGAAGAACCCTGGAGAAGGGAATGGCTACCCGTTCCAGTATTCTTGCCTGGAGAATTCCATGGACAGGGGAGCCTGGCAGGCTACAGTCCATGGAGTCACAAAGAGCTGGACACGACTGAGTGGCTTTCATTTTTCAACCACGTTTTAGCTTATGAGAGATTTGCACTTCAGTTTAAGTTTCAAACTTGGGACTCACATCTTTCAGTGGAAGTAATCATGTCATTAGTATCGTGACATGATACTAATACAGGGCAACCCAATTCTCTGACCTCAGGATCAGAGTGGGTGGGGTGGGGTGGGGGCAGGGTGGTTGGAGAATTTTCTAGATGTGACAGATTGAGAGCGGCACTGTTCTGGAGAGTAGTCAGTGGACAGCTTTCTCCTCTTTCCAGCTCCAGACACAGAGTTACCACATTTTGGGTAACTATTTAACTGAACTCAATAATGGNCTGATGCTGGGAAAGACTGACAGCAGGAGAAGGAGGCGGCGACAGAGAATGAGATGGTTGGATGGCATCACTGACTCAATGGATATGAGTTTGAGCAGGCTCTGGGAGTTGTTGATGGACAGGGAGGCCTGGTGTGCTGCAGTTCAAGGGGTCGCACGAAGTCACAAAGACTTAGTAACTGAACTGAAATGCTTATGAAACAATCTAAGTTGATGGTGAACTACAGTTAGAGAGAAAAACTAATTTATAGAAAAAAATTAGAGGAAATTTCACCAAAATATTAGCAGCTAAGTTGTAACTATGGGTATAATTTAATTTTTGTATTTTTCCAAACTCATCAGATTTTGATGAGTTTACCAAAAGGAAGAAAGGAAGGAGGAGGAAGACCCGGCTGTGTCACTGGAAAAGCAACAACAAGCAAAACAGATTCTTTTAAATGACCAGCTCTCCAGAATGCAAATCATAAACATACAAACTGTTTACATGCTATTTTTTAAAGAAAACTGGGCATAAAATGAGGTGAAGCTACTCTATGGTAAGAGGTATGAAAAATGCCTAAAGTGAATGAAATAAGAAATTGGACCTAATTTTACCATTAAGTATTAGCAATGAAATTTAAAGTATAAATTCTTTCCTTTTACCAAAGGATATTCTCTAATAGTATTCTATAATTACTGAAACTCAATTATCACCAAATTGTTATATTTTCCAAATTCACCCCAAGTTCCTCTAAATGAGAAAGATGGAGGCTTTTGGTCCTTTTGGACTCATTACTATCTGTTAGTCTTAACTTTTGGAACAATCTCATGTTTTCTCTCTCCCATGGATTCAAGTCTTTTAAAGCAAGAACAATGTCCAAGATGTCCAACAATGTCCACCAGAGCCTTCCAGCAAAGGTTACTCAAATCGCTCTTCTTCCTCAGGAAAATCTCCTCTTTCAAGTTCAGCTGGAAAGCCATCCTCTTTATGTGGGCCTCATAGATTTCACTAGGAAGAAGTAAGGGTTCCCTTCTACTGAATGTTCCCTGGCCCATTACTGTGCTCAGCTGCATCTGATTCTGCGACCCCATGGACTGTAGCACGCAGGGTTCCTCTGTCCATGGGATTTTCCAGGCAGGAATACTGGAGTGGGTTGCCATTTCATCCTCCAGGGGATCTCCCTGACCCAGGGATTGAATCTGCATCCCCTGAGTCTCCTGCATTGGCAGGCAGGTTCTCTACCACTGAGCCACCTGGGATGCTCCTCCGTGGTCCACAAGACATACAACTAGGATAATGCTTCTTTCTCCTTTCATCATTAGCTGCTGGCTTCCCAGTGAGGGTCCAGGCCACTGTCCTGGCACGCACACACCACGGCCTCTTGCTCCAGGTTCTGGGTGCCAGAGAGGCAGCACACTCGCTTTGCTTTTCTCATTCATGCTCATTTCATGCCAAGCTGTCCTATGAGTTCTTTACCTCCAGTCAAATGGGAACACGAAGCACAGGCAAGACACGTCCTGGGGACAAAGTATAGAACCCAAACAAAATGTCTGCGGTTACGGAAGAAAAAAGTACGTAGTTATATAGCTCCTTTGGGCAGTTTAAATTATGTTTCCCGTATAAGAAGTCTTTTTCTGGAATACTCTTTTTTATGTTCTTTCTCTAACCTCTGCCACAGAAGTGGAAAGTGAGCAAGGAGGAAAAACTTGGTTTGGTGGGAGGACCGCTGATTCATTTTTTCACCATACAAATTCCGACAAACTTTCTTTTGGTCAGATCATTACAATAACTCCAAACAGTCTTCACTACAAGGCAAGGCTGCCATCAAAAACAGAAGGCAGCGCTGGGTCAACAGCATCCCCTCCCCCAACTCAATTTGGTCTTAGAAAAATAAGCCAAATTAAGCATTTTTATTTGCAAATAACACATACCTACAGAAGGGCTTACTGAGAATTACTAGACTTTAGAAAGTTATTTACATGAATTATTTGAAAAGACTTTAAAAATTACCTTGGCACCTGGACATGTAAGCCAAGGCACTTCCTCTAACCATCTTCTTCTCCCCCACACATTGGTAATCATCAATGCCAACCACACTTCAGGGGCTTCTCTGGTGGCTCAGACCATACAGAATTTGCTTGCAGTGCAGGAGACTGGGGTTCGGTCCCTGGATCGGGAAGAACCCTGGAGAAGGGAATGGCTACCCGTTCCAGTATTCTTGCCTGGAGAATTCCATGGACAGGGGAGCCTGGCAGGCTACAGTCCATGGAGTCACAAAGAGCTGGACACGACTGAGTGGCTTTCATTTTTCAACCACGTTTTAGCTTATGAGAGATTTGCACTTCAGTTTAAGTTTCAAACTTGGGACTCACATCTTTCAGTGGAAGTAATCATGTCATTAGTATCGTGACATGATACTAATACAGGGCAACCCAATTCTCTGACCTCAGGATCAGAGTGGGTGGGGTGGGGTGGGGGCAGGGTGGTTGGAGAATTTTCTAGATGTGACAGATTGAGAGCGGCACTGTTCTGGAGAGTAGTCAGTGGACAGCTTTCTCCTCTTTCCAGCTCCAGACACAGAGTTACCACATTTTGGGTAACTATTTAACTGAACTCAATAATGGTGCTTCTAATTACCCTTTTGGTAGTTAATACCAACTTAAACCCAAATGAGTTGACAGTGTGTTACAAATAATTTAATGGATTACGTAAGGGTGGTCTAGAATAGCCATTGAAATGATTAAAACAAACTCCTCCTGTTGTAGAATGTGTCATTCTATATTTTTATATATATATATAATTTTATTTATTTTTGGCTGTGTTGGGTCTTTGTTCCTGTATGGGGTGGGGTGTTCGCTAGCTGTGGGGTGAGGGCTTCTCATTGCAGTGGCTTCCTTGTTGTGGAGAACAGGCTGCAGGGCTTCTGGGCACTAGGGCACAGCTCAGTAGGTGGGGTATGCGGGCTTAGCTGCTCTGCGGCATGAAGGATATCTTCCCAGATAAGGGTACGAACCCGTGTCTCCTGCACTGGCAGGCGGACTCTTTACCACTGAGCCACCAGGGAAGCCCTTGGTTCTACACTATTTATTTCAACCAGTCCTAAAAATGTGTTTGCACTGTAAAATATCATTGTTTTTGTAAAACCTATACCTATGGATATAGATCTGTAAGGCCACTGTACCTTATTTAACCATAACTGGCAAGTAATCAGCATGAAATGAAAACTTGAAGAAAATTAAGATAATTGCTTGACACATCAGAGACACATAACTGCATCATATTCTTTTTTTCCTAGTATTGGGGCAAAAAGAGAAAGAATTCATTAAGCTGAAACTCAAACTCTGGTTTCAGTTAAGCCAGATGATATGGAGAAAACTAAGCTTTCGGAGAAATCACAACACATTATATATGTAAGTCCACAACACAGGCATATGATTTTTTTAGCCTTGTGTGTTAAGGCAGTATTTCAATATGAAGAGTCACAACCATTAGGGCAAAAACACACTTGGGCCCTGGACAATTTAATTTTATATAAGGTTAAGTTTCTAATTAATACAGGTCTCTTTTTGGTATTAAACATATAACCTAAATTAAAGGGTTTTAATTTAAAAATCTACTTGCATTTCTTTCCTTCTGATGTTCAACTGTGCTGATAATTATTAAGTAGCTGCTTGAGGGCAAATTCCTGGGCTCTTTGGACACTGTAATGTCATCCCTGAGTAAAAAACAGAACTTAGCCTCAAGAAGTCAAAGATTTAGGAAGAAGAGACCAGATACAGCACACAGGAAAAATACCAAGTGCTCGTAGAGGAGAAATCCCTTCTTGTCAGGGTGGGGAGCCTTGGCGAAGGTCTGATGAACGGCTGCGTTAGGTTTTGGAGGAGTCCTGCATTTCACAGGGAAGCTGGGATGGTGGGAGGGTGTCTGAGGACCAGAGATGCTGGCGGACTGCATGGCCACGTGATTCGACAGTTGGGGGTGGGGGTCTGGGTCTCTCTAACAAGCCTGAACCTCGAGGCCTGCTGAGCGTCACCAACCACCGCCATCCACTTCAGGGGGCAAGTTTTTCGCCCCATCAGTGACCTGAAATCTGACTAACTCAAGAGCAACAGTCTGAGAAAGAAGGAAAGAGAGAGAGAAGGGCAGAATTCATTTTATTCATTGAAGCCATTTCCTCACCACATAGTGAGTGTCTACTTTGGAGTGTCAGGATATAGAAAACCTTAGAGGCCAGAATGAGTCGTAGTTCCTGTCGCCTTCCTTGACCACAGGCACAGTGGAAAGTTCTGAGCTCAAGGTGGTTGAGTCCACCCTCTGGTCAGTGAGACACACGGCAGGTTTGGAAGGGTAGGGAGGAGGAGCAGAAGACCAGCTAAGAGGCCACTGCAAGGCTACATACTGTACAACGGCACGTACGGGAACATCCAGAGTGAGAAAATCCACAGCAACAGAAAGCACATCAGTGGCTGCCAGGGGCGGAGGGGAATGGCAGAGCGGGGCTGACGGCTAATCAGAACAGGGTTTCTCGTCGTGTGGATGAGAATGTTCTGCAACTACTGAAAGAGTGGTCATGGCTGCCCACCTGGGGAGTAAACTAACAATCACGGAACCAGACACTTACAAGGGGTGAACTTTACGTTACGTGAATTCCATCTCAGTAAAGCAGTCATTAAAAACAAACAACCAGAAAACAACAATAACAAGTCCTGTAAGTGACCGCCCTGACCGATGACTTGTGGAACAGATAAACGGATGGTGTAGAAGGATTCAGGAAACAAAACGGTGACTGTTAACGAGCAAGAGTGACTTCTCTAATAATTCATCACAAAGGGAATTGTCCTCCTTCCTTCTGCTAAAGAGATTCAAGTAACATTTCTTAAAAGTTTTATTATTTTTCTCAATAAAAGTAATACATGCTCATCGTAGAAAATTTAGAATATAAAACACTAAACAATAAATTGCATGTATTCCTACCACACAGAGAATTACCACTAAATTTAAAAAATTGGGAATTCTGGGATTGACATGTACACACTGCTGTATTTAAAACAGATAACCAGCAAGGAACCTACTGTATAGGAAATCTGCTTAATGCCCTGTAATAACCTAAATGGGAGAAAACTTTGAAAAAGAATAGATATATGTATATATCTGGCTCACTTTGCTGTATACCAGAAACTAATACAACACTGTTAGCCAACTATATTCCAATATAAAATAAAAACTTAAAAAATAAAATGGGCATGTATGTCTGTGTGTGTGTATCACAAATTGCATGTACGATTTTATAGATGCTTTTATCATTTATAAGATTTTTCCATGGTATTAGTTTTTATAAACATAATTTTTAATGGCTCTATGATATTCTAGCATATAAAGAAACCATAATATATTTAACCATTTTCTATAATCATTTAATTTGCTTCCATTTTTTACCACTATAAATAACACTGATGAATATCTTTTATGTAAGTACTAATCCACATCATGTGATTAATAATAATCAATAGTCTCAATACACCAGAACCTCAGAGATGTAATTACTGGATCAAAGGGTGTGACCTTATTTACACTGATTATATGCATTGTCAAATTATTTTCCAAAAAGGCTGCCTTAATTTATAATCCCCTCAGCAGGATATCTGAGATCTTGTTTAACCAGAATTCACAATAACAAATATTATGATTTTTACAAATGTTTTGCAAGTTTGAAGACTACGGCATGACCTATTTTCTAATGTAAACTGGTTACCAATAACTTAGTATCTTTCAGATGTTCATGAGCATTTCACGTTTACTTGGATGGAAGAATGTTAAGTCAGGGATCTGGCACGGACACTGCATACTCAGGCTGGCAAAGCATCTCATTTACTGCCTGTGCAAGGATGGAAGCAGAAGTGGCTCATAATGAACCCCCTGAGGAACTTTTAAAAGCATGGCTTTCCAGGCTCCACCCCAGACCACTGGAACTCTCTGCAGAAGGACCCCAAATGGTCAGCGGAAGCTGCCCAACCCTGCCTAGAAGAGCAGCGCTGAGAACTACTGTGCTTCCCAGGGGGCGCTAGTGGTAAAGAACCTGCCTGCCAGTGCAAGAGATGTAAGAGATGTGGGCTCGATCCCTGGTCGGGAAGATCCCCTGGAGGAGGGCACAGCAACCCACTCGTCTTCTTGCCTGGAGAATCCCATGGACAGAGAGGCCTGGAGGGCTACAGTCCATGGGGTCACAAAGAGTCAGACATGACTGAAACGACTTAGCACACACACAAGGGCTGGGAGGTAACAGCAAGTCAGTCAAGGCTGGTGGAGTAACATTCCTGGTGTTAATTAACTGATTATTAAAACAAACAGAAGTCTCCAGTCTAGTTTGTTTTTAATCAATGATTGGGGGAAAAAATAACTTATCAGAGAGGATGATGACACAGAGGATAGTTGAACAACTAAGAGTACTTTTCTGAAAATCTTAACATCAGCAAATTAAAAAGGTTTGAACTTGAGCAAACTCTGGGATACAGTGAAGGACAGAGAAGCTTAGCTGGCAGGCTGCAGTCCGGGGGTCGCAGAGAGTCGGATACGACTGAGCAACAGTCCGGGGGTCGCAGAGAGTCGGATACGACTGGGCAAGAGAGCAACAATAATGACTCTTTGTATTATTAAAAACAATTTTTACACCTACAAAAATACAATTAAAAAAGGAAAGGAAAATCCCTCACAATCTATTTTAACGTGTTCAGTACTTGAATTGGAGTAGACGAGAAACTTCTCTCACATATGTTCACCACTATTTTTCTTTTTCTGTCTTGAGTTTCTTTCCAAATACAGTCCATAAGAGTTCTGCTACATCCTACATCTCTTCCTGTGCTTCTCAAGTCCCTACACTCTGGTAACCAATTCCCTTACATCCTTAGCCCAGGAACAGGGCTGCTTTGGGGGCCTTCTCTTCAGGCCCCCACGCATGGTCCATTCCAACAGCAGCTGCTGGTCCTCTCTAACACAGGTCCTGGGAATGGGATGGCGGTGGGGGTTGCCCTCTGCTTTCCTGAGAGCAGGCACCAGGCCAGTGCTCAACAACAAGGGTGACCTTGAACAAAAATCTCCGCTCCTTCCTTGGAAACCCATGCCTTAAAACACCCCCAATCTATGTTCTGGTCTGAGACTGACCAACAGGCCACCTAATCCTTCACTGAACACATTGGCGTTCGACTAGTTCTTCCTCTCTAGTCCACACCTGGCCCCCACCCTGAGTAACCTCAAAGACCCTCCTGCCTCAACTCTAGCAGCGGCCACTGCCTCCCGTGACCACAGCCAGAACCTCGTTCTCAACCGGAACTGGTACACCTGGAAAGCCACTTCTGGTCCACAGCTTTTGAGCATGCAGAATTGCTTTCTCCCTTCCTCCTCCACTTCCCTGGTGGCTCAGATGGTAAAGCGTCTGTCTACAATGCAGGAGACCTGGGTTCGAGCCCTCGGTTGGGAAGATCCCCTGGAGAAGGAAATGGCAATCCACTCCAGTACTATTGCCTGGAAAATCCCATGGACAGAGGAGCCTTGCAGGCTACAGTCTATGGGGCCGCAAAGAGTCGGACACGACTGAGAGACTTCACTTTCACTTTTCCTCCTCCATAGTAGTCTTCATGGATTTTGCTTTCTGTCTTCCTCCTCCACAGCAGTCCTTCTGAATCGAGGCCCTCGCCTCTCTGCTCATCGCATCTCCCTACACAACTCCCTGGATTCCCCACCATCAGGCTCCTATTCACATCTCTTCTCACAGAGTTACTTTTGCAAAACGTAACCTCAAGTTTCCCCCCTCACCCCCATCCCCGTAAGTGGGAATATCATACAGCTAAAGGTGGGGAGAATTCCCTGGTGGCTCAGATGATAAACAGTCTGCCCATGATATGGGAGAGACCTAGGTTTGACCCCTGGGTCAGGAAGATCCCCTGGGGAAGAGAACGGCAACTCACTCCCAGATTCTTGCCTGGGGAATTCCACGGACAGAGAGGTCTGGTGAGCTACCACCCATGGGGTCACAAAAGAGTCAGACACGACTGAGTGACTCACACACACACAAGGTTGGAGAGGGCCCTAAGACCACTCAAGGTCTCTAAACTTGCCTTACACCCAGAGTCCTGCCCATCAATCCTTTCCTTTGTTCTCGAGTCAGCTCCTTCTCTTAACCCAACAGGTAAACAGCTTTCCAACAGGTATTTCCAGCTTTTATCACTTTGGCTCATGGCTGGTTCATCTGATTATTATTATTATTATATCAATCTGAATATCAACTTCCTTTTGTTGCTGTTCCAGATGCTAGGTTGTATCAGACTCTTTGCAACCCCACAGACTTTAGTCTGCCAGGCTCCTCTGTCCATGGGATTGTCCAGGTAAGAATACTGGAGTGAGTAGCCATTTCCTCCTCCAAGGGATCTTCCCGACTCAGGGATCAAACCCGTGTCTTGTATACTGCAGGTGGATTCTTTACCCTTGAGCCACCAGGGAATTCCTCCCTTCCTTTTACTCACGTAGAAATCCACTGCTCTCTTCAATGTCTCTCCCGGTCATTCCTGGCTTCCTGGAGGCTGTGTGACCCCCTCACCTTGTAAACAACCCCATTTCCGATTTCCCTCCCCATCTTCTCTGAATCTTTGCTACTAAAGTTCTCTTCAGCCAATGTCTACCCCCCCCCCTTTTTTTTTGCCTGTTTTCACCTCTAACTGTACTCAGGTCCATTCCCCTCCTCAAGTCTCAATTCTTCTTCAGCAACCATACAATCTCACAACTCTCCTTCACAGAGGGACCTGTCCCAAGCCTACAGGTCTGTGCTCCCTTACCCCCAAAGAACTCAGAATTCAGATAGATAGATACATTTTAATTTTAGAAAGAGAAAACACGGCATAAACACGGCATATGCTGTGTTTCATAGCATCCCCACAGGGCCCTGTATGCACGTTCTGTAATCAAATTCAATATTATTTCTGCAGTGAAATGTATGAATATTCACACTAAGTGGGACAAATGAAGATTATAAGTCATTCCATATCCATTCAGGTCAGGTTTTACCACCAAAGGAGTTCTAAAAACCTTTCCTGTTTCAGAGTTTGTTTAATTTTGAGATTCAAGTAAGGGAATACAGGCCTGCGGTTTATTCCTATTCACTTCCACTCACTTCATGATCCAAAACAATTACCATCCCTACCCCCCACCCCACCTCCACTGAAAACAGCCTCCTTGTTCTTCATGATATTTGAAGGTTGAGTCTAGAGAAAGGGTGGCACCTGTGTTGTGTGACTTGGCCTTTCTGCTGTGTTTGTCATTGTGATCATGTCCACTCAGTGATCCCTTCACAAATCTCTTTATCCTGAGACTTCCGTGACATCGTCCTCTATGTAGGTCCTCCCCTTAAACTGCATAATTCCTATTCCACTTCCTTTATGGGATCCTCTGCTTTAGAGATATCCAGTTATCCAGGTCTCCCTCTTCTTAGTTAGTTACTTTCTAAGAATTAGTTTTAACAGTGAGGTATAATCAGAAACATATGGATCAGAAGATATTAAGAAGACGTGGCAAGAATACACAGAAGAACTATATAAAAAAAGATCTTAATGACCCAGATAACCACAATGGTGTGATCACTCACCTAGAGCCAGACATCCTGGAGGGCAAAGTCAAGTGGCCCTTAGGAATCATCACTGTGAACAAAGTGAGTGGAGGTAATGGAATTCCAGATGAGCTATTTCAAATCCTAAAATATGAAGCTGTGTAAGTGCTGCACTCAGTATGCCAACAAATCTGGAAAACTCAGCAGTGGCCATAGGACTAGAAAAGGTCAGTTTTCATTTCAATCCCAAAGAAAGGCAACGCCAAAGAGTGAATGTTCAAACTACTGCACAACTGCACTCATCTCACACACTAGCAAAGTAATGCTCAAAATTCTCCAAGCTAGGCTTCAACAGCACGTGAACCAAGAATTTCTGGATGTTCAAGCTGGACTGAGAAAAGACAGAGGAACCAGAAATCAAATTGCCAACATCCACTGGATCATCGAAAAAGCTAGGGAATTCCAGAAAAACATCTACTTCTGCTTCATTCACTACACCAAAGCCTTTGACTGTGTGAATCACAACAAACTGTGGAAAATTCAAGAGATGGGAATACCTGACCACCTTAGCTGCCTCCTGAGCAATCTGTATGTAGGTCAAGAAGCAACAGTTAGCAATGGACATGGAACAATGGACTGGTTCAAAATTGGGAAACGACTATGTCAAGGATGTATATTGTCACCCAGCTTATTTAACTTATATGCAGAGTACATCATGAGAAATGCCAGGCTGGATAAATCACAAGCTGGAATCAAGATTGCCCAGAGAAATATTAATAACCTCAGATACCCAGATGACACAACCTTGTGGCAGATAGCAAAAAGGAACTAAAGAGCCTCTTGAGGAAAGTGAAAGAGGAGAGTGAAAAAGCTGGCTTAAAACTCAACATTCAAAAAACTACGATCATGGCATCCAGTCCCATCGCTTCATAGCAAATAGATGGGGAAACAATGGAAACAGTGACAGACTTTATTTTTTGGGCTGCAAAAGCACTGCAGTTGGTGACTGCAGCCATGAAATTAAAAGATGCTTGCTCCTTGGAAGAAAAGCTATAATAAACCTAGACAGTAAATTTAAAAAACAGAGACATTACTTTGCTGACAAAGATCCATCAGGTCAAAGCTATGGTTCTTCCAGTAGTCATGTATGGATGTGAGAGCTGGACTATAAAGAAAGCTGAGCACCAAAAAACTGATGCTTTTGAACTGTAGTGTTGGAGAAGACTCCTGAGAGTTCCTTGGACTGCAAGGAGGTCAAACTAGTCAATCCTAAAGGAAATCAGTCCTGAATATTCATTGGAAGGACTGATGCTGAAGCTGAAGCTCCAATACTTTGGCCACCTGATGTGAAGAACTGACTCATTTGGAAAGACCTTGATGCTGGGAAAGATTGAAAGCGGGAGGAGAAGGGGATGACCAAGGATGAGATGGTTGGATAGCATCACTAATTTGATGCACATGAGTTTGAGCAAGTTGGTGATGGACAGGGAAGCCTGGCATGCAGTTCTCGGGATCACAAAGAGTCGGACATGACTAAGCGACTGAATTGACTGACTGATAATTCAGGAGCCAGAAAATTCACTGTTTTAACACATACATTTCAGTGGTTTTAACCTAATCACAGGACTGTGCAACCATCACCCTATCTACCTCTACATTTCATCAACCCAAGAGGAAACTCCATGCTCCTTATGCAACTAGCAGCAGTCTCTGACTTTGTGTCTAATAGGGACATGTAATATAAATGGAAACATAAAATACATGGTTTTTTACTTGTCACTTCTTTCAATTAGCATCGTGCTTTCAAGGTTCAGCAATACTGTAGTATGTATGAGTACTTCCTTTTTATGTCCAAATATTACAATGTATAAAGGTTATACCACATTTTATTTATCTACTCATCACTTAGGACATTTAGGCCATTACTATTTTTTGGCTTATCAGGAATAATGCTGCTGTGGACATTTGTATACCAGTGTACACAGATGTTTCAGTTCTTTTGGACATATACCTAGGAATGGAATGGGTGAGTATACAGTACTTTTACATTTAATTTTTTGAGGAACTGTCAGACTGCTTTCCAAAGCAGCAATGTCTAAGGGTTCCAATTTCTCCATTACCTTCATCAACACTTATTTTAACTTTTTTTTTTAAGTTATAGTCATCTTACTGGGTATGAAATGGTATCTCACTGTTGGTTTGACCTGCATTTCCCCAGTAACTATGTTGAGCATTTTTTCAAGTGGTTTTTGCCCACTGCATTATCTTCTCTGGAGAATGTCTACTCAAATCTTTGTCTATAGTAAATTAGACTCTGCAGTGACTCTCAGCACCACTCTGGAGTTACAAACAGCTTTGAGAATCTGACCAAAGCCAAAAAGTAAAACTACATAGATAACAAAATGAGGCATACCATTTTCCTAAGAAGTCACTAACTCACCATAAGATCATTTATGAACCTTCCAGATTACTCATCCTCACTTTGTATCATATGTTCTCAAACGTCATGCATATTTGAAGATCACCTGGGGAGCTTTTAAAAAATATCACATTATCACACAATCCAGCAACTCCATGTCTAGGCATGTAATAGAAAAAACCAAAAGCAGGGACTTAAACATGTATCAGTTCAGTCGCTCAGTCACGTCCGACTGCGATCCCGTGGACTACAGCACGCCAGGCCTCCCTGTCCATCACCAACTCCTGGAGTCTACACAAACTCATGTCCATTGAGTCAGTGATGCCATCCAGCCACCTCACCCTCTGTCATTCTCTTCTCCTCTCGCCTCCAATCTTTCCCAGCATCAGGGTCTTTTACAACGAGTCAGTTCTTTGCATCAGATGGCTGAAGTGTTGGAGCTTCAACTTCAGCATCAGTCCTTCCAATGAATATTCAGAACTGAATTAATATGGACTGGTTGGATCTCCTTGCAGTCCAAGGGGACTCTCTAGAGTCTTCTCCAACACCACAGTTCAAAAGCTTCAATTCTTCGGTGCTCAGTTTTCTTTATAGTCCAACTCTCACATCCATACGTGACCACTGGAAAAACCTACCCTCTGGTCAGTGAGACACACGGCAGGTTTGGAAGGGTAGGGAGGAGGAGCAGAAGACCAGCTAAGAGGCCACTGCAAGGCTACATACTGTACAACGGCACGTACGGGAACATCCAGAGTGAGAAAATCCACAGCAACAGAAAGCACATCAGTGGCTGCCAGGGGCGGAGGGGAATGGCAGAGCGGGGCTGACGGCTAATCAGAACAGGGTTTCTCGTCGTGTGGATGAGAATGTTCTGCAACTACTGAAAGAGTGGTCATGGCTGCCCACCTGGGGAGTAAACTAACAATCACGGAACCAGACACTTACAAGGGGTGAACTTTACGTTACGTGAATTCCATCTCAGTAAAGCAGTCATTAAAAACAAACAACCAGAAAACAACAATAACAAGTCCTGTAAGTGACCGCCCTGACCGATGACTTGTGGAACAGATAAACGGATGGTGTAGAAGGATTCAGGAAACAAAACGGTGACTGTTAACGAGCAAGAGTGACTTCTCTAATAATTCATCACAAAGGGAATTGTCCTCCTTCCTTCTGCTAAAGAGATTCAAGTAACATTTCTTAAAAGTTTTATTATTTTTCTCAATAAAAGTAATACATGCTCATCGTAGAAAATTTAGAATATAAAACACTAAACAATAAATTGCATGTATTCCTACCACACAGAGAATTACCACTAAATTTAAAAAATTGGGAATTCTGGGATTGACATGTACACACTGCTGTATTTAAAACAGATAACCAGCAAGGAACCTACTGTATAGGAAATCTGCTTAATGCCCTGTAATAACCTAAATGGGAGAAAACTTTGAAAAAGAATAGATATATGTATATATCTGGCTCACTTTGCTGTATACCAGAAACTAATACAACACTGTTAGCCAACTATATTCCAATATAAAATAAAAACTTAAAAAATAAAATGGGCATGTATGTCTGTGTGTGTGTATCACAAATTGCATGTACGATTTTATAGATGCTTTTATCATTTATAAGATTTTTCCATGGTATTAGTTTTTATAAACATAATTTTTAATGGCTCTATGATATTCTAGCATATAAAGAAACCATAATATATTTAACCATTTTCTATAATCATTTAATTTGCTTCCATTTTTTACCACTATAAATAACACTGATGAATATCTTTTATGTAAGTACTAATCCACATCATGTGATTAATAATAATCAATAGTCTCAATACACCAGAACCTCAGAGATGTAATTACTGGATCAAAGGGTGTGACCTTATTTACACTGATTATATGCATTGTCAAATTATTTTCCAAAAAGGCTGCCTTAATTTATAATCCCCTCAGCAGGATATCTGAGATCTTGTTTAACCAGAATTCACAATAACAAATATTATGATTTTTACAAATGTTTTGCAAGTTTGAAGACTACGGCATGACCTATTTTCTAATGTAAACTGGTTACCAATAACTTAGTATCTTTCAGATGTTCATGAGCATTTCACGTTTACTTGGATGGAAGAATGTTAAGTCAGGGATCTGGCACGGACACTGCATACTCAGGCTGGCAAAGCATCTCATTTACTGCCTGTGCAAGGATGGAAGCAGAAGTGGCTCATAATGAACCCCCTGAGGAACTTTTAAAAGCATGGCTTTCCAGGCTCCACCCCAGACCACTGGAACTCTCTGCAGAAGGACCCCAAATGGTCAGCGGAAGCTGCCCAACCCTGCCTAGAAGAGCAGCGCTGAGAACTACTGTGCTTCCCAGGGGGCGCTAGTGGTAAAGAACCTGCCTGCCAGTGCAAGAGATGTAAGAGATGTGGGCTCGATCCCTGGTCGGGAAGATCCCCTGGAGGAGGGCACAGCAACCCACTCGTCTTCTTGCCTGGAGAATCCCATGGACAGAGAGGCCTGGAGGGCTACAGTCCATGGGGTCACAAAGAGTCAGACATGACTGAAACGACTTAGCACACACACAAGGGCTGGGAGGTAACAGCAAGTCAGTCAAGGCTGGTGGAGTAACATTCCTGGTGTTAATTAACTGATTATTAAAACAAACAGAAGTCTCCAGTCTAGTTTGTTTTTAATCAATGATTGGGGGAAAAAATAACTTATCAGAGAGGATGATGACACAGAGGATAGTTGAACAACTAAGAGTACTTTTCTGAAAATCTTAACATCAGCAAATTAAAAAGGTTTGAACTTGAGCAAACTCTGGGATACAGTGAAGGACAGAGAAGCTTAGCTGGCAGGCTGCAGTCCGGGGGTCGCAGAGAGTCGGATACGACTGAGCAACAGTCCGGGGGTCGCAGAGAGTCGGATACGACTGGGCAAGAGAGCAACAATAATGACTCTTTGTATTATTAAAAACAATTTTTACACCTACAAAAATACAATTAAAAAAGGAAAGGAAAATCCCTCACAATCTATTTTAACGTGTTCAGTACTTGAATTGGAGTAGACGAGAAACTTCTCTCACATATGTTCACCACTATTTTTCTTTTTCTGTCTTGAGTTTCTTTCCAAATACAGTCCATAAGAGTTCTGCTACATCCTACATCTCTTCCTGTGCTTCTCAAGTCCCTACACTCTGGTAACCAATTCCCTTACATCCTTAGCCCAGGAACAGGGCTGCTTTGGGGGCCTTCTCTTCAGGCCCCCACGCATGGTCCATTCCAACAGCAGCTGCTGGTCCTCTCTAACACAGGTCCTGGGAATGGGATGGCGGTGGGGGTTGCCCTCTGCTTTCCTGAGAGCAGGCACCAGGCCAGTGCTCAACAACAAGGGTGACCTTGAACAAAAATCTCCGCTCCTTCCTTGGAAACCCATGCCTTAAAACACCCCCAATCTATGTTCTGGTCTGAGACTGACCAACAGGCCACCTAATCCTTCACTGAACACATTGGCGTTCGACTAGTTCTTCCTCTCTAGTCCACACCTGGCCCCCACCCTGAGTAACCTCAAAGACCCTCCTGCCTCAACTCTAGCAGCGGCCACTGCCTCCCGTGACCACAGCCAGAACCTCGTTCTCAACCGGAACTGGTACACCTGGAAAGCCACTTCTGGTCCACAGCTTTTGAGCATGCAGAATTGCTTTCTCCCTTCCTCCTCCACTTCCCTGGTGGCTCAGATGGTAAAGCGTCTGTCTACAATGCAGGAGACCTGGGTTCGAGCCCTCGGTTGGGAAGATCCCCTGGAGAAGGAAATGGCAATCCACTCCAGTACTATTGCCTGGAAAATCCCATGGACAGAGGAGCCTTGCAGGCTACAGTCTATGGGGCCGCAAAGAGTCGGACACGACTGAGAGACTTCACTTTCACTTTTCCTCCTCCATAGTAGTCTTCATGGATTTTGCTTTCTGTCTTCCTCCTCCACAGCAGTCCTTCTGAATCGAGGCCCTCGCCTCTCTGCTCATCGCATCTCCCTACACAACTCCCTGGATTCCCCACCATCAGGCTCCTATTCACATCTCTTCTCACAGAGTTACTTTTGCAAAACGTAACCTCAAGTTTCCCCCCTCACCCCCATCCCCGTAAGTGGGAATATCATACAGCTAAAGGTGGGGAGAATTCCCTGGTGGCTCAGATGATAAACAGTCTGCCCATGATATGGGAGAGACCTAGGTTTGACCCCTGGGTCAGGAAGATCCCCTGGGGAAGAGAACGGCAACTCACTCCCAGATTCTTGCCTGGGGAATTCCACGGACAGAGAGGTCTGGTGAGCTACCACCCATGGGGTCACAAAAGAGTCAGACACGACTGAGTGACTCACACACACACAAGGTTGGAGAGGGCCCTAAGACCACTCAAGGTCTCTAAACTTGCCTTACACCCAGAGTCCTGCCCATCAATCCTTTCCTTTGTTCTCGAGTCAGCTCCTTCTCTTAACCCAACAGGTAAACAGCTTTCCAACAGGTATTTCCAGCTTTTATCACTTTGGCTCATGGCTGGTTCATCTGATTATTATTATTATTATATCAATCTGAATATCAACTTCCTTTTGTTGCTGTTCCAGATGCTAGGTTGTATCAGACTCTTTGCAACCCCACAGACTTTAGTCTGCCAGGCTCCTCTGTCCATGGGATTGTCCAGGTAAGAATACTGGAGTGAGTAGCCATTTCCTCCTCCAAGGGATCTTCCCGACTCAGGGATCAAACCCGTGTCTTGTATACTGCAGGTGGATTCTTTACCCTTGAGCCACCAGGGAATTCCTCCCTTCCTTTTACTCACGTAGAAATCCACTGCTCTCTTCAATGTCTCTCCCGGTCATTCCTGGCTTCCTGGAGGCTGTGTGACCCCCTCACCTTGTAAACAACCCCATTTCCGATTTCCCTCCCCATCTTCTCTGAATCTTTGCTACTAAAGTTCTCTTCAGCCAATGTCTACCCCCCCCCCTTTTTTTTTGCCTGTTTTCACCTCTAACTGTACTCAGGTCCATTCCCCTCCTCAAGTCTCAATTCTTCTTCAGCAACCATACAATCTCACAACTCTCCTTCACAGAGGGACCTGTCCCAAGCCTACAGGTCTGTGCTCCCTTACCCCCAAAGAACTCAGAATTCAGATAGATAGATACATTTTAATTTTAGAAAGAGAAAACACGGCATAAACACGGCATATGCTGTGTTTCATAGCATCCCCACAGGGCCCTGTATGCACGTTCTGTAATCAAATTCAATATTATTTCTGCAGTGAAATGTATGAATATTCACACTAAGTGGGACAAATGAAGATTATAAGTCATTCCATATCCATTCAGGTCAGGTTTTACCACCAAAGGAGTTCTAAAAACCTTTCCTGTTTCAGAGTTTGTTTAATTTTGAGATTCAAGTAAGGGAATACAGGCCTGCGGTTTATTCCTATTCACTTCCACTCACTTCATGATCCAAAACAATTACCATCCCTACCCCCCACCCCACCTCCACTGAAAACAGCCTCCTTGTTCTTCATGATATTTGAAGGTTGAGTCTAGAGAAAGGGTGGCACCTGTGTTGTGTGACTTGGCCTTTCTGCTGTGTTTGTCATTGTGATCATGTCCACTCAGTGATCCCTTCACAAATCTCTTTATCCTGAGACTTCCGTGACATCGTCCTCTATGTAGGTCCTCCCCTTAAACTGCATAATTCCTATTCCACTTCCTTTATGGGATCCTCTGCTTTAGAGATATCCAGTTATCCAGGTCTCCCTCTTCTTAGTTAGTTACTTTCTAAGAATTAGTTTTAACAGTGAGGTATAATCAGAAACATATGGATCAGAAGATATTAAGAAGACGTGGCAAGAATACACAGAAGAACTATATAAAAAAAGATCTTAATGACCCAGATAACCACAATGGTGTGATCACTCACCTAGAGCCAGACATCCTGGAGGGCAAAGTCAAGTGGCCCTTAGGAATCATCACTGTGAACAAAGTGAGTGGAGGTAATGGAATTCCAGATGAGCTATTTCAAATCCTAAAATATGAAGCTGTGTAAGTGCTGCACTCAGTATGCCAACAAATCTGGAAAACTCAGCAGTGGCCATAGGACTAGAAAAGGTCAGTTTTCATTTCAATCCCAAAGAAAGGCAACGCCAAAGAGTGAATGTTCAAACTACTGCACAACTGCACTCATCTCACACACTAGCAAAGTAATGCTCAAAATTCTCCAATGAAGAACTATATAAAAAAAGATCTTAATGACCCAGATAACCACAATGGTGTGATCACTCACCTAGAGCCAGACATCCTGGAGGGCAAAGTCAAGTGGCCCTTAGGAATCATCACTGTGAACAAAGTGAGTGGAGGTAATGGAATTCCAGATGAGCTATTTCAAATCCTAAAATATGAAGCTGTGTAAGTGCTGCACTCAGTATGCCAACAAATCTGGAAAACTCAGCAGTGGCCATAGGACTAGAAAAGGTCAGTTTTCATTTCAATCCCAAAGAAAGGCAACGCCAAAGAGTGAATGTTCAAACTACTGCACAACTGCACTCATCTCACACACTAGCAAAGTAATGCTCAAAATTCTCCAAGCTAGGCTTCAACAGCACGTGAACCAAGAATTTCTGGATGTTCAAGCTGGACTGAGAAAAGACAGAGGAACCAGAAATCAAATTGCCAACATCCACTGGATCATCGAAAAAGCTAGGGAATTCCAGAAAAACATCTACTTCTGCTTCATTCACTACACCAAAGCCTTTGACTGTGTGAATCACAACAAACTGTGGAAAATTCAAGAGATGGGAATACCTGACCACCTTAGCTGCCTCCTGAGCAATCTGTATGTAGGTCAAGAAGCAACAGTTAGCAATGGACATGGAACAATGGACTGGTTCAAAATTGGGAAACGACTATGTCAAGGATGTATATTGTCACCCAGCTTATTTAACTTATATGCAGAGTACATCATGAGAAATGCCAGGCTGGATAAATCACAAGCTGGAATCAAGATTGCCCAGAGAAATATTAATAACCTCAGATACCCAGATGACACAACCTTGTGGCAGATAGCAAAAAGGAACTAAAGAGCCTCTTGAGGAAAGTGAAAGAGGAGAGTGAAAAAGCTGGCTTAAAACTCAACATTCAAAAAACTACGATCATGGCATCCAGTCCCATCGCTTCATAGCAAATAGATGGGGAAACAATGGAAACAGTGACAGACTTTATTTTTTGGGCTGCAAAAGCACTGCAGTTGGTGACTGCAGCCATGAAATTAAAAGATGCTTGCTCCTTGGAAGAAAAGCTATAATAAACCTAGACAGTAAATTTAAAAAACAGAGACATTACTTTGCTGACAAAGATCCATCAGGTCAAAGCTATGGTTCTTCCAGTAGTCATGTATGGATGTGAGAGCTGGACTATAAAGAAAGCTGAGCACCAAAAAACTGATGCTTTTGAACTGTAGTGTTGGAGAAGACTCCTGAGAGTTCCTTGGACTGCAAGGAGGTCAAACTAGTCAATCCTAAAGGAAATCAGTCCTGAATATTCATTGGAAGGACTGATGCTGAAGCTGAAGCTCCAATACTTTGGCCACCTGATGTGAAGAACTGACTCATTTGGAAAGACCTTGATGCTGGGAAAGATTGAAAGCGGGAGGAGAAGGGGATGACCAAGGATGAGATGGTTGGATAGCATCACTAATTTGATGCACATGAGTTTGAGCAAGTTGGTGATGGACAGGGAAGCCTGGCATGCAGTTCTCGGGATCACAAAGAGTCGGACATGACTAAGCGACTGAATTGACTGACTGATAATTCAGGAGCCAGAAAATTCACTGTTTTAACACATACATTTCAGTGGTTTTAACCTAATCACAGGACTGTGCAACCATCACCCTATCTACCTCTACATTTCATCAACCCAAGAGGAAACTCCATGCTCCTTATGCAACTAGCAGCAGTCTCTGACTTTGTGTCTAATAGGGACATGTAATATAAATGGAAACATAAAATACATGGTTTTTTACTTGTCACTTCTTTCAATTAGCATCGTGCTTTCAAGGTTCAGCAATACTGTAGTATGTATGAGTACTTCCTTTTTATGTCCAAATATTACAATGTATAAAGGTTATACCACATTTTATTTATCTACTCATCACTTAGGACATTTAGGCCATTACTATTTTTTGGCTTATCAGGAATAATGCTGCTGTGGACATTTGTATACCAGTGTACACAGATGTTTCAGTTCTTTTGGACATATACCTAGGAATGGAATGGGTGAGTATACAGTACTTTTACATTTAATTTTTTGAGGAACTGTCAGACTGCTTTCCAAAGCAGCAATGTCTAAGGGTTCCAATTTCTCCATTACCTTCATCAACACTTATTTTAACTTTTTTTTTTAAGTTATAGTCATCTTACTGGGTATGAAATGGTATCTCACTGTTGGTTTGACCTGCATTTCCCCAGTAACTATGTTGAGCATTTTTTCAAGTGGTTTTTGCCCACTGCATTATCTTCTCTGGAGAATGTCTACTCAAATCTTTGTCTATAGTAAATTAGACTCTGCAGTGACTCTCAGCACCACTCTGGAGTTACAAACAGCTTTGAGAATCTGACCAAAGCCAAAAAGTAAAACTACATAGATAACAAAATGAGGCATACCATTTTCCTAAGAAGTCACTAACTCACCATAAGATCATTTATGAACCTTCCAGATTACTCATCCTCACTTTGTATCATATGTTCTCAAACGTCATGCATATTTGAAGATCACCTGGGGAGCTTTTAAAAAATATCACATTATCACACAATCCAGCAACTCCATGTCTAGGCATGTAATAGAAAAAACCAAAAGCAGGGACTTAAACATGTATCAGTTCAGTCGCTCAGTCACGTCCGACTGCGATCCCGTGGACTACAGCACGCCAGGCCTCCCTGTCCATCACCAACTCCTGGAGTCTACACAAACTCATGTCCATTGAGTCAGTGATGCCATCCAGCCACCTCACCCTCTGTCATTCTCTTCTCCTCTCGCCTCCAATCTTTCCCAGCATCAGGGTCTTTTACAACGAGTCAGTTCTTTGCATCAGATGGCTGAAGTGTTGGAGCTTCAACTTCAGCATCAGTCCTTCCAATGAATATTCAGAACTGAATTAATATGGACTGGTTGGATCTCCTTGCAGTCCAAGGGGACTCTCTAGAGTCTTCTCCAACACCACAGTTCAAAAGCTTCAATTCTTCGGTGCTCAGTTTTCTTTATAGTCCAACTCTCACATCCATACGTGACCACTGGAAAAACCACAGCTTTGACTAGATAGACCTTTGTTGGCCAAGTAATGTCTCTGCTTTTTAATATGCTGTCTAGGTTGGTCATAACTTTTCTTTCAAGGAGCAACCATCTTTTAATTTCATGGCTGCAGTCACCACCTGCAGTGATTTTGGAGACCCCCAAAATAAAGTCAGCCACTGTTTCCATTGTTTCCCCATTTACTTGCCATGAAGTGATGGGACCAGATGCCATGCTCTTAGTTTTCTGAATATTGAGTTTTAAGCCAACTTTTTCACTCTCTTCTTTCACTTTCATCAAGAGGCTCTTTAGTTCTTCTTCACTTTCTGCCATAAGGGTGGTGTCATCTGAGTATCTGATGTTATTGACATTTTTCCCGCCAATCTCTCACTCCAGCGTGTGCTTCTTCTGGCCTAGCGTTTCTGATGATGTATTCTGCATATAAGTTAAATAAGCAGGGTGACAACATACAGCCTTGATGTACTCCTTTCTCTATTTTGAACCAGTCTATTGTTCCATATCCAGTTCTAACTGTTGCTTCCTGACCTGCATACAGATTTCTCAACAGACAGGTCAGGTGGTCTGGTTTTACCAACTCTTTAAGGATTTTCCACAGTTTGTTGTGATCCACACAGTCAAAGGCTTTGGCATAGTAAATAAAGGAGAAGTATATGTTTCTCTGGAACTCTCTTGCTTTCTTGATGATCCAATGGATGTTGGCAATTTGATCTCTGGTTCTTTTTCTAGCTCCACCTTGAACATCTTTAAGTTCATGGTTCACATACTGTTGAAGCCTGGCTTGGAGAATTTTGAGCATTACTTTACTAGCCTTATTCACAATAGCCAAAGAGTGGAGACATTCATTCACACATGAATGAACCAAATGCGTGTATACGTACAACAGAATACTATTCAGCCTTAAAAAGGGAGGAAATACTGATACATGCTACAACAATGTGTGAACCGTGAAACCATGATGCTGAGTGAAAGAAGTCAGATACAAAAGACCACATATTATGATTCTACTCATATAAGGAACCCAGAATAGCCAATTTTGTAGAAACAGAAAGTAGAACTGTGGTTACCTGGACCATGTGGGAAGAAGGGTGAGTACTTATTGTTGAACAGGATGAAAGTTTCTGTTTAGGATGATGAAAAAGTCCTGCACAGTAGTGACAGGTGCACAGGAACGTGAAGGGGTGGTCAGTGCCACTTAACTGTATTTAAAATGGCAAATTTTAGTTATGTCTATTTTCCTGTAATTAAAAAAAAGAAAACTATGTTTGTATATACACAAAAACACACACATACACAACCAGGACAACACCAGTATTTTGTTTAAAAGCTCTCCAATCAATGTAAATGTTCAAACAGGGTTAAAAACTGCTGCTTCATACTTTCCTTTATGGTATCACCTATTCCCAAGGATTCCCAAATCTTTCTTTCCAGCCTTCACCTCTCAAAGCTTCTACCTCATACCTAGCTTAGATGACCCTCTCCCTAAGATTAAATTCCCTTCTGTCTTCTAATGCTGTTTAGTTGTTAAGTCACGTCCAACTCTTTTGCAATGAAGTGTAGTTCTCCAGGCCTATCGTCTCAGAGCCTATATATAAAACTCTACCATTAACCACATATATCTTAATTATTTATGTCTTTTGCCTTAGCAAATTTTAAGCTTCTGAGAGGTAGAAACTAAGTAGGTTTCATCTTCTTATAACAGACTCATATGGCTGACACACAAATTAATGTTCACAGAATATATTGCTTTATACACTGCTACAGAGTTTGAAGCTATTTCATCAAAATAGGGAACATCATTTACTATGCTATATTCGTATTATTTTATTTGATCTTCATAAAAGCCCCATGAAGTCATAATTATTATGATGCCCTGAAGTACAGACAAATCAAACGTGCTCAAAGTCAAACACCGCCAACAGGTGGTAGAAGGAGCTCCAGAGCCTGCCCCCTGCCGCTGCCACCCGTCTCCTCCCGCCCCCTAGTAGAGACACAGGCCTTTCTATCTGAGTATGAGTTACCTTCTCAAGTAGGTATTTCCTGCCAGGGTTTTTCTGTTAATTTTTTAAGCTATAATCTTAACAGACAGTCTTGTAGCTTTTCAAAATTAAGAAAACTTTAGCATTTTACCACACAGTCTTCATAACCAGCATGGCGACTACCCACAAAGACAAACGTAGACACTTGCAATGAGACTGAACAAACAAAAAACAACTGTGTGGTGTTCTAAACAGGGGAAACTAAGATGATGGCCACTTAGGTGAAAACAGTCAGGGGATTTCAGCTGACTACCAGTTTAATATGAATCAACCAAATGACTGGAAGCTAAAAATAACAAATTTACATTTAAATTGCAAGAACAAAAGCAAAATCAGAAACCATCAATTTGGACAGAAAACTGCAATGCTGTGTTGCTCCAGAACACAGAGATAATAGACGCTGGAGAATTTAGTCAATGAATAGACACTAACCAAGGACTTATTTAAATAAGCAGGGATATGCATGGGAGTGTGTGTGTGTCTGTTTATTTGTGTGTGTACACATGGATACAAGTGTATGGCATCCAGTCCCATCACTTCATGGCAGATAGATGGGGAAACAGTGGAAACAGTGGCTGATTTTATTTTTCTGAGCTCCAAAATCACTGCAGATGGTGATTGCAGCCATGAAATTAAAAGACGCCTTCTTCTTGGAAAGAAAGTTATGACCAACCTAGATAGCATATTCAAAAGCAGAGACATCACTTTGTCAACGGAAGTCTGTCTAGTCAAGGCTATGGTTTTTCCAGTGGTCACGTATGGATGTGAAAGTTGGACTATAAAGAAAGCTGAGCAACAAAGAATTGATGCTTTTGAACTGTGGTGTTGGAGAAGACTCTTGAGAGTCCCTTGGACTGCAAGGAGATCCAACCAGTCCATCCTAAAGGAGATCAGTCCTGGGTGTTCATTGGAACGACTGATGTTGAAGCTGAAACTCCAATACTTTGGCCACCTGATGTGAAGAGCTGACTCATTTGAAAAGACTCTAATGGTGGGAAAGATTTAAGACAGGAGGAGAAGGGGACGATGGAGGATGAGATGGTTGGATGGCATCATTGACACAATGGACATGGGTTTGGGTGAACTCTGGGAGTTCGTGATGGACAGGGAGGCCTGGCATGTTGCGGTTCATGGGGTCACAAAGAGTCGGACATAACTGAGCAACTGAACTGAACACGTGCATAAACTACTTGGGGAGATGAAAACACAAAGGCAGGAAAACACACTAAGTGTACTGAAGGGCTATTCACAGAGAAAAGAGATCTTAGATTTGGTAATTAAGTGATGGATACTACATTATTTTATTTAATTCTGGTACTGTTCCCTGCTTTAAAGAGGAAAAAAACAGATTCAAAGTTGTTAACTTACTTGTCCAAAGTCTCAGAGTTTATAAGTTATGCCACTAGGCATCAAACCAAGTTCTGATTAATAAATCCTATTTGATGATGGCACAAGAAAACAGTCTAGTTAAAACATTAGAAAAAAAAATGAACATATCATCCCTGAAGTTCCTTGGAGTGTAACATCCATTGCTGGGGGCCTTTGGGAGGGGAGGGGCAGACAGCTGACAGCAGCATTGCCAGGTAAGAGTAACATTCCCACATGTACGCAACTGCCGACCTTCCAGTGTGAACACAGGAACCAAAAGCCACGACCTTACAACGCTGATACGAACATAGCAGATTTTTCATTCTCTCCTCAGGCATTACCAAAGAAGCACGTGCTTTCCCTTCCCTGAATTTCCTTTTGAGTTTTCACGTCACTATTTGTTTATCTGTGCGTCATTTCCAGTTCACAGCCTTGTCCCACAACCTCCAGGTTCCGGCTGTGACCAACAGGGAATATAGTGCATTACTTATCTGAAGCACAAAATTATACTGAACTCAGGTGGCTTAGATGTTGAGGACAGTATCAGGCACCCAGAAGCTCAATTGTATCCCTACTCATCTCCATATCTGTTCTTCGTGTCTGGCAATAACTGGGTTGACTTCTCTTTCTTTGGAACATTTGGCTCATAGTAACCCTTGTACAAGAAACAACTTCCCACTTGTAGCTGTTCCTTTGTCTTTCCCCCTTCTTAATCCTAGGTGCCCTAGTAACATGTATAAGTAAGTACTTTAGAAAATTATGCTCCAGAATCTAATTTCAACTGTCGTGAGGTTCTCTGGCAGTTGAAATAATCTGGAGGTGACAGGAGATCAGACCAGGGGGGCCAGAAGCAGCCTCGGCAACGAGCCATTATAGAAATTCTACGTCAGTCCCGACAGAGGTAGCTGTATATAACTCAACAGTGGTTATCTCTGCTCAACATGTATCTTGGACTTATTATCTAAATGAAAGCTTAAATTCACAAACCACTGAGTAGAAAAGTCAGGGGAATTAAACTAGCCTTCTAATTTTAATGTGAAGAACATAAAAACACACGAAGTCTCACAGATCTTCTCAGTCAAGGCACACGGTAGCAGATTCCAGTGAACTCTGTTCTGAATCGAGTCATCCAGGCCCACAGCCCTTCCTAAGGACCCTCCGTGGGTGGCACTAGGAAGCCGTCATCCGCTGCTCACACTGACGACACCACAGCGATGCCAGGAGACACAGCTCCCCTGGCACTTACTAGGCACTTGGTTTACACTCAGGCTGCCCCGCGGACTACCAGAGCGACTCGCGAGCAAAGTCCTGTGCTGACATGGATAGTGGTGATGGGCTGTGGCCAACAGAGAGTCTGTGGGATGTGTAAGAGAGGGCTGTTCTGCGGGCAGAGGGAGAGGGTGAAAAGGACACAAAGGAAGAAACCAGAGGATGAAAATGGGACAAGGAGCAGTGGATGAGCCAGTGAGGAAGCAGAGGAAAGACGGGCATTGACCGTGACGAGGCTGATGAGCTGGTGAAACAGACGTAGCTGACGCAGATGGGGCACGCCTTGGTCACCACAGTCAACACACACACAATGGTCCTCCACCTTCTCTCCCAGGAAATCATAGCACGTGCTCCCCTAGGCCAGATCCCAACTGTTAGGCTATCAAGCAGACACATAGAAGTTTTCAGTGGGGGCGAATTTGTGGCTCACAAGCTGTAACTCTCTCTCTTCTCAACCAAGGCAGACACCCTACGGACAACGCCAGAACTACCCCCTCACTGGGCTCCGAAGTCAGAGACAGCCTGGCTTGGCTCTTGCTTTCAACACTTACTGGCTCTGCAACCTTGGGAAAAGTACTTCACCTTTCTGAGCTTCAGTTTCAATGTCTGTAAAATTCCAAAATAATACTCACTTCATCAGTTTGTATGAAAATTAAATGACATCAAGGATAAAAGCACGCAGTCTGATACACAAGCTCAACTGAGGCATGAGTGGCCAAGAGTTCAAGGTTAGTGGAAAAACAAAAAATCAAAGGGTTTGTCTCTCAGTTTTGTCTGACTCTTTGCGACCTCATGGACTGCAGCCCGTCAGGCACCTCTGCCCATGGGATTCTCCAGGCAAGAATACTGGAGTGGGTTGCCATTTCCTTCTCCAGGGGATCTTNCCAAGAGTTCAAGGTTAGTGGAAAAACAAAAAATCAAAGGGTTTGTCTCTCAGTTTTGTCTGACTCTTTGCGACCTCATGGACTGCAGCCCGTCAGGCACCTCTGCCCATGGGATTCTCCAGGCAAGAATACTGGAGTGGGTTGCCATTTCCTTCTCCAGGGGATCTTCCTGACCCAGGGATTGAACTTGGGTATACTCCACTGCAGGCAGATTCTTCACTGTCTGAGTCACCAGGGGAGCCCAGTTCAAGGTTCATTAACCAATAATACATATATTAAGTAAAGTGTCTCTAAAAAGAAATCTACTCAAAATAAGACTATATACTGATCAAAGAGTTCAGAGGTCTGTAGGAACCTAATTCTGTATTTCTCCTAGCAGCAATGGCTTGGTATTTGCTAATTCAGTGTCTGCCCTGACTTCATAGAACTTTAATGCCTGCAAAAAACAAGGATCGAAGATATTAAGTATTAAAGACAGCACACGGGAGCAGGCGAGAACTTTGGGGCAGGCAGCTAGAACGATAGGGCCAGGTTGGTCATGAAAGGGCCTTTAATGTCCTACCAAGGGATGTGGACTTCATATCACTTCTGATCTGGTTATTGATAAGAAAACTGTGGGCTTGGGAAAGGTCTCAGCTCTCTGCTTCTTGGTGTAGCTCTAAGGTCTGGCACAGATGTCTCAGCTATGATGAAGACTGCTACCCAGTGCTTTGCACACTGCTGTCTTCTTGGTTCAGAGCAGCGCCAACAACAGAAAATACTGGGAGCTGCTGACCACCTAGTAGCCACTGCGAAAGTCAAAGAAACAGGTGAAATAAAATTTACTAATGTATTTTAACACATTATATTCAATATGTAATCAATATCCTAAACATGTACTCTTTTCAACATGGAATTAGTATTTTAAAAATTATTAAGGAGATATTTTTTTTTTTTTTTATTATTATTTATTTACTTGGCTGCTGGGTCTTAGATGCAGCACGTGAACTCTTAGCTGTAGCATGCGGAATCTAGTTCCCGAACCAAGGACCCCTGCAAAGGGAGCATGGAGTCTTAGCCACTCGATCAGGGAAGCCAAACATTTTTTTTGTGGGGGGTGGGAGGGTGTTACTCTTTCTTCAAAGTGTGAGTGTATTTTGCACTCAATTAAAATAAGCCACATTTCAAATGGTCAAAAGCTGCTTGTGGCTAGTGGCTCTTAACGCTGGGCAGTGAAGGCGCAGTGTACCCTATGCATCTCCCAGTGCCTGGTGATCAACCTTCCCCTCTCTTTAAGAATCAGGTCAACCTTTACTTTCTCTGCTAAGTGTCCCCTGAGCCCTCTCCCCACCTGAGGGATATCAGTTACTCTTCTCCTGGAACAGTGAATCCCCTGACAAAATTTTATAATAAACGGTTGTTGAATCAACAGGAGGATTTAAGTACAAGAATGAAATTGGCCATTTTTGCACTTCAGAAATGGAGACAAAATAGAAATGACAACACTATATCCTTATTTAACTTTCCCACTCTTTAGCAAAAATCCAGTTTCAAAAATTTTGTGAGGTGAAACTTCCCACCACAAACCCTGAGGAGGAGTGACATAGGAACCAGCAGGCTTGTTCACTACTGAAGCCTGAAGAAGTATGAGGGATCCCTGTCTGGACACTATGTAGACGTGAACTCTCTAGGGAATCTGCCTGGGTGTGAAGCAACTGACAACAAGTCTTAGGTCACTGGCTTATATTGCAGGGGTGTTCCCAATGTCTGAACACAAGAATCTTAATCTGGATTCTCTGCGGTTTTTATACCTGAATGCTCCGTCATAGCAACGCCGTGAGTAACAGACCTTGAAAACAGCAAGGTCTCCGTTTGCCAAGAAAAAGAAGCAGCTAAGGAAGAAAATATGTAACACACGTCTTTCAGATCCTACAGCTTCAGAGCTCCCCCCCACCCCCACATGAGACTGATGCTAATTCGGAGTCCACTTCTTATGCCAGTCTCTGCTACCCTCTAATAACACTCTCCCCCACCTCTCACCTTCCTCTAAAGCAGATTTCTGAATCAGCTGTGAGTTATTCTTCATGAACATGTTTCTTTTCAGTGAAGACTGAACCCCATTTAAACAAAGCTTTAAGAGGGACCCTGGAAAATTTGCTAACAAAGTTTTTTCACTTCATGAATTTTATATCTCTTTGGCTCCCAAAGAATTAAACTGCATCTCAAATATAGCCTAGTGCCTTAATCCTGCCTAGATAGTCCCAAACTTTGACTTTCTCAAAAAACAAAAATACTCCTAAGAACATGTTTCACTGAGTTTTACAACACTGAGTACTAAGATCACCTTTAATTCTGTCCTTTCTTACCCTATCTTTCCTACAAATTAAAAATCTCTCCAAGAAGCAAACCCCCTCAGCCTGACAAGATCGGACCTGATTATAATATTTGTGGTTAATTATTGTGGTTGAAATTCTGAGGTGCAGCAGGATCTGCAAGCGAGTCATCTGGCTTGTTTAGACACTACCCTGACGTCAAAACGTGTGTCTTTTAACTCTCAGAGGAAGACGGGGTCTCTTCTTCACTCCCCAACCTCCAAAAGTTAAGATATTTTTAGATAACACAGTAGATTAGTCCTTTCATGAATGTACCTTAAAACTGTAAACGACTGACACTTGATGCCCCAGGAGAAAAACACGATCTGAAACCAAAACTATTCTAGTTTCAAGAGAAGGTAAATAAAATGACTTTTTTGGGGTGATGACACAAAGGAAATATAAATGGGCACAGATGGAGGCCAGTTAAAACTATCGTTCAAAGCTGCTCTGGGAAAAGTCATTGACTTTTACTCTCTGATTGGCCAAACAAGTTTTATAAAAACTCCTGTTAATGATTTATAATTCCTGTAAGGTGTAAGATAATTACACAGTGACAGCTGTAAGTTATCTTTTCAGCACAGATCAAGCCCCATTTAAATGAAGCTTTAAGTGTTTAATTTGCCTTTGTTTCCCATAGTGTTTCACAGAATGCCTTGTAATAATAATAAGTGCTCAATAAAAACACCTTGAACTATTCCAAAATCCTTGGCTCACTTCAAAGACTTGAGATAAGGCAGCAAAATAAAATTAAAAGCAAAAACAAAGAAAGCCCAAATCATCTGGCTATAAAAAGTTCATTATTCAAAAATTTTAAATATAGGATACTAGAGACTCTGGGGCTAAAACCATTATGTAATTGTCTTATATCCCACTTATAAGAATGTTCGGAGAGTCCTACAATTAAAAAATAAACAAATCCCAGAATGATTAAAACCATAGGTAATTGTTTTTTTTAAACAAGTTGTCTTTTTATGTAGGCAGACTAAACTAAGGTGACAATATTTTTTAAAAGAAAATCCCAAATTAATAAGATTAATAGTCTATTAAACTACACTGTGCTGAAATATAGTTTGTAGATATTATAAAGAAGAGAATCTTCTATACTTAATATCATTAAAACTTATGTTTGAGCTGCCCTCTCCATCATTTCTTGAAGATAATAAAAGGATGAATTCTTTGTAAACTGTCCATGCAGTACATAATGGCCAACTAGAGTTCTTATTTCCATCAACGTCAATTTCAAAAGGAAGATGTATACAATATAATAATATATGTGGTTTGAAACATACCCACACCCAAAAATGTGTATATCTGGTCTAGAAATTAAATAGAAAACATATTAGGGAATTCACACTGTAAGAGTTAACCCTTTTCAGATAAAGCTTGTGATTATCTTTCACCAATTTCAGATTTTTAAGTACTACACTTCCAAGGTTAAGAGAAAGGGTACAGACTGCTAAGAGAATTAACAGCATTAGCATGAGCAAAAGTGGGCAAGCTTGGTCCAAAGATTAACTGAATGCTTTCAGCTTTCTGCATATAGTAGCAGAAGGATGTAATAAATCAGAGAAAGTTAGGTATTGTATACAAAATAAATCATTCATTCGAGGCCTCAACCCTCCCCCTCCAAATTATTACCTAACCAAAATTCAGATGTTTTCAAATTCACTGCAAAGCTCTTTTTTTAGGATAAAAAAATTACAAAAGGATATTGGGGGAAAAAAATGAACTGAGATACAAACAGCAAGCTTATATCTATTCCTTAATGAGTAAAATTTACCTTTGATTCTTCTTTGGAAATTTAAACAATGCTTACCAGTTCATTTCCTGAAACAAGCAAGAGACTGTATCTGGGCACTGTAAAGAAACTGCGAGAAACCTTTAATTGCTAAATAAACACAAAAGAAACCACAAAAGAGTCAATCTGCGTCGCGTTTGTATCTGTTTGATCCTGAGAAGGCTGTCACTGCCTGGTTGTCATGCTCAGTTCTCCCTCGACAACACACACATCCAATCCACAGGCACACAGAATTCCAAGAACACTGTCAAATGTGCAGTCAGAGCACTTGTGAAACACACCTTGTAATTGTCCACAGCCTCTGTCGTTCGAACCAGAGCTCGGCAGCTTGTCCTGATCTTCACCAGTGAGGTAAATAAAAATACCATGCATGACTCTTCCAAACGAAAAAAAAGTAAAACAACCTCACAGTTAGCAATTAATTTATTGCCTCAGAGACAAATCTTTTCTGTTAACCCAAACCAACATTATGCCTTGATGTAAACCTGAGCACATGCTGAGCACCCTGCCGCTTACCTCCTCCATCACTTGCTTCTAACGATAGCTGACAAACTAGCCTCACAAATCCTTTTTTAGCTGCTGATCAGACAGATCCCCCTTTGACAATCCAGCATGGTGGAACACTCGAAAATTCTTCCTGCTTCTATTCTATTGCTTGCTCGAAAAACCAGTTTCCTTTTCATTGAGATAATAGCCTTTTCTGTGGTCACATGACTCTGAAGCTACATTAGCAGAGCTTTATGATAATAGACTGAATAAGCCTCTACCCCCTCCTGTTATTAAGGGGATGTGTCTCTCTCACACACACGTGCAAAATGCACACACGCACTCACATACACGTGTCTCAAATTATTCATTCTTCTTGGAATGATCATAATACATTTAAAATATCTACCGTAACATGAAAATACTAAACATTTCTAGGTCTGCTGCTAAAAATAACTGCTTGATGCAAACACTCTGATGCATGGTCTTTGGTGCAGCAGGGAGCAGCACGCTGGCCACGAACGCTCCAGTGTATGAAGTGGGACAGAGGAGACCTGTCTGCTCCTGTTCTCTAGAACTTCTGACCCAGCAATATAAAGTTCACACATCTGGCCTCAAGAACACTGGGGGAGACATGATACCTGCCCAAACACTGGCATTTAACTAGTTTCATGTATTAGCAAAACACATGTAAGCACACGTTTTCAACATCAAAATGTATCCTTATTGGAAATGCACCCTACGTAATCTTCCACAGAGAAAAATATCACCATGGCCAAAACAATCTCTAAAACATAAAAAGAAAAAAAAAATCAAAAGGTCTTCTGAATCTGGCCAATTTGTTTGATTTCTGATAAACGATCAACTTTCGAAACACACGTGTGGAAACACCACGTCAGTGCCCGACACACGGTAGTTGCTCCACACTTTTTTTTTTAGTGTCCTTGGTAACAGGTTGAAGTGCTAGGCAAAGAGACAGTGGCGGATGGCATTATCTGCTCTCTTTGTTTTCATTAAAAATAAAAAAAAATCTCAAATCTATCAGACAAGCAATTTGGGTTTAAGTGTAACGATATATGAGCCAAGGAGTGGCCCCAGAAGAAAGTCACGCCACCGGGAGGGCGCTGCTGCTCCTCGACTGAAGTAAGACAGACGGTCCCACTAAGGCAATGGAGGAAGCTCCATTTGACATATTTGGGCTTTATTTCTTGCCTTGGTTTTCTCATCTCAAAACCGGAAAACACAGCAGGTTATTTTCCTTTTTAACTTTTCACTGTGCTAAAATACACACAACATTAAAAGCTACCACTTTTGAACGCACAGCTTGGTAGAGCTAAGCCTATGCACATGGTTGTGCAATAGTGCTCCCGACCTTTTTCATCTTGCAAAACTGAAACTGCACCCATTAAACAACAACTCCCATTTCCCCTTCCCTCCAGGCTCTGGCACACACCATCTACTTTCTGTTTCTGTGAAATTTAACTACTTTAGACCCCTTGTTTAAGTGAAATCAGAAGTATTTGGGAGGTGTGTGTGTGTGTGTGTGTGTGTGCATGCGCGCGTGTGTGCGTGTGTGTAGATGTTAAAAAAGAATTGTTCCAGTGTGTGTATGTGTGTGTGTGTATGTGTGTGCGTGTGTGTGTGTGTAGATATGTTAAAAAAGAATTGTTTCAGTACCTGGAGATCAAGACAGTTTTCACCTCACCAAATCATTTTACACAAACTGCATTATCTCTAAGTAAACCAAGCCAAAATTATACTCTTTAATATAGGAAAAAACAAAAGTTGTTATAGATATAACTAGACAGAAGGAATTATTACCACATAAAAGTTATCTATAGAAAAAGCTCTAATTTCTAAGAACTTCAAAATTTTGATAATTCTAATTCTGAAACTTTTTAGTTTTAATTTAATTAACCACTCAACACATAAATTACTTGAGCAGGATGGAGTGGGTGTTGACTAACTCTCTTCCAATCACTGGAAGGGACCGGGGTCACTCTGCTGGAACATAGTCCTCACATCTCACCAAGCCTCTGGTGACTACACAGTGGTAAGTGAGCACAGGTTCCATGAGGACTCCAGCAAGAGAAATTGAGACATCAAGAAAATATATTTAAAACACTCAAACGCTCACACCTGGTGATATCTCATCAAAAAAGCCAAAGCACAAAGAACTTTTACAAGTTATAATGATTTTAACAGCCACCTAAATATTTTCATTGTGCATTTAAAATCTAAAATCAATAATCAGTCAGGGCATCATAGGAAATTAATGATACAGGAAACTAACCATAGCAGATATGAGAGAATACTTCTTTTTTTAAAGGAACAGCATAAAAACTACAGGGGGTAATTTTGTGAAATCCATCCACCTATTTGTCCTTTTTCTGCTCACAACATCATCAAAGCTTTGGTTATCTTGAGCTAAGGTGAGGTCACAAGCACTCTTTACCACCGTGTGGTCCTTTATCAGCTACAATGGAGTTTTCACAAATTATTTCTCAGCCGGTCATGGGCAGCTGGAAAATCTGCTGAGAATTCACTGACCAAAACCATCACAGGAAGAAAATGTCTCTTGCCAAAACTTCCAAGTAAAATGTCTTAGTCCAGATTCTGCGCTTACGCTTCAAGACATACCACAGTCAGCAAAGCGGTCCCTCTCTCATGTCTTCTGCTAGCAAGCACAAGTGGGTGAAGCTGTCTAGCCCCCTTCTGAGGGCAGGGTGGTGGCTGCCGCAGACTCCAGTTTATCAATTTTAACCCTTTTTCTTCACGAGGCCTTAAGTGTTGACAAGGGAATTAGGCTGGATGGTTTGTAAAGCTGTTTCTAGCTTTAAGGTTTCCTGATGGTGGTATTTATATAATTGTGATTTCTTTTTTATTTTATTTTATTTTATTTTACTTTACAGTACTCTACTGGTTTTGGCATACATTGACATGAATCCGCCACGGGTGTACACGAACTCCCAAACATGAACCCCCCTCCCTCCTCCCACCCCCCATCATCCCTCCGGATTGATTAATTTCTTAAATCAAAAGTCTGATGAGAAGTCAAACAAGAATTCAATAGAGTAATAAGGTGAAATTTACACTTGGTGGAATAAACAGATGTTAAGAATAAAGTTAAGCATTCTTATCAACGAAAGCCTGGGTTGGGAAGAACCCCAGGAGAAGGAAATGGCAACCCACTCCAGTATTCTTGCCTGGAGAATCCCATGGACAAAGGAGGCTGGTGGGCTACAGTCTGTGGGGTCGCAAAGCTGTCTCTTATACACATCTAGATGTGTATAAGAGACAGTACGTAATCTTCCACAGAGAAAAATATCACCATGGCCAAAACAATCTCTAAAACATAAAAAGAAAAAAAAAATCAAAAGGTCTTCTGAATCTGGCCAATTTGTTTGATTTCTGATAAACGATCAACTTTCGAAACATTGTGGGGTCGCAAAGAGTCAGACGTGCCTGAGCGACTAACACACACACACAGCAGTGAAAGCACCTATGGAACTGACGCTCCCATCTAGATACACAGCACAGTCATCACCCAGCAGAGCTCTCCTGAGCCCACCCCCTCACCCCAACAACCGTGACTCTTCTGCTAGCACAGATTAGTTTAGCTTCTTCTAGAACTTCAAACAAAGGGAATCAGACAATAAGTATTTTTCATGACTTTTTAGCATCACGTTTTGTGTTATTGCATACAATAATCATTTGCTCTTTTTCAGTGCTCAGGGTAATTCCATTGTGTGACTATACGGCCAGTTCATCTACTTTCCTCTGATGGGCATTTGGACTGTTTCAAGTGGGGAGCTTGCGGTAAACAGAATTCTAAAAATGGTTCTGCAAGACTGCCCCACATCCTAAGGTACACATCCTTCATAATCCCCAGCATTGTCAATATGGTGGATTTTCATGCTAATAATGAGATTATGTCACACGGCACTGCTGACTTTAAGGCAGGGAGATTGAGGTGTTGGTGATGGTGTTTAGTCGCTAAGTCCTGTCCAACTCTTCTCAATCCCATGGGCTGTAGCCCGCCAGGCTCCTCTGTCCATGGCATTTCCCAGGCAAGAATATTGGAGTGGGTTGCCATTTCCTTCTTCAGGGGATATTCCCGACCCAGGGATCGAATCCAGGTCTTCTGCAGGGGCAGGCAGATTCTTTACTACTGAGCCACCAGGGAAGTCCAGGGAAGATTACTGAGGCCTAATCATAATGCATTTTCTCCATGAAGCAGGAGTAGAAGTTAGAAGTCTCAAGTCCGAGAAGGATGCTATCAACCTTAGATGACATTAAGATGGAAGAAATCCAGTGTCAAGAAAGATGGATGATCTCTAGGCGCAGAGAGTGGCATTCAGCTAACACCTAGCAAGGACACAGGATCTCAGTCCCATTGATCCAAGACCCTGAATTCTGCTAACAAGAATGAGCTGAAAGTGGATGTTCCCCCGAGAGCTTTCAGAGGAGAACTCACTCTTGCTGACATCTTTGTTTTAGCCTGGTGATGCTCTGAGCAGAGAATCACATCAACGCCGTGCTCAATTTCAGATCTATAGGATGGTGAGCTAATAATTAGGAGTTCTTTGTGGTAATCTGTTACTCAGAAAAAAAAAATCTAATGAGGGGAAGGGGTGATTATATACAAGTTGCTACCAGTACACATGTGCAAGTCTTTCCATACACATGAGTTTTCATTTCGGGTGGGTAAATACCTATGATGGAATTGGGGGCTCTTGGATAAGTGTAAGAAACTGTCAATGTGTTTTCTAAGCTAGCTTTACACTCCCACGAGCCATGCATAAGAGATCTGGGTGTCCCACAGCCACACCAACATTTGGCATTGTCAGTCTTCTAAATCTTAGCTGAAATTCTACATGTGTTAGCAGCCTTCCCTACACATGGGCATGCTCCTTGTTCATTTCCTTCTCTGTAGAGGCTTTATAACATTTACAGCTAATGACACCACACAAAGCCCTGTTTTGTATACTCTGTCAGTGTCTCTTAGGGATTAGCTTTCTCTGCAATGGAGCATAAGCACTGAAGGGTAGAGATCATGCCTTTATTACTCTAAATCCTCACCATCATCTATCCTAGTGCTGCCTCTATGGATTAAATGGTCAAATTTAAGTACTGACATCTCTTTTTCCTTAAAAAGGTAATTATATAGCAATATGCGGGGAAGGCAATGGCACCCCACCCCAGTACTCTTGCCTGGAAAATCCAATGGACAGAGTAGCCCGGTGGGCTGCAGTCCATGGGGTCGCTAACAGTCGGACAGACTGAGCGACTTCACTTTCACTTTTCTCTTTCATGCATTGGAGAAGGGAATGGCAACCCACTCCAGTATTCTTGCCTGGAGAATCTCAGGGATGGGGGAGCCTGGTGGGCTGCCATCTATGGGGTCACACAGAGTCGGACACGACTGAAGTGACTTAGCAGCAGCAGCAGCATAGCAATATGAAAAAATGCTTTTGAATAGGCCACTTTATAGGGTGGAGAGAGTATGGCCTTGGAACTACATTTTAGTTGGACTCCATTGCTAGACACACAACCGTGAGCAAGTTATTTCATCTCTCTGAGTCTTAGGTTTCCTATCTGTAAACAGGGAAAGTTGGGGGGCCTACACTGTGTTGTTCTTGTCAAGAGTCTATAAATTATATGGAAAGCAACTAGTCCAGAGTCAGACACGACTGAGCAACTGAACTCAACTAGCCCACAGCCTGGCACAGGAAGACATCAATTGATGGCAGCCATTATTAGCCCTTAGTTTGATATGATGTTCAGCAAAAAAGAGAAACAATCTTTCTTTTATAACTTTATACTAAGAACAGAAGAGAATACATAAAATGTAAGAGTTGGATTAGGTGGATGATAGCATAGGAGATTTTAATTCCAATTTTTAAACCCTTAGTGCTGGCTCAGAGGTTAAAGCATCTGCCTGCAAGGCAGACCTGGGTTCGATCCCTGGGTTGGGAAGATCCCCTGGAGAAGGAAATGGCAACCCACTCCAGTATTCTTGCCTGGAGAATCCCACGGATGGAGGAGCCTGGTGGGCTACAGTCCATAGGGGTCGCAAAGAGTCGGACACAACTGAGCGACTTCACTTTCACTTTCAAAGTTTCCATAATTTTAAAACACAGTAAATTGTTGATAACTTCTAAAACTGGGTGAAGGATACAAGGGGGTGGGGGTTATAAATACTATTTTAAATTTCCATTATACAAACCTCAAAAACTAGACACGACTGAAGTGACTTAGCAGCAGCAGCAGTACCAAAAAAAAAGGGTAAATATTTAATTGACAAAGATTTCCTGATGCATCAAGACATTTTATTAATTCAAATGATTAAAAATGAGATAAACCCTGAAGGTGTCACAGTTAACAAGCTGCAGGGTGAATAAACTTTAGGTCATTTATGATATTAATTTGTTAGCCCATTAGCATTGTAATTCTATATTAAACCAAAATATCAGGTTTTGAAAACCTGATAAAATGTCATGGAATAGTTAATCTCTTTGTTAAATACATTTTTAATGCAATAAGGCATCAGTTGCATACCTAGTATAAGTCAATAAAGTGAAAAGTAATAACACCCACTTGAACTAGCTGTTTTTATGAGGCACCTGTGTGCATAGAATTATGTTACTTGGCTCCCTGGGCCTTCTTCCTCAAGAGGGGAGCCAGGGATAGCAAGAAGACCTCTCTGAGAATATGCTGCCTGTGGCTGTCAGCCCACTAACATTAACTAGAGATTTCACTCTTCTGATATGCAGGGTAGTACGTCTTCCAGAAGGCCCAACTGTGCTAAGCTAGCTAGCAGTGAATGCTATTTTGCTGGGTTATTTCCAATAAAAGGCTTATGCAAACAGCAGTGCATAAATGTCTATGATACGACTGCAGGAAATTATACCCACACAAAAGACAGCTGAGGAGAAGGACTAGAGAGTACAATCACTTCTAAATACGACTCTGCCAAGTTGCCACTTCATGGAATGAAATAATATACAAATAGCACACTGCATTTTCCAGCTCAGCATCTGTGCTTCATCCAAGGACTTTAGAGGCTTTGACTACTGAATCTGATTCTTCCCAATTAGTTCACATGTAAACCATTCCAAAGAGTCGCCCTTAAGAGGTGCATTTATTCTCTGAAGTCACTGAGTATCCCTGGGTTACAAACAAAATTCCTAGGTGATCTGCTAACCAGAATGAATGAGAAACCCAGCCGTCTATCAGGATTTATAATTTTTATTCCTCAGGATTCTAAAAATGCCAAAGGATCAGGGAGCAGATTAAAGACCACAAGAATTTGACTCACTGATTAATCCAGCCCTCTGAGATTGGCATTATTCCCTAGAAGGCTCTGATGGGATAAACGACCATTTAGAATTATAAAATTGCGGGGCTTAAAAAACAAAACAAAACAAAAAAAATGTGAGGGCCATCTCATGTTGGGACTCTAGAATTCTTCCATCTCAAATTTCCAACCTTGGATACCTTCTCAGTCTCCGGTTAGATCTTTTCAATTCATAACCTTAGAGCCATTTACACTGTAAGGAGAAAATTTCCCCAGCTCTTCTTAAGAGTCCAAAAAGCAACCAAAGGCCAAGACTAGACCACGCTGTTTCTTTAAAAGGTTAGATGGGAATGAGATTCCAGGGACCAAATGGAAGCACCACCTCCTTTGACGGTGATGGCTAATGGCCTTAAACACACCTTCTTGTCATCTTGAAACCCTGGCAGATTAGCCAGACTTCCTCTTCTCACTCTACTGTTCTCTGCCTCCTCTATGTATTAACTTCTCCCAAACAGAGTCAAAAGAGAGTGACAGCCACACCTACACCGAGGACTTGAAGAGCCTGGCTTGCTTTTCTCACTGGATCATAAAGGAATGCTACGCAGGTAACTGATAATAAGGATTTTTGTTTTTTCTTGACAGTCTGCTTTAACTAAGATCTGACTGAAAGTTTTCATTGGTTCACAAATTCGGCCATATAAATACAGAAGAGAAAAAAAAAAGTCTCTCTTGGTGGAGGTGCTATATTCTGAGGCAAATAGTGAATTATTCTACATTTCCACGGGCATGAGAGGGACTTGTCACAAGTGGGGAGCACGTGCTACGTGTTTGGAAGACCACGCCTCGCACAGCACAGCAGAGCACAGCGCTGTATCTCCGCACCACAGCCAGTTCCGGTCCAGCTTCAAGGGTCCGCTGTTAAACGCTTTTTAAACAAGGTGGATGATTTCTTCCTTCTCCCCCTCACTCCTGCTTTTTCTCTTCCTGCTTTCTCCTTAGTCGCTCCTTCCTTTCATAATATTAAGATTACTTGCCCTGGTGAGCAAGAGGGTATGTCATAGTAGCCAGTCTGAGAAGAGGGGAAATAGCATTAGCGGCAAAAAAAAAAAAGTCATCTTTCCTTTAAGCCTCACAGGCTGCAGCAATAATTTATAACAAAGGAAAAACATGTTTGACACCTGCCCTGATGTCTTTCACTTCTTTCTCGCTCTTGTTTCTTTTGTAGCTGTGGATTAATTCATTTCATTCAACAAGTACTTATTCAGCACAGTGTCATGTAAGGCACTAAGTCAGGCAGTGTGGACATAAAAATGGACAGGACAAAAAACCCCTGTCCTTTAGAGGCCCATCATCAACGAGGGCAAAGAGAGAAGTAAAGAAAATGTAAATGATCAGAAATGCCTTCTCAAGACGGGCTGTTAGAAGACGAAGAGAGTCAGTGCCCAACTTTGAATGGGGAAGGCCAGGGAAGGCTTTAGACGACAGTAGGAGAAGCAGGCGGAAAAGGAAATGGCAGCCCACTCCAGTGTTCTTGCCTGGAGAATCCCAGGGACGGGGGAGCCTGGTGGGCTGCCGTCTATGGGGTTGCACAGAGTCGGACACAACTGACGTGACTTACCAGCAGCAGGACAAGCAGGACTCTATCTAGTGCGTGAGGAAGGGGAGAAAAAGGTGTAACAGCAGGGGAGCGTGACAGCACATTTCTTACTCGAGATCCAATGAAATCTGCATGATCACAGCCGAAAGGTATTAATGCCTAAAAGAAGGTGGTGGGAAAAGAGGCTGCAGAGGTGGGCACGGATCAGGCTAGCATGGGCCCTGTCTGCAGCGCTAAGGAGGCTGACATTCATCCTGTGGGGAATGAGGAACCCATGAAAGGTTCTGAGCACTTGAAGAGATGATTGCTTTTCTAAAAGAGAAAGAGTTCCATAGGAAGAAGCTTCAAGAAATGATACTATGTGGGGAAGAACAGTCAGAAAATCGTAGCAATAAATCAGTGGGGAATGATGAGACTACACATAAAGATACCTATGCTTATGTCTAATAACACAGCCTACAAATAAACCCTCATACGTGGTAGAAAGGTTTCTGACACAGGTGCCAAGAGTCAATGTTCAGTTCAGTTCAGCTGCTCAGTCGTGTCTGACTCATTGCGACCCCATGAATCGCAGCACGCCAGGCCTCCATGTTCATCACCATCTCCCGGAGTTCACTCAGACTCATGTCCATCAAGTCCGTGATGCCATCCAGCCATCTCATCCTCGGTCGTCCCCTTCTCCTCCTGCACCCAATCCCTCCCAGCATCAGAGTCTTTTCTAGTGAGTCAACTCTTCGCATGAGGTGGCCAAAATACTGGAGTTTCAGCTTTAGCATCATTCCTTCCAAAGAAATCCCAGGGTTGATCTCCTTCAGAATGGACTGGTTGGATCTCCTTGCAGTCCAAGGGACTCTCAAGAGTCTTCTCCAACACCACAGTTCAAAAGCATCGATTCTTCGGCGCTCAGCCTTCTTCACAGTCCAACTCTCACATCCATACATGACCACAGGAAAAACCATAGCCTTGACTAGATGGACCTTAGTCGGCAAAGTAATGTCTCTGCTTTTGAATATACTATCCAGGTTGGTCATAACTTTTCTTCCAAGGAGGAAGCGTCTTTTAATTTCATGGCTGCAGTCACCATCTGCAGTGATTTTGGAGCCCCAAAAAATAAAGTCTGACACTGTTTCCACTGTTTCCCCATCTATTTCCCATGAAGTGATGGGACCGGATGCCATGATCTTCGTTTTCTGAATGTTGAGCTTTAAGCCAACTTTTTCGCTCTCCTCCTTCACTTTCATCAAGAGGCTTTTTAGCTCCTCCTCACTTTCTGCCATAAGGGTGGTGTCATCAGCATATCTGAGGTTATTGATATTTCTCCCGGCAATCTTGATTCCAGCTTGTGTTTCTTCCAGTCCAGCGTTTCTCATGATGTACTCTGCATATAAGTTAAATAAGCAGGGAGACAATATACAGCCTTGACGTACTCCTTTTCCTATTTGGAACCAGTCTGTTGTTCCATGTCCAGTTCTAACTGTTGCTTCCTGACCTGCATACAGATTTCTCAAGAGGCAGGTTAGGTGGTCTGGTATTCCCATCTCTTTCAGAATTTTCCACAGTTTATTGTGATCCACACAGTCAAAGGCTTTGGCATAGTCAATAAAGCAGAAATAGATGTTTTTCTGGAACTCTCTTGCTTTTTCCATGATCCAGCGGATGTTGGCAATTTGATCTCTGGTTCCTCTGCCTGTTCTAAAACCAGCTTGAACATCAGGGAGTTCACGGTTCACATATTGCTGAAGCCTGGCTTGGAGAATTTTGAGCATTACTTTACTAGCGTGTGAGATGAGTGCAATTGTGCGGTAGTTTGAGCATTCTTTGGCATTGCCTTTCTTTGGAATTGGAATGAAAACTGACCTTTTCCAGTCCTGTGGCCACTGCTGAGTTTTCCAAATTTGCTGGCATATTGAGTGCAGCACTTTCACAGCATCATCTTCCAGGATTTGAAACAGCTCAACTGGAATTCCATCACCTCCACTAGCTTTGTTCTTAGTGATGCTTTCTAAGGCCCACTTGACTTCACATTCCAAGATGTCTGGCTCTAGATTAGTGATCACATCCTCATGATTATCTGGGTCGTGAAGATCTTTTCTGTACAGTTCTTCTGTGTATTCTTGCCACCTCTTCTTAATATCTTCTGCTTCTGTTAGGTCCATACCATTTCTGTCCTTTATCGAGCCCATCTTTGCATGAAATGTTCCCTTGGTATCTCTAATTTTCTTGAAGAGATCTCTAGTCTTTCCCATTCTGTTCTTTTCCTCTATTTCTTTGCATTGATCACTGAAGAAGGCTTTCTTATCTCTTCTTGCTGTTCTTTGGAACTCTGCATTGAGATGCTTATATCTTTCCTTTTTCTCCTTTGCTTTTCACCCTCTTCTTTTCACAGCTATTTGTAAGGCCTCCCCAGAGAGCCATTTTGCTTTTTTGCATTTCTTTTCCATGGGGATGGTCTTGATCCCTGTCTCCTGTACAATGTCATGAACCTCATTCCATAGTTCATCAGGCACTCTATCAGATCTAGGCCCTTAAATCTATTTCTCACTTCCACTGTATAATCATAAGGGATTTGATTTAGGTCATACCTGAATGGTCTAGCAGTTTTTCCTACTTTCTTCAATTTGAGTTTGAATTTGGTAATAAGGAGTTCATGATCTGAGCCACAGTCAGCTCCTGGTCTTGTTTTTGTTGACTGTATAGAGCTTCTCCATCTTTGGCCGCACAGAATATAATCAATCTGATTTCGGTGTTGACCATCTGGTGATGTCCATGTGTAGAGTCTTCTCTTGTGTTGTTGGAAGAGGGTGTTTGCTATGACCAGTGCATTTTCTTGGCAAAACTCTATTAGTCTTTGCCCTGCTTCATTTCAAAAGTCTATCCAAGTCTATGCCCCAACCAGTAATGCTGAAGAAGCTGAAGTTGAACGGTTTTATGAAGACCTACAATACCTTTTAGAACTAACACCCAAAAAGATGTCCTTTTCATTATAGGGGACTGGAATGCAAAAGTAGGAAGTCAAGAAACACCTGGAGTAACAGGCAAATTTGGCCAAGAGTCAATGGGGCCTTCATATTTGTCATTTCAACAAATGGTTCTGGGAAAACTGGATATCCATATGCAAAGAATGATGATGGTGGACTCTACTTTGAAAAGTGAAAGTCGCTCAGTTGTGTCTGACTCTTTGTGACTCCATGGACTACACAGTCCATGGAAATCTCTAGGCCAGAATACTGGAGTCGGTAGCCTTTCCCTTCTCCAGGGGATCCTCCCAACCCAGGGATCGAACCAAGGTCTCCTGCATTGCAGGCAGATTCTTTACCAACTGAGTTATCAGGGAAGCCATGTTTACCTTACATATACAAAAATTAACTCAAAGTAGATCAAAGACCTAAACGTAACAGCTAAAACTGTAAAATTCTTACAAGAAAACAGAGAGGGGAAAGTTTCATGATGCTGGATTTGGTAATGATTTCGTAGATATGACATCAAAAGCATACAAAACAAGAGGAAAAAATAGGTAAGTTGGCCTTTATTAAAATAAAATCTTTTGAGCATCAAAGGATACTATCAACAGAATGAAAAGGCAACCTATGGAATAGGGGAAAACATTTGCAACTCATATTTATTTGATAGGGGATTGATATCCAGTATAAAGAGCTCCTATAATACAACCAAAAACCCAAACAATTTGATATAAAAAAATAGTAAAAGAAATTGTAAAGACACTTCTCCAAAGATATACAAATAGCCAAAAAGCACATGAAAAGATGCTCCAACGCCACTGGTCATTATGGAAATACAAACTAAAACTACAAGGAGATACCACTTTACACCCATTTAAATGGTCATTATCAAAAAAACTATGAAATAAATATTGGTAAGGAGAAATAATGGAGAAAATGGAACCCATGTGCATTGCTGGTGGCAGGTAAACTGGAAAACAGTATGTGATTCCTCCAAAAAAAACTAAGCACAGAATTACCACGTAACTCAGCAATTCTACTTTTGGGTAAGAACTCGAAAGAACTGAAAGCTGAGACTTGAACAAATATTTGTACTTCTATGTTCTTAACAACATTATTCACAATAGCCAAAACGTGGAAGTAACCCAAATGTTTACTGACAGATGAATGGATAAATAAAATGTGGGGTTTGTACACACATACAAACAATGGAGTATTTTTCAGCTTATATAAAAAGGAAATTTTGACCTATGCTACAAGATGGATGAGTCCTGAAGACATCCTAAGTGCAGTAAGTTACAAAAAAGATTAGAACCTCTTATATGAACTTTCTAGACCAGTCGAATTCATAGAGGCAGAAAGTACAAGGGTAGTTGCCAGGAAATGGGGACAGGGTGGGGTAAGGAATGGGGAGTTAGTGTTCAGTGTTAGTGTTCAGTTAGGTACAGACTTTCAATTGTGGAAGATGAAAAAGTTCTGAAGATGTATATTGGTGATGGTTGTATGATAATGTACATGTACTTAATGCCACAGACATGGACATTTAAACATGGGTACAACGGTAACTTTAGTATGGCTATTTGACCAGAATTTTCCTAAAATTCTAATATAGTTATATTTTAGTTAGGCAAGGTCAAAAAATGTCCTCCTATTCAGAGTTTTGCTTATATCTCCTACATTGTTATTACTGCCTCAATGAAAGTGTTGTCAGCTGCCAAATCATCGTCACCTTTAGGCCTGGTGAAGCCACCTGCTGTGTGCCAAAGGCTTCAAGTGATTTGTGTTAGTTTATTAGTAGTACATTAAGTAAAATTACCCTCAAACTTAGGAGTACTTTCTGCCAAACCTACAAAACAGAAGATAAAACCACATGTCAACTAAGCAAGTGAAGCTCAATGAGAAGGTCAGAGGACAATTTATTCACCATCTCAGAAGCGAGAGAACACAGAAGAGGTTGGGTGTCTAAGATCTTCCTTAAGCAGGCCATGAACAGCACACACAGGTAACTCTCGATCATCCAAGCTAACAGAGGATTCCTAATTTATTTCCATTTTCCTGTGGAATAGAGTAATTGATACGCGGTAACTGAAAGGCAAAAACACTGGGACATGAAATGAGACGGAGTCTTGCAAGGCTGGACCTTGGTACGAAATCTGTGAGGCTTAGCAAATGTACATGTGTGCTCTAGTCGCCCTTCTCCCCTGGCTCGGCAGACACTGCTAATGAGTCATTTCTGAGCCTGAGTGCACGCCTCTCCCTTCTTCTGACCCAGCACCCCTAGGCAATCGCTATTATTGATAGGAATTGGCACCAAAGAAGCCGTGCTTGCCATCCCAGTACCAGGGTATTCGTGCTTAACGATCCCCAAGTGTGCAGGCATCGGGCCAGCCAGGTGTTTTTGTATGTGGCGTCCCACTGGTTCCTCCAAATACCATATGAGAGTGGCTTCATCTTCCCCTTTGAGAGATGAAAAAACTGAGGCTTGGTGAGGTTAAATAACTTATTCAGGGTTACACAACTGAAACGTTGCAAAACACCAGTTATTAATATTTAGTAGGTACAAATTATATGCCAGCCACTCTGACATGTATTATCTCTTTAATCCTTTCTATAGCCCTGTAACATAGGTATTAATTTATCCCTATTTTACGACTAAGGAAAATGAGGCTTAGAGAGAGGTTTGGTAACTTAGTATCAGTCAGATTAGTAAGAACAAAATTTTAACCTCAGACCAGATGAATCCCACATCCCCTGTTTTTCCTCTCTGATGCTTCTGGAAATAAAACTTTAGGCTTAAGTTACACTACGCCAAGGCATAATTAGGGGTACAGAGGCAACCATTCTATAAGTTTAAGTATAAAAAAGGAAAAAGCTACTATGCAAATCACTATAACCACCATTCATCTATTCTTCAACTAACATTGAGGTCCTTACTATCTGCAGGCACTGTGGATATAGTGGTGAAAGTGATAAAAATCCTGTCCTCCTGAACTTAACAATCTGTGTGTTAGTCGCTCAGTCGTGCCTGACTCTCTGCGACCCCATGGACTGCAATCCACCAGGTTCCTCTGTCCATGAGATTTTCCAGGCAAGGATACTGGAGTGGGTTGCCATTTCCTTCTCCAGGGGATCTTCCCAACCCAGGGATAGAACCCGGGTCTCCTGAACTGCAGGCAAATTCTTTACCGACTGAGCTACAAGGGAAGCCCTTAACAATCTAGAAAGGGTCAATAAACAAGATAAATGAGTAAAAAGATGCCACATGTGAGCTAGTGCTAAGTGCTAAGGAGGAAAAAGAATGGAGAGGGATGAGAAACGCAGGGAAATTGAGGGCATTTGAACTAGGGCAGCAAGGACCCTCCTGCTAGATCTTTAGACATGTAGCATGCGCCATCGCTGGGACAGCCACCACCACCCCCTCACCTTTCCAAATAGCCACAGGGTCTCTGGTCCTTCTGAGAGCCGTGGATACACGTTTGCCAAAAAGCTCGTTTGGGTTTTTCTGTAAGATAATCAGGAAAGCTCAAATGAACTTTTTGGCCAACCCCAATACTGTCTCACCATTTTTCTTCAAGCCTGGTACCATTCAGATTCTGTCAGAAACTGGATTTTGTACTTTTTTCAAAACTTGGCTTTACTGACACTGCACGAACATGCTTCCGACCTCACCTCCCTGATCTATGCTGAGTCTACTTCTCTCTGCCACCAAGCCAAACAAGCAAGCAAACAAAAATACCCAAAAAAACCCTATGGCTGTTTTGGATTGAATAACAATCCTGGTTTTGCTTCTGGCTATAAAGGCACTCCACTGATAACACAGTTCCTGTGATCGCATCGGATGCTTCCAGCCTCAGGACCTCACTCAGCTCTAGTGCCCAGCTCTCAGCCCACCATCGACCTCTCTCCCAGATGTGAGGACCCTGCACCTCTCTGAGGAAACTCCTCTTCCTCTGTCAGCTGCTTTTCAGTTTCTGTCACCCAGTAAGTTTTCTGTAACTATCCCTTCTAGGTCTTCAAGCCCAATCAATTTCCAACATCTACTTTTACAGTTTCTCTTGATCACATCTCCTTCCTTCCAATTCCTCCCCAAGAGCCAGAACTTCCTGCTTCTCTAAAGCAGGCTTCCCCTGGAACATCTCCAGGTATTTTCCCTTTCTCTACTTACCCTAGGATCAGCATGAAATTTTGGTGCTACGGTCCCTTCATGGTGAACTTGGAGGCAGAAAGCACCGTATACTAAGATGCTCAATTCATTGAGGACTAAGTGCGGTGATGATAACCTTCTATCACAGTTCTTAACATGCAGTAGGGATTCAAAAATAAAACCGTCAGTTTTCTTTCCTTTTCTCTTATTTCATATTCTCTGTGAAATCAAATAAGGATCTGGCATTCGGAGGCTTGTGCAATCTACCTGGTTTTCCAGGTTTTCTGAGCAAATATTCCTCCAGCCCCGTGTTCTCAGTTCTGGTCAAGCTGGAGTACCCAGTGCTCTTAGACCTGACAATCATTCGTGCATCTTGTCCCTTTCTGTTGAGAGTGAAGCATCCCTTGCCATTCTCTGCCTATGTAAAATCTTACCGATCCTCCAAAGGTTATTATCAGTGGCCACCTCCTCCTGAAGTCACCCCTAAGCCCTTCATACAAGAGACCCTTTGCTATCTCTGTCCCAAGAAATCACCAACTACTCTGACAGCACCTTTCCGTCAATCAAGAAACATGTATTGATCTTTTGGTACGTGCCAGGCAATGTATCAGAAACTGAGGACAGAAACGTAAAACACTACTATATTCTTTGTATATCCTGGTTATTAATGTTTATGTACTTAATTTACCCTAAGTATATTATAAACTTGAAAGAGGCCCAGCACTATGATTATAAGTTCTTTGATGTCAGAGTCTGTGTATTACTCATCTTTGTATTCTCTACAGCACTTATTATGATACCTTAGTACATAATAGAAGCTTAAATTGTTAAATTTGATAGTAACCATAACAATTTTGCAGTACTTCAAAAAATTTTTTTATTCCAGAGACAATTAAGGCTTTTATAGTGAAAAATTAAGTATTACTAAAACACAAGAGAAATTACTTTTATTCATAAAATTTTAGATGAAGAAATAAGTACTACATAGCATTAGGTGCATAACAGTTTCCTACGATTTAAATACAAATCTAGGATTAGAACACTGTCTCAGACTATGCTCAAACTTCAAAGTCTACAGAATATGTCAAAGAAACAGATAAATAAGGATAAGATAAAACTCAGTAGAACCCTCAATCCTGTACTTCTATTGCATGCTTCCGTATTTTGTGTTGAGTAGAGACCTGCCATGTAAAAGTCTTATGACTGGGATAAACTATGCCATATGTAAATGAGAAATTAAAATGCCAGAATAAAGAACAAATTTACTGCACTGTGTCCCTGATTCAGGTGTTAAACTCAAGACTTATTAGTCAGAGGGATGAGCCAAATATAACGTTGTGAGGAAAATCTGACAGAAGACATGTACTCTAAGTCATCTCTTCATATTCAACACCTCTCCCAAGAAAGAATGAGAACCACAGCCCTCTAATATCTAAATCAAAAGCAAATAAATCTGAACATTTTTCAAAAATATTTCTTGGCCCTAATACTTCCAAGTAGGTAGAGTTTAATGAGGATTAAGGGCCCATTTACGCTTGGTGCTTAGGTAGACGCTGTACCTAATCATTTGCTTTAAACAGAATGATGAGGAAAAATTTAATAATTTAAATGTTCAACTCGAGAGTTAACTATCACAAGTACCATTATATCACCAACTAAGAAAATGAATGAAAAGTACATTAACACCTGTCTCCCACTTTTAAGATACAAAAGGCTATCAATTTGTTTCCATAAAAACATAACCAATATCACTTACTTTGCTAGAAAAACTTATTCCTTAGATGCTCCTGGCTAAAAAATTATTAACAACTACAAACATTTACAAACAGCCTAACAAAAGTGAAACAAATCACTGTAATTATTGAAACATGAACTGGTGAATAGACATTCTACTGGGAAAAGCCATACTATCTGAGTTCATGTGATAGATAATGATAAAAATAAAACAGTATGTTACATAAAAGGTGAACTTCAAAGCTAACCCCATTGCTTGCCGACATGACAATATGCTGTAACAGAAAAGATGAAGAAATGATAAAAATCACGGGAAATGATCTCATTTTAGAGTAAAAAGGTTAGGATATGGCAAATAGTGAATATGGTGATGAAACACTGCAGTCCAATTTGAGTCTTAATTTAGTAAAACATATAAAGTTAAATTAAAAAAATAATTCCGTACACATAGCAGATACTAAGAAGTAATTACAGCAAAAGAAATTAGCCAGCACTTAAATAGCAAAGCTTCAAATAAAGTGACTTTAAGAACAGCTAGACTTTATTAAGTGCTTAGTAAGTGCTAAGCCTGGTGCTAAGCCCTTTACACACATTATCTCATTTAATAACAACCTAAGAATGAGACATTTATCTTTTCCCCATTTTAAACTTTAAGTGTCAGAGCTTGGATTCACACCCAGAATCTGACTTGGTTCTTTACCTATGACAGTAATATACATTGTATTAACATATGGTTCTTTAACCATACAGTAATATATGCTGTATTAATTTTCATATAAATTTAATGATCAAACACATACACAGGATAGTTAACACGCCCAGTCCTCCTGTAATATGGGTGTACTCATATGCATTGCTCTAATCTATGCATGTTAAAAGTACTTCTATATGGAGAAGAGGAGGGAAGCAAAGTACTGACAATTGCATCTTGACATGGAAAAAAGAAACCAGGGTCACTCTTTTTGCAGTTCCTTGAATCACAGCCCTGACAGAAGCATGGCTGGGATGTCGCGGAAGAGTGGTACATCCTGCCAGGCAAACCATGGTCTCTTCATGCACGGAACACGCAACTTTAATAGGCTTATACTAGCTTGGGGAGAGAGGAAGGACAGGAAGTCAGTGGATACAAGCACAATCTAGCTAAGACAGTGGGTAGCAAATGTGATAAAAGGGAAAGCCTGAGAAGGCTCCCTGAATTTCTGCCTCAATCTAAAAGGAACTATTTCTTTTTTATCTTTAAGAAAACGAAGCAGTGAGCAAGCAGAGAATGCATTCTTATGTATATGGTACTGTTATTTTTAGAAAAAAGCCATATTTATGCCTCTTATTTTTTAAATCACAAGGCAGGCCTACAGTTTCTGCCACTTCACTAACTTCAGCATTTTCCTTCGGTTCTTAAATAAAAACCAAAGGTCAGTCAAATTCTTATTTGACTCAATTACACATGTGTCTACCAAGGATTAGCTAAAGGTTCGAAAATTTTTAATAGTTTATTAAAAATAATATAAAGATACACCTACATATCTAGTCAGAAGTCAAACTGAACAACCCTAACAACTGAATCAAAATTTATTTGTTGACACTTTTAAATGGAATTAAGGCAAAGGCAAAGTACACATCCCTCTGGCTCAAGATAAAATATGTTCCTAAAATGTATATAAAATACTTTTTACCTATCAAACACGACTTTCTTATTAAATCATATGATTTAATATGCTTCCATGAGAAAGAAAAACCACACTGATGGTGTGAGCTAAAAATATGTAGAAATCTGACCACATGCCTAAGTCTGTATTCCAACATGGCCTGAAAGCCATCAAGTTGAGTTCCATTGGTTTAAGTCGATTACTAGGAAAAGTCAAAAGCAATCAACAACAATCAGAACATGGCAGGAAAACAACAGGTACTGACTCCGCTCCATTTTAACCAACAAACTCACATAGCAGAGCCACCCAGACATAAATCATACTTCTCTCTTCCCTCAACAGAGCCCATTAATTAGGATCAGGATTGTATAATCAAGATATACAAATTATATTTTAAAATGCATCATAAGAAAATTTAAGAGAAAATTAAAAATATTTCATGGAGGTATCATATTTATCAGAAGCTAATTCTTTATCTTTCAGATAATTTTAAGTATCAGTATAGCTGCAACATTTACTAAAGGGTTTTCTTAGGTTCAACTAAATATTCACACGCAGAATCATCAAAGCAACATCTGGCCCCAGTCTCCTGAGAAGGAGGTTACAGGACAGAACAGGGCTTGCCCAGCCAGGGAGCTTTAGACCAGGGGCTGGCTGGGGTTGGTTCAACTCACTTCTACACGGGAGGGGTGTATAAGCTGTTCTTTTAGATGCTTCCTGCTCCATAGAAACCAGTATCTCTTTTAACAAGTCCACAGGCAAAGCTTCCAAAGTCCCGGTGAGGGAGATACTCCCAGGGAAATATCAGAGCTAGGGCTCCCCCATCTGGTATTGATATTTCATTTTTCCTCCTATCCAAGATGCATTTAACTAATCAGGGTTTATTTTTATTGAACACAATGTTACCTAGATTCATAGCTGATGTAGTCTTATCAGACTGCCAAAGGAACAGATACAGCACTAACAAAAGGTTAAAAATGCCACCCCTGTACTTCCTTGGTGGTCCAGTGGTTAAGAATCTGCCTGCCAATGCAGGGGACAAAGGTTCAGTCCCTGGTCCGCGAAGATCCCACATGCTGTGGAGCAACTAAGCCCCTGTACCACAACCACTGAGCCCATATGCTCTAGAGCAAGAGAAGCTACTGCTGGGAGAGGCCTGCACACCACAACCAGAGAGGAGTTCCCACTCGCAGCAACTAAAGAGGAGGCCGGTAGCAGTGAAGACTCAGCAAAGCCAAAAATAAATAATAAGGTTGGATTTTTTTTAAAATGCCAACCTGAAGTATCTTAACTATATCAATAACTATTAATCAATATACAAAACATAACCCAATAGAAAAATGGGCAAAATATATCACAGGCAGTTCAAAAGAGCCAAAATGACCAATGTATAATCTCAACAGTAATCAGAGAATATATATTAAAAATAAAATGGAATACCATTCCACACCCTTAACACTGTCAAAAATTTAATCTTAAGTCACATATCCTACAAACTATTACTACCCTCCTAGTAATACCCCAGATAAATTTTCACATTTATACAAGTGGACATTCACAAAAATATTTGCTGCTGGAATACTTACAGTTGTAAAACACTGCAAACAACCTAACTGTTCATCAAGAGGAAAATGGACAGTTTGTGACATGTCCTATAATGGAATACAGTACACTGAACTGACCAGCAAATACACGGACATGATCTCAAAGCAACATAATGTTATAGGGAAAAAAGCAAGTTGCAAAACAAAACGGGCAGTCTGGTATGTTTAATCAAGTTAAAAAAATTTTATATTGGAGCATCGGTGATTAACAATCAGGTACATAGCAAGGTGATTTGAGGTACATAGCAAAGTGATGCAGTTATACATATACATGTATCTTTCTTTCCCCTCTGCCTTGGAGCTGGCAGGATCTCAGTTCCCTGACCAACTGAATTTGGGCCCTCGGGAGTGAGAGCACAGAGTCCTAACCACTGGAACACCAGGGAGGTCTTTCTCATCAAGCTTAAATATACAAAATGACATCAAATATTATAAACAATTAAATACACAAAGAGTAAAAGTAAAAACAAAAATAAAAAGCATAGGTAGAATAAAGAACAAATTCTGAATGGAGTTATCTCTGAGGAAAGAAAGAGAATGCTATAAATAACCCAAAGAGTTCAAAACAAGTGTTTTTCACCTGGTAAAGAGGAATAAACTTTCAAAGTCTAGATTTTATCTTTGCAGTTTTCAATCAGAACGCACTATACAGATACTGGTTCTTTTTAAGACTGTCATTCTACTTGTAATTCTGTTTCTTGAACTGAATTTCTCTCTTTCAAACATCTACCAACTGACTTTTGGATGTCAGGACTTCGGTCCAACTGGGACCCGGCATCCACGGTTTTAAACCAAGATTTCACCTCTCTTCCTCTGGTCTCTCCATTCCCCCGCTAAATTCACCCTAGGCACCAGGAGCAAAGCAATCAGTATACAATGTCATTTTGGTAATCTCACTCATCAGATCCCGAGATGTCAGTCTCTGACGGCAGGCACTGCCTGGAGAATGCAAGGAAAAGGCTTTTAACCCAGCATTTAAAGGTCTCAAAGCAGGCCTTCTCCTGCCCTATACAAAGGGCTCTCTGGCTTTGCTTGTTCCCTTTTCTTCCTCTTCCGTTCAAGCTGTGTGTCTTGCTGAGGCCGCTACGTGTTCATCACCTCTCTTCTAGTATCTAATCTTAGTTATCTTTCAAGACTGGTCACAAGTTTTATCTCCCCACCCCCCTTAAGCACCAACTCCCA
>SJYX01008653.1:189888-205645 GCA_006410675.1 Oreotragus oreotragus | reverse complement strand
CACCAACTCCCACCGCCCCCCACCCCCGGCAATCAATGGGTCCTAATTTAGATTTATTCATTCAAATACTGATTGGATGTCCGCATGTGGCAGGAGACATATCCCTGGGGGCACTGGTGGGATGCTTATGTATACTACAATGAAGTAAACCCCCTTGGTCTTCTTGTTAATGTCTGTACATCAATCTTGACGATGCTATAAGCTTCTTAAAGGAACGGATTCATTTCCCCCCACAAAGGAGCTAACATAGTACTCTGCAGTGGTTAGAGTTCAATAAAGATTCTCTGGTTAAATTAATTTTGAAATGAAAAGGTTATATGATCTCATTTTTCGACCAAAAACAATTAATCCTTATCATTGAAGCTTTGAATAATGACAACATTTTCTTGAGAAGTATATTTCTACCCAACAAGATTAATGGACTTGGAGTCAGAAGGTCTTGTTTTAACTTAGGCTCCACTATATTACCTCTGGCCATAATTCTCCCTCTCTCTCTCATTAGTCTCCATAAAATGAAAATATTCACACCTGTCTGAAGTGTTATGAAGAATGAATAAATTAGGAAAAGACACGTCATTACGTACGGAAGAGTCTAGGCTTCCCAGGTGGTGCGAGTGGTAAAGAACTCACCTGCCAATGCAGGAGACACGGGAGACACGGGTTCAATCCCCAGGGTTGGGAATATCCCCTGGGAGAGGGCATGGCAACCCACTCCAGTATTCTTGCCTGGAGAATCCCATGGACAGAGGAGCCTGGCGGGCACAGTCCAAAGAGTCGCAAGAAGTCAGACAGGTCTGAGCACACACAGTTGATTCACAATATCGTATTAGTTTTGGGTGTGCAATCTAGTGATTCAATATTTTCACAGCCTGTACTTCATTTAAAGTTATTATAAAATAATAGTTATGTTCCTTGTGCTGTATTAATGAATGCTTCTTGCTTATTTAAGAGTCGCAAGAAGTCAGACAGGTCTGAGCACACACAGTTGATTCACAATATCGTATTAGTTTTGGGTGTGCAATCTAGTGATTCAATATTTTCACAGCCTGTACTTCATTTAAAGTTATTATAAAATAATAGTTATGTTCCTTGTGCTGTATTAATGAATGCTTCTTGCTTATTTATTTTCTACACAGTAGTTTGTATTTCTTAATCCCATACCCCTATCTTGCCCCTCCCCACTTTCCTCGTCACAGGTGGTTTGTTCTCTATGTGAGATGGTTTCTGATTTGCTATCTTTTTTTTTACTTTTTAGCTTGAAATGACAGCATGCACACATGCAAGAAAGAGTCCAATGTTTATCATTTAGTTCAATAACTATCAGGCTATTCTTAACAGATGTTAACATCCTCACCTCCCACAAGAAGTGTTTATAAAGATTCACTCCCTTTCTGCCAGGTGAGAGAGATGACATCTTTGACCAACATATGAAAGAAAAGAGGACCTACAAAAACAGCCAATTAAAATATTTTGATTATACGCTAAGTAATAATCTCAAGGTCATAAAAGTATTCTATATTTAAAATATCGTTATCATTCTATTTATTATATAAAGTACAAACAGTAAATATTTATTACTCTTGTAAAGGACCAATGTAAATGGTGCTTGGAAAAGAATAGAGAACGAGAAAATTGCTCTTTAGAATAAACGTGATCTCATAAACATTCAACTTCCTTTTACATAAAATCATTTTCTATTTGACTTACTGTGTGAAGTAGGAAACACAGAAATCCATTAATGACTGACTGGTTTGCCTACCTGCTTGCTCAGAAGAATTATTAACCTCTGCTATACATCCTTGCTGCTCTTGCTTAGTAGAGTTGCCCAGACGAGAAGCAGCATTCAAGGAAATCAGTTTCTACAATCTGGAGGCTGCTCTTGTGATCTTCATCTGGAGCCTATTCTTGGAACCACCATCTCTCTGTCCTGACCATCTTAGGATTCAAGGCCCCCTCCCCACTTTGGCAGTGCCCCAGACCCACTACATCTCTATTTTAGCTATACTAACCCCTGAAAGCTAATTTCTGGCAGACCATTTAGCCTATAGCATATCCTCTAAATTTACTGACACTCAGGGTAGCAACTTTTACATGATATGGCAGCAAACAGAAATTTGCACAATCAGTTTGTTGGCAAAATCTTACATGAGTCATAGTTTGACTGTTTCTTCCTAGGTCACGTTTCTATACCACAATGCAAAGTCTAGGTAACTACATAATATTCAAGATTATGGGCGCTGGTGCCAGACCAGTTCAAGTAGTAGCTGCACTAGACGTGCTGCCTCAAAAAAAAATAACTTCACACCTCCATGTCTCAGGTTCTTCCATGAAAGAATAACCACCGCCATCACCGCACGACCACCACCATCACCACCACCTCTTCCTAAGGGCTGTGGCCGGAAATGAGTTAGTAGAACAGCATAGCACCTGACATGTATCCTATACAAAGTCTGTACTTTATTTTCCTTTTATTTTTTCAAAAATTTCTTTCTTTTTAATTGAAGGATAATTCCTATATTGTGTTGGTTTATGCCATACATCAACATGGATCAGCCCTGGGTATACCAATATCCCTTCCCTCTTGAAATTCTCTAAGAGGAAGTAACACCAGTTACTGGAGGAATAAGCTGTAAGTATACTTTTAATAATTTAACAGTAAGTTGATCAAGTATCTTTCTGGTTGAGTAGATTCTTTTAAGCTTAAAAAAAAAAAAAAAACGGTTAAGTATGGTATTAGCTGTCTACTCAGTTCATCTGTTAGGACAAATACTTACAATTTCATTCCTAACAGGTTGAATGTTTTTTACAGAAAAAAGTGTTCACTAGGAGAAAATGTAGAGAAAAGTAAGGAAAGAAGGAAACACTCATATTTCTACTCTCTGAAGATACTATTCAACAAAAATTAACAATTTTTAACAAAACGTAATTTTAAAAAATCAGTTGTATAAAAATGAATCCTACCATTCATTTTCGCCTAACAGCATCACAAAGTATTTTTCATTATTTCAGCTTTTGGAAATACAATTTTAATAGTGCCATATTTCAAACTGAGTTCATATATTTCAAAGGAAACATAGGTAGACTTTTCTTATGATAACTGTAACCAATATACAAAACACATATATTTACATTCTGTCAATCTAAATTCATCCTCAAAAAAAAAAGCAAACCTCATAGATATGCCTATGCTGAAACTTTAGTTTCCAATCTAATAGCTTGTGGTTTCTTCAGTTCAGTTCAGTTGCTCAGTCGTGTCCGACTCTTTGCAACCCCAGGGACTGCAGCACACCAGGCTTCCCCGTCCATCACAGGGTGGCTTAGGTTATACACAGAACATATGTTACACATAACACATATTCACCAAATCCTCAACTACAAATTTTACCAGATTCAACACATACCACTTTGTTTGATTAACAGCAACCAGTGAAAATGTTCCCTTTACAAAAACAATCAGGGAAGCACCATGGTTTGATAAACATGAGTCACTGAACTGTGAAGGTGAGAATCAGGATTCGTGTCCCAGCACAGCCCAAAAGTAACTATGCAAGAGCCAGAAAATTGCTTACTGACTATAGGCCTTAACTTTAAAGGAATTATATAATTTCCAGGGTCCCTTTCAGCTCTAAAAGAAAGATGCTAAGAAATAAAGATAGTTACAGTACCAGCACCTACATGCAAATTACTACCACAGGACGGATGATTCTCACTGACAGAAATCATATCCCAGCATCTAGAATTATGTTCAGAGCTATCTCAGACAGCCTGCACTTCCATGCTATATAAATTTTCTTTAAAATTAAAAAAATAAAATACAAATTCTACTTTAGACTTTCCTGCCATCTTTCCTGACCTCTTTTCACATACAACAACTAAAAATTAAATATTTACATTTGCTTTTGTCAAAGAAACTCTGGCTTCCGTGCACACAAAAAAACTTATTTTGAAACCTGCTTAGCCAACAGTGTCAATACTGTCAGTTCAAATAAATACGCTTGTGCGGTTGATAAAGAAGAACGCTGTATGAAATTATGCTTGAATTCATTTATTTGGAACACATACCTATTAGCAATTAGATAAAAGACAACAATGATGAATTACCTACTCCATATTTATTTACAATGGGGTATCTGCTTTGTAGGAGTTTTCAAAGCAGATTAAATAAGCAACTAAAAATTTATGAATGCACTTCAGAATGCTAATTTTGTTAAAACTGTGTTTATTTGTAATATGTAGTAAGAGGGAAGATACATGTTGAAAAATATATCTGCTGCTGCTGCTAAGTCACTTCAGTCGTGTCCGACTCTGTGTGACCCCATAGATGGCAGCCCACCAGGCTCCCCCATCCCTGGGATTCTCCAGGCAAGAATACTGGAGTGGGTTGCCATTTCCTTCTCCAATGCATGNTGCTGCTACTGCTAAGTCACTTCAGTCGTGTCCGACTCTGTGCAATCCCATAGATGGCAGCCCACCAGGCTCCCCCATCCCTGGGATTCTCCAGGCAAGAATACTGGAGTGGGTTGCCATTTCCTTCTCCAATGCATGAAAGAGAAAAGTGAAAGTGAAGTCGCTCAGTCTGTCCGACTGTTAGCGACCCCATGGACTGCAGCCCACCAGGCTACTCCATCCATTGGATTTTCCAGGCAAGAGTACTGGGGTGGGGTGCCATTGCCTTCCCCCTGAAAAATATATCTTGGCCTATTAAAGAAAGCAACCCAGGCATACACTTTTTAAAAAATTTTTTAAACATTTCCTTGAAGCAAGTAGGAACCCTCTCTTTGCTGTCTTTCAAATACACATTCACTCCTGGTCCTAATTATAAACAAGATGCAGTACAGTAAATGACAGGTGTGCACTGTCTCTTTCTTGAGTTAACAGAAAATAATACACTCAAAGAAATGGGGCAAAGTCAGCACCAGAGTACTGTCAAGGAGACTGAGCTTATTAATATTAATTTTTTGCATGTTTCATCTGACTAAACGTACCTGTAATTGGTACCCTGGTTGTAAATTTAAACTGTTACGCGTATGTAATAAGCAGTCATTGTGCGCCTTCTTTTGTGTTCTCTAATGGGAAAACTGAGACGCTCTTTCCCCTTTTTAAATTAAATGCTTGAGTAAAGTATGATTTTTAGGAGACAAATACTCAACTTCTTACGTTGTAAATTACTAAAAGCTACTCTCCCTGGACTTGCCTGTGTAAGAAACTACAGTGATTAAATGCTTTCCAGAGCTTACATGTTAGTGCTTTCAACTTCAAAAACTAAAACCAGGATCATGTCAGCTCTCTGTTCTGCCAAGCTCCAAACAAAGAGTGAGCAATGCACAGTGGGACCGGGTCCTGGGCACTCTGAGAGAGGCAGAAACGTCACAGAGACCCAGAATGATGTAGATTGTCTGCTTCTGAACCCATGGGTCTGCAAACATGGCTTCTACACATTAAACCAGCAGAACTGACCCTCGTTCCTGAGTCACTGCCTCACCACGGAAGTTCCCAGCTAAAGCCCTTTAATCTCCGCAGAATAGATTTCAGACAGATTCTACAAATTGAATATGGAGATTGGAAAAATGTAGGGATTCTGCACCCAGGCATAACTACTGAAAGAAAGAAAGTGCATGTATTTTGAGTCAACTGATTTCCAACTTAGAGAAATTTAGTTGTAAAAATAAAGAGTTGTGAAGACACATTTTTTTTGTGTCTTCATGTATTTCAGAATGTGTTCAAACTTGGTACACTCTGCAGTGTCTCTGAAACTTCAAGCTTTTTAACTTCTCTTCTCCCATCTTTAAATTGGCTGTAAACTTTCATCACCCGTATCCTGCTGCAGGTACAGACATGGCTAAAATGCATTCAGCCCAGAAGGAGGGCTGTTTACAGAAATTAAGCCACATTCAGTCAAAGCAAAGGGCGTGCTTCAACACGAAGAGCCTACCCCCTCCTCCAAAACATCCTTAGTAGTGTCTGACTTATCTGTACATCTCCTCTACTCTTCCCTAAGTCTTCTTTCTCATTTTTGTTTCTATTACCCTGAGCTTTTCCTTTCATAACAGGGAAGGAGGTAGGAGGGGGGTTCCAGTGGGAGAGGACATATGTACACCGGTGGCTGACTGATGTTGATATATGGCAGAAACCAACACAATGCTGTAACGTAATTATCTTCCAATTACAAAAAAAAAAAAAAAAAAAAGCTAGAGAAACTTTCTTCTGACCATAGATTTAATAGCGTAGTCTCTTAACCTCTGGTCTAAAAGCAGAGAATCCCTTTGCTCCACCTCCTAACATCTGTCACAAGAGTCAGATTACAAATNTTAAAAAAAAAAAAAAAAAAAAAGGCTAGAGAAACTTTCTTCTGACCATAGATTTAATAGCGTAGTCTCTTAACCTCTGGTCTAAAAGCAGAGAATCCCTTTGCTCCACCTCCTAACATCTGTCACAAGAGTCAGATTACAAATCAACTCAAATGAGGGGATCAAGGAGGGTGGAAGTGAAGAGGGAACACGGGAAAAGGAGCAACTTGCTTACTGGTTAGGTCACTGGTAGAAGCCATAATATAGTTTCAATTCTTTGACAATCATATCATGGAAAGTAGCATTAAATTGAATGTTTAATGTTTGAAAAAAAGAGAATATTCTAGTTTCCTAAATAGAAATCCTCTTTAAGGATGTAAAATGTCAATCCTTTTGCTGTTCAATCTATGGAGATTTGTTAAACACACATGAAAAAATGAAGAAAACTGCTCTTTCATTCCCAGTTTTTTAAAAGTCACTTTTAATAGCCATCAGAATTATTAACAGAGAAATACATTAATTACAAATCAACTTATTCATTGTATGTAGCTACTTATACATTTTATTAGAAAAATAACTTAATCTCTGATGTTTTCTATTTTTAAAACTGACCTGTGTACTGCTTTTAATACTTCTTGATTCTAAATCTTCTGAGATTACTGAAGTAGACAAAGAAATTAATCAGTACCTATTTATGGGTTGCCAAAATATACTTTTAGTTCTTTAAATGCTACGAAAAGCCTAAGACAGTTAGCAACCATCTCAGAAATCTGAGTCTAAATAGTTTTAACTTATAACTTTACGCCGAACAAACGTATTTCAAGGTAACATTAGACTAAAGCAACAATAAAAACTTGTAAAATGCTGAAGAGTTTAGGTATTACATGGTTCTCTAATACATACAAACACCCAAAGGCAATTTAGATCCAACTTTAACCCATTAAAACACTGAAGTTCCCAGAGTATGGAGTGTAACCTGATCGTAACTGCTGTGAAGGAGGAGGGCTGACTCTATGCTAAATCTTGCCATCTGTAGGTGCTTGGCTTCACACAATTCCAGTTTGGGGTGTTTTTTTAAAAAATAGGTTCAAAAGTTTACAGTATATTTTTCTATTTACTACCAGAAACAAAATTCTTTTATTAAGTTATGTCAGCCTTAAACAATTCTCTGAGCAATTTGGGTATATCCAACCATAAATTTGCACAAGAAGAGCTCTATCCCCAAATCCACTCACATTCATATTATGAACAGTCTTTAATGGTAAAGCAAATAATACTTGTTTATATATTTAGGAAAAAGACTGTTATTGTCGTTCAGTTACGAAGTCGGGTCTGACTCTTTGTGACCCCATGGACTGTAGTACGCCAGTCTTCTCTGACCTTCACTGTCTCTCGGAGTATGCTCACACTTGGCCACTGAGTCAATGATACCATCCAACCATCCCATCCTGTCATCCCTTTCTCCTTCTGCCCTCAATCTTTCCTAGCATCAGGGTCTTTTCCAAAGGGGATTAAACCTCTCCCAAAATAATTCTCCCAAAGACACTACTTCTAGAATGCAACAATTATTCTAACTCTAAGACTCCTATATGAAAACACTGATGGCTTGCAACCCAACAATTCACAAAGATGGTGAACTGAAAAGAATTCATACTCAGGACCTCAATTTTATTATTACTAAGTGAACTCTACTTATATTCAAGATGCTCACTAATTTCCACTCATTTCACCTCTCATGTTCACAAGAGAAACACTGATGCTCTGTCTTCCACGACTGGGACTCAGGACCAGAGAACTGTCACAGTGAGTTAGACCAAACAGCTCTACACTACAATTAAACACATTAAAATTCTGCATGTAAGGAGCCCATACATGGCTAATAAAAAGGCCCTTTCACCAAAGCAGTAGGTTCATCTGTAGTTCTGATGATTTCAAATTAGCAACCACTTCAAAATTCAAAAAAAGGCCAAATATGCCACTTTCTAAAATTCTCTCACTTTGGGTCTATTTCTCTCCATTACAGTTATCAGATTTCACTTGCCAAACTCTATCCTTAATTAATCATAGGGAATTCCCAGTAAATTGAAATCATCACTATAAATTCAGTAGGAGTAATGTGAAAACATCAAAGGGTAAAACATGGTCTTTAAGAAGAAATGAGAGAGCAACAACACAGCTGCAGTTCACCATCTAAAAGAATTGTAGACCTGAAAATATTACATAAAGTCATGCAGATTTGACTTCTATCTTCAATATATAAGGAGAATTTAATAGTTTTTAAAAAAAACCCTGAGTCTTATTTTTAAACTGAGTAATTTGGCAGTACATATGATCAACTCTTATCTAAACTATTTTTACTAGGAATCTGATATATTAAAAATGAGTCAAATCAATGTAGTATTACTCTAATCTTAAAAACAAAAAATCCAAGCTAACTGAAGGGGAACAAGTTTAGTGAAGAAAATATGAAAGAAATGTTGAATTAATGTTTCTAATTAGCAAAGGCTTTCACACAGACTTCAAAGCAAATTTCCCTTTCCCAATTAATTAGAACACCAACACAAAGAATTAGACTCTAATTGACAATTCTTGCGGAGAACTAACGTGACCAAACAGCAGAATACATGTTCTCTAATTTTTAAAAACTTGTGACAAAAATCCTATTTAAATTGATAGATAGATAGATGATGGTTCTTACACTTAAATAAGAACACCTTTGAAAATCATCAAGGCTGTGTAGCTGACAGTGTGGCTGAAATATTCTTGCCAAAATATAAGCTCACTCTGCTCAAAGTAACATTAAACTTTGCAAACAGCTTTTTGTCAACTTAAATATAATGTAAAATCCTGACTCAAAAGACTTCTGGAAAAAAAAATCTAGAATTGTTCCTCTTTCTATTAATGATTCCCTAATTATTACAGACATATTTCAGTGTTGGCCATTAACTTAGATAGGAGAATTTTACAATACACGCAGAGAATTCCAACTTCCTCCAAGATAAAAAGAAGCACGATACTAATGTGAAATGGATATGCCTAAATTAAATGGAAAGAGAGAAAAATTAAGAAAGAAATCTGGGACAGGACCCATAACAGCACTGCAATTAAAAAGATAAGGAAAGGAAATTCTCAGGAAACACAAATAAATCCTCCAGCCTTTAAGAGGAGGGACTTGCTCGTAAGGGGAAAAAGATTAACATTAAAGAATAGCAAATTGAGGGGATTTTAGAAACAAATTCAAAAATACTGCAGCAAAGCTTTCTGAGTGCCAAATTTTAAATGTAGGTACCCTTACAATTTTCAAAGCAATTCTCTTAAGTTCTGACATGCAGACCTTTTAAAAATACAGACATCATCAATAGATACATAGTATTTTAAACTTTCTGCTAATTTTTCATTCTGTATCATGACATTTTTCCTAATATTTTTCTGTGTCATTTTACAAGTAAAATAATTTTAGAATCAATAACAAAATGATAAAGTATAAATATACTAAAGCAAAAATACCTTGCGTTAAAATAATTTCTAAGATTCTTTCCAGGCAGACCTTACAGAGTTTCTCCAACTCCACACTTATTCCCCAATCCCAACCATGGGAAATTCCCTATAAATTCTCATTTCCTTGTTTTCCTTAAAAGACTTCATTGTTTTTTTTTTTTTTTTTTCCTATTAGTCCAGCAATCATATAAAAACAAAATGAGACAAAAGGGCCAAAATGGTTTGCAGAATATTTCTGCAATAAAGTGTAACTGACATTAGTCACCTAAGAGACGAAACACTATACCCTGATCTGTAATTTTATATATCTTCCTAACTAGAGCATGCTCTCCCTGGTGGCTCAGATGGTAAAGTGTCCGCCTACAATGCGGGAGGACCTGGGTTCAATCCCTGGGTCGGAAAGATCTCCTGGAGAATGAAATGGCAACCCACTGAAGTACTCTTGCCTGGAAAATCCTATGGATGGAGAAGCCTGTTAGGCTACAGTCCATGGGGTTGCAGAGTTGGACACGACTGAGAGACTTCACTTTCATTTTCTATCACTCTACACTTTTGCTCTGCATCATCATCATCACGCTTGCCTTTTTTTTTTTTTCTGGTCCCAAGTAATAATCTTTCCGTTTCAAAAAAACAAAAGTTAAATAAGACATTGTTTAAGGATTCATCTTTGAAGATATCCAAGATGTTAAAACTTTTCAGTTAAATGAAACTGACCCTGAAAATATTTTAAACAAGTCCAAATCTCTGCATGTTAAAATAAATTCTTTCTAAACTATATTGTTTCATATCCTTGTTAAAGAGTGTTCTTTAGTAATATATTAATAGTAGTTTTGAAGGTTAGAGAGTTAAGATATTTTACTCCTATACTAAATGTTCTACAAATGCTAATTTTAGGTCGCATCTTAAGTTATTAATATTTTACATGCATTTGTTAATCAGCAGGATTCTTACTGTCATTTCCTTTTTATGAATATATCATACTTTATCCATTCTCCTGTTGCTACTCATTTAAGGGTTTTTTTTCCCCCAGTTTTATGCTATCTTCTCATTGTTCATTTCTTGATGTATTTTATATGCCTGTTTCTACCAGCTGGTCTTCTGTTTTCTAGATAAATTAAGGGTGACTTTACTCCCATATTCATACTTTTAATAATAACTTTACTCAGATATTCACATATTATACAATTCAAATGGTATGAATTTGTAAAATTCAGTGGTTTTCAATACATTCATAGATTTGTATAATCAACACCGCCATCACTTTTAGAACATTTTTATCACTCTGCAAAGAAACCTTATTAGCAACCTCTCTAAATTTCTCCAACCACAGCCCAGTCCCTGGCAACCACTAACCTTTCTATCTCTACCAATTTGCCTATTCTATACAATATGTGGCCTATTATTACTGGCTTCTTTCACTAAACATAATGTCTTCAAGGCTAATCCCTTCTGTAGCATGTATCAGTACTTCTTTTTATTGCTAAATAATAGTCTATAGTGTGAATACACCACACTTTATTTATCTTGCTGATAGACATTTGGATTGTTTTCACTTTATGATAATTATGAATAAGGTTGTTATGAGCATTCTCATGTTCATGTTTTTATAAATACAGAAAATCTGCTAATCAGTTTTTGCTAACAGCAGAATGGAGATAGATCACAGGGACCCCGGGTATCCAAAGAAGACAAAGTCAGGTCATTTGTAGGACCTGAAATGAGTCCTCTACCCCCGAGCCTTCAATTACCACATTCCAACGTGGGCTTGATCCCTAGGTCAGGAAGATCCCCTGGTGAAGGAAATGGCAACCACTCCAGTACTCCTGCATGGGAAATCCCACAGACAGAGGAGCCTGGTGGGCTGCGGTCGATGGGGTTGCGAAAGAGTCGGACATGACTTAGCAACTAAACAACACACAGCAACCAAACTGCTTCACTACTGCTCAGCTCTGCATTATATAAGCCATCGGCTCTGCCACCAACTCTGCCCCCCTCATCATCTCACCTGGATTACTTCAGTGGCTTAAATGGGGCTCCGCCTCCAGTGCTGTCCTCCAGTCCAAGTGTGCCAGACGAGAGTATTCGTTCCAGAATATAAATTTCCTCATTTCATTTTCCTGCATCAAACCCTTGAATAGCTCCCCAAGGCACTTAAGATGAAAGTAAAAATGACTTCGTAAGGAACAGACTCTCAGATGATCCGGCCTCAACAACCTCTGCGATCCTGACCTATGACTATGTCTGTGGCATCTATAAGAAATTATTCTGGTTAATTACCCTCTCTCCTCACTGGACCTTTATACAGGCTGCCCTCTCTGCCTGGAACTGCCCCCATGTCCCCATGGGTGCTTCCCTCCATCACAGAACTGTTTATACACCCCCTTCTTATAGCTATCATTTCTGTGATAATATAAACTCTGAATGAGAAAAATTTGTGATTTTTCTCATAGTGCTGTGGTGGTTTAGTTACTAAGTTGTATCTGATTCTTGAGGCCTCCTGGACTACAGCCCGCCAGACTCCTCTGCCATGGGATTTCCCAGGCCAAGAATACCGGAGTGGGTTGCCATGTCCTTCCCTCGGGGATCTTCCCACCCCAGGGATTGAACCTGGGTCTCCTGTACTGCTTTACTGGCTGAGCCACCAAGGAAGCCCCTGTGGCTCTAGTCCAGCGAAAGGTACAGAGTGGATTCTCAACACACATTTGTGGTTGTGACGAGAGATTGCCACTTACAGGCATATTCAATGATCCTGATGAGTAGTTAGGATTTTTTGAGGCTTGGGCTTGAAAAAAGATGAGTGAAAAAGCCCCACAAAACAACAACCTTAATTTTGGCCTAGTCTCTCTTCAGTTGAAGCAAGTAACCCTCCACCATCAGGTCACAGGACACTATCAGGAAAGAAACATCCCCTTTAAAGGGGAACGCTGGCTGCTAAAGTGATGAAGGCCAGAGCTGCTGAGGGCCTTCTCTGCCATCACATAAGGTTCTAACTGAAAAAAGAAACCAACACAGAACGAAAGTGGAGACAAAGGGAAGAGAGAAGTTTCTGGATGACATCATATAAATCTCCCATCCAGATGTGCCCAGAGCTGGCTGTGGCCTTGGACTTCCCAGATATGTGAGAAAATAAACTCCAGGATGGCTCATACTAGTTTGAGTGTCTTTTGGATGGCCCAAAGATTTCAGGGCTATACAGGAACCATCTACCTGTGTTAGTCTCTAATTAGGCAGCAAAATAAATGACTATACTTATTTTTCATTGCTGGTGCCATTTTACACTATATAAACTAAACATTAGTATAGTTGAAAGCCTAGGCAAAGAATATGCCCTCCGCTTAGGGATACCCTAGTGGAAGGCAAGATTTCTAGTAATAGAGCTGGACTCCGACTGCTTCCTTTGGTGGGTGAAACAAAGCAAGAAGGTTCCCAGAGCCAGGCAGAAGCCTAAGCCCCCTGGAAACTGGGACACCTGAAGCTTTCAGGATGATAAAAGCCGGTACCAGAATTAGACCATCTGAGAGCGGACCACGATTCAGTAGGAATCCAGGTTACTTAAAGTCCCGGACACTTTTTTTTTTAACTGACACAAAACTACAGGTAAATCAAAATTCATTTGTTTTCCAGGCAATCAACTTGATGGAACTCAAGGATCAGGTTTGGTTATGTAGAATTCTTCCTCATTTGATGTAAGATGTAGAAATACTGAATTTTACAGGCAGTCCACCGACTACTTCCTATGGATGAATTAAGAAGGGCAGAGCCAGTTCAGCAGGTGTTCATGAACCCAAATTGGGTGTACACCTGAGCTACTTTTTTTTTTCTTAAAAGATAGGGTGAAATATGGAAATTAAGACTTACCTGTGTCCTCAGTGACGCATATGGACTACAGGAGAAAGAACAGTATGGAAAATAAAAAAACTGGACTTGGGTGCAGGCACCTGCCTGTATACCCTTGGAGCTTTTCCTGACCGAGATTCAGTTCTTCCTCACAGGAATTCATCCTATCTTTACCACCAGGCCCCTTTCTCTAAAGAGCGGCTTTGCCTCACACCGTTGGTGACTTCCCACTGCATGCAAAATATCAAGGGTGAAGGCCAGTGCGGGCTGAGTAGGAGCAATGTCACACCAGGTATAGCTATCTGCTGGGGGTGTGGGGGTAGGGATGAGGGGCACGTATTATCAGTCAGCCCAACTGTGGATGCTCCTGAGGAAAAGGCTCATGAAGCATCGTGAGTATATTCGGAACCCCAGGTGTGAAGATGCTTCTGCAGTGACTAAAATCCCTCTGCTATTCAGGAAGCAGAAGTCGTTAGTAATACGGAAAACATGATGTGCCGTAGATGAGAGGAAAAGGTAGGGGAACTGCAAGTGGTGGGAGAATATTCCTAGAAAAGACTCTGAACTAAAAAATTCATCGCCCCACTGAACTTTCGCGGGTAGTAGCGACCAATGGAACAAAACTGAACAGAATTAGAGGCCTCTCAGCAAAGGGAGATGAACCCCGGAGTCCTGATGATACCACACAGCAGGTGTATTCATAGCTACTCACGGTGTCTGTTTAGAAAAAGCATCGACCTTCAGAATTCCAGGTTTTCACGTCTGCAAAATGGCAGGTATACGACAAAACCACCATCAGCCAAGCCTGCTCCTGAGATGATATATCTGGTTCATTGTTTACTATTCAAAGACCTTCTAAAATGCATGACCATAATGTCCTACTTTAGTAAATGTGACGATCTAAAGATAAGGCCTCGTGCTCCTTAGGACTACCATTCTGAATACTGGGTATCAATACAAAACAACGGAACTCCATAAGGAGTAGGAGGTAACAACCATGGACGGTCTCTGGGCCCCCACAAATTTTTAACTGTGTAAACGCATGTGTTATTTTCTAACTTCTTTTTAGGAGACTCAAGACCAATGTACAGTAAAAATTTATTATGAATTTCAGCATCTCAGCACGGGGCTCATGTTAATCTCAGTTCAGGATACCCAACTAGATGTATACAGATTGATTATAAAGGTTAACAAAGATATCAAGCACACATCTACTAACACAAAAGCACTTATCAAAAAAGGGGGCTGGATGGGCAAGAGAACTCTCCACTGGACTGCATCTGTACTATCAAGTAATTCCTATGAAATCAGGCAGGTCACTGGATTTGTTTTTTCCCCAACTATAAAATCTCCCTTGCATAAATAACAAGATTCTTTCAAAATCAGGGATGACAGTGTCAGCTGGCTAGTGCTGAGTCTGGTATCATGTTGAATCCAAATGACAGGATCCACTTCTGATGTACTGTGCCATTCAAAGTGACCGCAGGTCCCATTTTTCTGAAATGCTAATATGCTCACTTTGTGTGCATACACCGTGTGAGTTCGCTTCATACTGGACTTTCATTTTCACCCCAGAAGGCCCCACTAGCATGGCAAGGCACTGAGAAAAGAAGTGGGGAAAGGCAGAGCTCACCCTCTGGCTCACAGGCTCAGCTCCGCGTTGCGCCTCCTCTGGTGAACCTTGCTGTGCCCCAATGCTAACTGTTACCTTACTAATCGAGATTATCCATGAAACTGAGAAAAGACTTCTAGAGATGTTCCAGGCAAGAGACAGAAAATGAGTGGGGAATTTACACTACGCCAGATATTAGAATCATTGCTTTAGGGATACGCTACTTACTCTATGGCTTTCCCAGCAGTGCAGTGATAAAGCCAGTGCAGGAGATGCAAGAGATGTAGGTTCGATCCCTAGGGTAGGAAATGGTAACTCACTCCAGTCTTCTTGCCTGGAGAATCCCATGAACAGAGGAGCCTGGCGGGCTACAGTCCATAGAGTCACAAAGAGTCAGACACAGAGAAGGCATGCAGTGGCACTTACACTGTACATTTCATTTCCTCCAAGCCCAAAGCATTTCTAACGCCCAAATGATGTGCATTTTAAATGGTCATTCATGGTTTTTTTTTTTTTTTTTTTT
>SJYX01008653.1:166084-186712 GCA_006410675.1 Oreotragus oreotragus | reverse complement strand
TAGTGATGCTTTCTAAGGCCCACTTGACTTCACATTCCAAGATGTCTGGCTCTAGATTAGTGATCACATCCTCATGATTATCTGGGTCGTGAAGATCTTTTCTGTACAGTTCTTCTGTGTATTCTTGCCACCTCTTCTTAATATCTTCTGCTTCTGTTAGGTCCATACCATTTCTATCCTTTATCGAGCCCATCTTTGCATGAAATGTTCCCTTGGTATCTCCAATTCTCTTGAAGAGATCTCTAGTCTTTCCCATCCTGTTGTTTTCCTCTATCTCTTTGCACTGATTGCTAAAGAAGGCTTTCTCATCTCTTCTTGCTATTCTTTGGAACTCTGCATTCAGATGCTTATATCTTTTCTTTTCTCCTTTGCTTTTCGCCTCTCTTCTTTTCACAGCTATTTGTAAGGCCTCCCCAGACAGCCATTTTGCTTTTTTGCATTTCTTTTCCATGGGGATGGTCTTGATCCCTGTCTTCTGTACAATGTCACGAACCTCATTCCATAGTTCATCAGTCCTGCCTTTTCTAATGTAAGACGCACAGATTTGAGGAATAGGGCTTAAGTTTTTATTTGCTATGTCACTGCTAGAGCAATCAGTTAAAAAAAAAAGAAAAGAAGTACTAAAGTCTTTATGTAATCTACCTGGCAAATATTTTAAATTGAAGACAACACTGCTAAAACAGCAGTTTTGAATATGCCATAGCATAATACTTGTTTCATTTGGTGACATTTTGAGCAATTTTTCTCCCTCTTTCTCACAAGTTTACTCTCACAAATTTAGAAACATAAATGTTCACAAAGTACTCCTCTGGAATAAATGAGCGACAGAGAGCCCCTCCTTTCAAAAAAATCATTTTCTCATCTCCTTAGTTAGACGCCTACCAACAATGACAACAACTCTTGACAAAGGCAACGTACACTGGAAATGTGATAAGAGGATGAAATATTCAAATGATTACCTGTTGGAGTCTAAAGGTAACGTGCTTAATCACTGCTTTTTATTCCTCAGAACCTCTAGGATTCTGTGCTCCCAACTAACAATTTGTGCAAAGCTCTAGTTGGGAACACATTTTAAGAACAAATGCCCTTCTCTTTCATTTCTTTCTTCTCCCACTAAGAGGGGGCTTTACAAGGTTTAAGTAAGAGGAAGTGAGGAAGTAATCACAATGAAAACATTTAAGAAAAGACATTTTAGTAAAAATACTCAAGTGATTTTCAAGAGGGAGAAATCCTAGAAAATTTACTTTTTAGGTGCTAACCCATCATTTCTTAAAAGGTTTCTAGCTCTCATCATATTTATTTCTTCCTACAAGGCTAGAAAGGAAAAAATATAAAGGGGAGGAACCTCAACTCTCCGGCCCACTCTCGCCTATCTCTACTTTGTTATTCAATGCCTTGTCAGATCATTTGTGGTTACCTTGTGAGTTTCATTTCTTAAGTGATTGTATGTATGTATGGATGTGTGTGTGTGTGCGCACGCACTATTAAAGATGATTTCAACTGATTATTGGGCTCCTACTCAGGAAAGAAGGCTTGCCTCTTTCCCTGTGGCAGTACAAGTTAAGACTTTTAAGGCTTAAAATAGATAGGAAACATCAGGAGGGAAAATAGGAGAGAAAGGGTAGAGTCTATGGTCTGGACAATAGGTAGAGCTCGAGCTCAACTGGGAACTGCTGTTGAGATGCTGATCTGAAATTTTCAGAAATGTAACTCAACCTAGACTAGGAACAGGAATCAGAGAAATGAGGACTAGAAGCCGACCATGAGGAGAGGGAAGAAAAGGAGAAAGAGCAAAGCTTATTTTTAAAAAGCAATGTTCTAAGTGCTAGGCATTGTTCTAACTGCATTATGCGAATAAGCTCAGTATAACAAAACCACACAGTAGAAAGAGAGATGTCTTAGGGAGGTAGGGAGATGGAATTTGAACAGGAAGAATAGATTAGACTCAAGCCGATATTAACGATAAAGAGCCCTCCCTGAAAAGATACATGCACCCCAATGTTCACTGCAGCACTGTCTACAACAGCCAAGACATGGAAGCAACCTAGATGTCCATCAACAGAAGCATGGATAAAGAAGATGTGGGGCACATACACAACAGTGCTCAGCCATTAACAGGAATGAAATAATGCCATCTGCAGCAACATGGATGGACCTCAGTCAGTTCAGTCCAGTCACTCAGTCGTGTCCAACTCTTCCCAACCCCATGAACCACAGCACGCTAGGCCTCGCTATCCATCACCAACTCCAGGAGTCCACCCAAACCCATGTCCATTGAGTTGGTGATGCCATCCAACTATCTCATCCTCCGTCATCCCCTTCTCCTCCTGCCCTCAATCTTTCCCAGAATCAGGGTCTTTTCAAATGAATCAGCTCTTCGCATCAGGTGGCTAACGTATTGGAGTTTCAGCTTCAACATCAGTCCTTCCAATGAACATCCAGGACTGATCTCCTTTAGGATGGACTGGTTGGATCTCCTTGCAGTCCAAGGGATTCTCAAGAGTCTTCTCCAACACCACAGTTCAAAAGCATCAATTCTTTGGCGCTCAGTTTTCTTTATAGTCCAACTCTCACATCCATACATGAGCAATGGAAAAACCATAGCCTTCACTAGACAGATCTTTGTTGGCAAAGTAATGTCTCTGCTTTTTAATATGTTGTCTAGGTTGGTCATAACTTTTCTTCCAAGGAGTAAGTGTCTTTTAATTTCAACACTACAATCACCATCTGCAGTGATTTTGGAGCCCAAAAAAATAAAGTCTGACACTGTTTCCCCATCTATTTTCCATGAAGTGATGGGACCGGATGCCATGATCTTCGTTTTCTGAATGTTAAGCTTTAAGCCAACTTTTTCACTCTCCTCTTTCACTTTCATCAAGAGGCTCTTTAGTTCTTCACTTTCTGCCTTAAGTGTGGTATCATCTGCATATCTGAGGTTATTGATATTTCTCCCAGCAATCTTGATTCCACCCTGTGCTTCCTCCAGCCCAGCATTTCTCATGATGTACTCTGCATATAAGTTAAACAAACAGTGTGACAATATACAGCCTTGACGTACTCCTTTTCCTATTTGGAACCAGTCTGTTGTTCCATGTGCAGTTCTAACTGTTGCTTCCTGACCTGCATACAGATTTCTCAGGAGGCAGGTTAGGTGGTCTGGTATTCCCATCTCCTTCAGAATTTTCCACAGTTTATTGTGATCCGCACAGTCAAAGGCTTTGGCATAGTCAATAAAGTAGAAATAGATGTTTTTCTGAAACTTGCTTTTTCGATGATCCAGCAGATGTTGGCAATTTGATCACTGGTTCCTCTGCCTTTTCTAAACCCAGCTTGAACATCTGGAAGTTCACGGTTGACATATTGCTGAAGCCTGGCTCGGAGAATTTTGAGCATTACTTTGCTAGCATGTGAGATGAGTGCAATTGTGCGGTAGTTTGAGAATTCTTTGGCATTGCCTTTCTTTGGGATTGGAATGAAAACTGACCTTTTCCAGTCCTGTGGCCACTGCTGAGTCTTCCAGATTATCTAGAGAGTATCATACTGAGTCAAGTAATTCAGACAAGGAGAAGGAGAAATATATGATATCCCTTACACGTGTAATCCAAAAAGAAATTATATAAGTGAACTTACTCACAAAACAGAAAGAGACTCACAGACTTAGACAGCAAACGTACGGTTGCCAGGGGGAGGCACAGTTAGGGCCTTGGCAGTGGTCACGTGCTCACTGCTGTATTTCAGTGGATAACCACCAAAGGCCTATTACACAGCACGTGGAACTCTGTCAATGCTGTGTGCCAGCCTGGATGGGAGGGGGTATGGGGGAGAATGGGTACCTGTGTATGTATGGCTGGGTCCCTTCATTGTTCACCAGGAACTACCACAACACTGTTAACTGGCTATTCCTCAATACAAAATGTTTTTGATGTTAAAAAAAATAATAAAAATTCAAAGAGAAAAAAAAATAAAGTGTCCTCAAGGTAGGCTTTACTTCAATAACCCTGCATCTTTTCTCTGTGTCCAAGGCACCTGTAACTGACTACTCTTAAATTAAAATTATATAATATCCTTATATTAAAGCAGTAACCACTAATCATTTCTTAAAACCTCTTCAACATGAGGTATTATACCTCAATTAGAGAATCTATCAGATATAATATATTAACCTCTAGTAGGTAAATTAAAATCTAAGAATTTACTCAGAACTTTGTATAAACCCACATGTTACGGCTTCTTCCTGATCAACAAGAGCAGGAAAATTGATAACCTAGCTGGACTCGGCATGGAGTGCAATAGTCACCACTAGGAGCCTGCACTCTCAGGACACTTCCAGCTCAGATGTAACGAGCAGCTGTCTTTCTGTTTTTGTGGCAATTGAGTCCCATCCACAAAAGACACCCTGTGTTTCTCTTTCATTTCTAGCTACTCCCATTGTAATGATCTACAAAACACAGCAGCATAGTAGATGTCACAGCAAGATAGCCACAGGTCAAGAGTGTGCAGAGGGACACCAGGGGGCCCAGTGTCCCTCACCTTCCCACCCCATGCACCTGCTACAATACCTTATTCTGTATGTGTGGTTACATGGTTTTGTAATCCCATTTATGTAACTTAACATTTGTTCTCCATTTCTCTTCTTACATAAAAGATGTGGGTGGGACAAATATTTTGCTTCTGAAACCTAAAGCGTTCCTATTTTACTCTGGGCACAATAACTGCTCCAAAATGAAAACAGGCTGATTTGGAAAACACCGCCAGTTGGCCAGGGAATGAAAAACAAATCAGAGATTCACCTGATCAAGAAGTTCCATTTGCATCACTAAAGGAGGCAGCGCGATCCGTCAAAGAGGTCAGAGCTGAGGAATATATAGTCCCAGCTTCATATTCTAGAGCAACCTGCCCTCTTATATGACACTGACTAAACTCCATGAGTCTCAGAAATTTCCAAGATAAAATGTGGATAATCCAAGCTGAGGGGAGTACAAATTTGATGGAATAATGTATACCTTGTATGTAAGAAAAGTTTCCTTCTTAAAACTCCCTTTATATTCTGATTTATCAAAATATTTCTACACTTTATTTTTTAAAGATGTGGTCAAGCTATTATTGGAGGGCATATAAAACAAAAAATGTTAAGAGAAAACAAACAACCATGAGTTACAATAGACATAAGGACTCAGAAAGAAATCTGAGAGGTAGATTTCACCAGTGGTTTAAGAAATAGTATGAATTATCAAAACATTAAAGCCATTGTCACAGTATTAATTAAATTATTTGGTATTTGCTTAAAAAACAGCTTTGCAAGAAAAAGGAAACTCAGCTGTGAATAAAGTCAATTTGAGGTGGTAGGTAATTAAAACCTCTTTTGTATTTATGATGAATACTCTGAATTACATCATGACAACTCATAAGCAGCTAAAGACATTCTGCACTGATCCTACATAGAAGCTGTGTGAAAATACTGGAGGAAATCTGCGAGGAAGGGGAGCCTAACTGTTAAACATTTTGTAAAATGTAAATGCCACGTCTGTTCATTTAAATCATGTTTATCTAAAATATAATATAGTCAACATGAACAAGAAACTGTACTTCAATATAAATTAAGCTTTCTGTCAAGTAATTGAAAGAACTCTCTAGTCACTCTTAGAAATATAACTTTTTCTAAATAACAACTGAAATTTGGTTTTGAATGGAACATTTTCTGTTCTTTGTGTGAAAAGGTCCTAGGATTTCTTAGTATGAGAAGTCTAGGATATACCTTTTTAAGATTCTTTTAGAAAACCTATTTTTAAAGAGAGGAACTGAAAAAGAAAGTGAGGTAGTCCTTTTTCCATCCATCAGACAAAACAACCCATGTTAATAAAACATCTAAATCTAAATCCCATTGAATGAATTATCTGTGTAACCTCATCTGAAGCCAAAGAAGAGCTTAACATAATTTCTGTGACCTGCATTTCCCTTTATTAATTAATGTCAGATAATCATTTCTGATACAGTATACAATTTAGCAACTCCGTGGGCTCACAGAGCCTAACTGGGAGAGGGGGACGGCCAATAAAATGCTAAGCCTTGTCACATTTTCCCTCACACTGAGAAGGTTAGCTTGAAACTTTATTTATTTGCAAATTATTATCTTTTGTGTGTGTTTGAATGGTCTGTTTATTTGTTCTCTATTTTTTAAGAGAACAAACTTTCATAGGCAAAACACTACCAACTCTGCATCTAGCTAGCTAGCTAGCTAGTCTAGGCGCACATCACTGGATAGGTTGCTGGACTTCCCAGCGCCTTCTCCCCCCATCTCTAGAGAGAGACTGTAGCAGCAGCTATTTCCTAGGCTTCACTTGAGGGTTGTGTGGACTATTACAGGAAGACCTTAGAAAACACTACCTGGCACATGATGAGAACAATATGAATGCAAGGAATCATAAACGATCTTTCACTTCCAAGAACGTTCTATTACATGTGCACTAGGATTTAAAGAGGATCTGTGTAGACAATACCTGGTTCCACATTTATGTCTCTGTGCTGAAATCACGTTGCGGAATGGCCTATAACAGTGACATTTCATCAAATATAAGTAAACTATACATTTAATTACACAGATGACTTAACAGTTAAGTCTTAATTTGTGTTCATGGCCTACGTTCTACCTGTTTGGGGTCACCTCATAATTATCAATCTTTGGTAATATGAGTTACTGAGTGAGCGAAAGTCACTCAGTCGTCTCGGATTCTTTGCGACCCCATGGACTGTAGCCTGCCAGGTTCCTCTGTCCAAGGAATTCTCCAGGCAAGAATACTGGAGTGGGTTGCCATTCCCTTCTCCAGAGGATCTTCCTGACCCAGGGATCAAATCCAGATCTCCCGAATTATAGGCAGATTCTTTACCATCTGAGCCACNCGGATTCTTTGCGACCCCATGGACTGTAGCCTGCCAGGTTCCTCTGTCCAAGGAATTCTCCAGGCAAGAATACTGGAGTGGGTTGCCATTCCCTTCTCCAGAGGATCTTCCTGACCCAGGGATCAAATCCAGATCTCCCGAATTATAGGCAGATTCTTTACCATCTGAGCCACCAGGGAAATCCCATGGTAATATAGTAATGCTCTTTTTAAATAAAATGAATTTGTCTATTTAGTAACACACTGACAGAAAAGTTATATGCACATATATGGGCAGCAGTAATGTTAAAAATGTTCTGTGAACAAAACACTGGGGAAAAAAAAAAACCAAAACACTAACATGTTGCTCTATATAACGAAAAAAATTCTAATGAAGTAGGATGCTTCCAACTCAATTTCCTTCACTTTCTTGATCCACATCTTTTGAGTGCTTCTGATGAAATTCATTTTGTAGTATCTGATGGGATCAGTTAATCAAGTTTCCTTTTCTGAGATAAGAATCATTTTCCTCAACTAATATAGAAGGTAGCATAAAATGTCTCTGCAATTGTTATAAGATTCAATTAAAAGCAGGTGAGTTGAAAGACACCAAGTTCTGTTTCACTACATACATTAAGGCCCATTTGAAAGCTTTGAAAATCAAAAGTGGTTCAATCTCAAATTCAATCAAAGAGAATTTAGACATGATCAGAACATACTTCAATTCCTGACACAAAGGATTATCCAGAGTTGAAACTCATACAAGACACGTAAAGGTCAAGAACCATATCTTGCCAAAAATAATAGTAAATGTTTGTTTTTCCTTTTCTCTCTACCCCTCAAGGTAACCTACATTTATCTCTACTTCAAAACACTGTGAAAACTTTAACTCATGAAACCTCATTGTAGCATATAAAAAAATGATCAGGTATGCTATTTTTATAATCAGCACTTGAAATTTAGTATGAAACAGGACCCTCTAATCAACAGAGACCTCAGTAAAAGTAATGACAAAAACACTGAAGGAGAAGTACCATAATAAGCCCAAGATATCAAATTTGTGGAAATAAATACAAAATAACAAATGCCTCTAGGGTCAAGGATGGTCAATTAGGTAAGCGTATAGCTCTTGGTGTGGCATTCCTGGACCCCTTAGGGCCAGAGGAGAGCCACCAGGTAAGAATATCTGTGGGGATTGTGGCCAATGCTGCAGACATCATTTGGCTCTGGCGTTGAACAGTTTTGATGATAGTCACTGTGGTGTCAAAGAAGAAAAGTTTTGTTTTTTTCCTTCCTTTTAGAAATAAGGAAGAAAAAAATTAAAAGATGGGAAATAAAGTGAGCACACATTATGGTTTAGAGCAATATGGACTGGAATTTAGGATATGTTAAAATCACAATATATTTAATATATTTAAAAGATAACAGCAGTATGTCACAAAGACTAAGATTTAATATCTTCTCTTTAATGAAAAAGTTCGAGACGGATCTTGACTTATAAATATATCAGTGAACAAGTTCAAAGAAGTAATAACTTACCTGTTGGACAATAAAGACTTTATGAAACTTCGGGAATATTCTGAAGGAGTAACAACAATAAACATCTAATTTCTACACTAGGGGGAAATTTTAATGTTTCAAAGCAACTAGCTTCAAAGAAAATCTAAAATCAAGCTTCCACTGGGTTCATGCACAAAATCTACTATTGTATATAAGTAAAACTCATAAAACCAACTTAATTTGTCTAACAGATGTTCAAGTCAAAGGAAATTTCCATTTCCATTCCCTTCAAATATAATAGCATCAGTAACCACCATACAGTTTTCAAACTTTATCTTATAACCTAGCAAATAGCTTACTTTCTGGACTGTAATAAAATTGCCACATAAAAGGAAGAATTAGAAATCTAGATCAAATAGCCTTTTTAGTGACAAAGAACTCAAAGAAATTGCAAGGTAAACTGTTTCCTCCAGCCTTGATTTTCTCTATTCTAACTTAAGCCACCAATTCAATAATTACAACACAGTTGTTTCTTCAAAGGTATTCTTCCATAGTTTAGGTTAAGAAGTCAAAGTCTTGGTATTCATACAAGCACGGGAAAGTCTTTTACCAGCTCACCCATTCATCTGTCTGATGAAATTTACTCCAGCTCATCAGAGCCATGCTTTTTTAGCCCTTTGCTCTTCTCAAGGAGGTACAATGAAACTGGGCTCCAATGCCGTGATATTGACAGCTAACAGACTACCCATCCTTCAAGGTGAAGACCACAAAATTTCAAATGTATGATTTCTGTCATGTCAGAATTTTATCTAACTGGCACCAAAAAGGCTAAAACTGTGGTTTAAAGAAAGCAAAGGCCTCAAATTATCAATTCGAAATCAATTCAGTATTTTTGAATACTTCCAAAAGCAATAAAGGCAAATAAGTCTACAGGCTACGGAACAACAATCTCTCAGCCTTGCCTGGAGACATGTACTTAGGAGATCCTCCAAAACTGGACTACATACATCTATAGTATACGGTTAAAAAGCCATTATTAAATGCTACATATTTCTTCCTTCCCCTTGGCTCTTTTTGGATGGGAAGGCAGAACTGTAGCTGTGACTAGAACAAAAAAATATATTTCCACTGACTGAAGAAACCCATGATTCATTCATGAAGTAGCACACAAGGCTTTGACAAACCAAATGTGCAAAATTGGGTTAAAATCACAAGTTTCAAAATTCACTGTTAATGTCTCAGGTTATGTCCAGTTTTTGAGTCTCAAGCTAGCAATGGAAGTCTCAACAGAAACCTCTATATCCCAACAGCAAAGAAACACAGAAAAAAAGAAAGGGAGGGAGGGATGGAGAGAAGGAGGATGGAAGGAAAGCGCTACATAATCATTAGGGATATGGATAATTTTATAAATAAATGCTTAATTTATCCCTTACATTTAGATGCTATGAATAGTGGAAAACAACATGCATGATTTGTGCTTCAAAAATAAACTATGAGGTGTTTAATGGAAGCAGCCTGATTTTATTTGCTATTTTTTCTTTAAGGAAATTCTGGCAAGGTCAGCTGACTCAAATTCAACACCTGTCCAGAAAATAACATACATCTGTCACTTCTTCCAAAATGAAAGTGAACGGCATAGCTAAAATTCCTTGTGTGTGTGTGTGTGTTCAGTTGCTAAGTTATGTCTGACTCTTCGTGACCCCATGGACTGTAGTCCACCAGGCTCCTCTGTCTACAGAATTTTCCAGGCAAGAATACTGGAATGGGTTGCCATTTCCTTCTCCAGGGGATCTTCCCGACCCAGGGACCGAGAAGCAGGCAGATTCTTTACCATAGAAACTGACCCACATCAAATGCCATGCATTTGTTACTATGTCGGCACAAATGTGCAATTCTGCTTATCACAGACTTTCTCCCTAAAGCTAACAACTCTATTATTCAGGTTAAGTAGAACATACAACTTTGAACTGAAATCTAAAGGCCAGTAACCAAAAAAGGCAAGCGAATATAAGTTTTATTAATATAAACAATCTGTAACCATTTCTCCCCACTCTCAGGCATACATACACCTACACTACAGATCTCTACTTCTTTCTCAGAAGATTCTAGCTACAGTGCTACTTCTTCTAAGACATGCCAACTCAAAAGATCAACACAAGGTATAGACTGGCAATACTTTTGCATTAGCCATCTAATCCCACAAGGCTGAGAGCAGCTTTTAAGAGGAACCCGAAATGTCATGCTATGCATGCTAAGTCGCTTCAGTTGTATCTGACTCTTTGCGATCCTATGGACTGTCGCCCACCAGACTCCTCTGTCCATTAGATGCTCCAGGCAAGAATACTGGAGTGGGTGGTCATGCTCTTCTCCAGGGCACCTTCCAGACCCAGGGATCAATACACCTCCTGCACTGGCAAGCAGGTTCTTTACCACTAGCACCATCTGGGAAGCCCTAGACTGGCTGTACTTTTAATTTTAATTATTTTCAAAGAATACCAGTAATGCCAATAGAAGTCACACTTAGAGTTTATCAATTAAAAAAACACAGTGCTCTCCCAGTGAAATCTCTCTACACTGAAATTCAACTTACAGCCCAAGAAACATCCTGATGAATTTTATAAAAAGTCATGTTTTTAAATTGCAGCAACTCTAAATTTTGCTATTCTAGCATTTGAATGAACCATAAAAACCAGATTCTGCCCTATTTCTGTTAAGTCTTTCAACAATGCACTGAGCTGACATCACTTTGCTTGTCTGGACCCCTGCTCTATATGCAGACAGCCTGGACTCTCCGACTGTCTCAACTTCATCAAGCACAACACACCTACCTCCCAGAATGTGCACCCTCCGAGGAGCACGCTTTGCAAGCACTGCTGCCCCCGTGTAAACAGGACATTTGTTTATGAGAGACAGCTTTTGCTGTTGTTGCTGTTGCCTTGATCTCTACCACAGATTAAGACTTTCAGCAGAAGCAGACATATAATTCAGAAATCAAGGCTCAGTTTTCTTCCTTAAGAGAAAGACCAGAAAGCCAATTCAATGGGGAAAGAACCTGCAAGGAAATATGGAGTTAAATATTCAGCAGTACTCCTTTTCCAGTTTAACACACTGGGGTAGGTATTCTTTATATTTCCCATAGCACTTAGCATAGACTAACAGGAAATAAATAATTAATATTCTGAAAGAGAAGAGAGTGAGAAGTAAGGAGGGATGGCCTGAAGGTGAAGGGAGGGAGGGAAGACAGAAAGGAAAGTTAATGGTGCTGAATGAATGTAGTTTCATGGGGAAAAACTAAACTAAGCTGTTTACATGAACGTGTGCATAAAAAAGGAAGAAAATGGAAGAGGAAAAATGCTTCAGAAGGTTCTACCCAGGGGAGTGGGGGTGGGCTCAGGATTCCAGTTTGAAGAGCTAAATGGCCGAGGGCATTTTATCAACTGTCAAAATATTTATTTTTCCAAATCACAGTGCTTATACTTCTGACATCTGAAGGAAATACCACCAAAATAGCAATACAATTAAATGCTGGCAGATTTTTGCTTAAAGCATTTAAATATTAATATACTACATTTCTGTTTAGAATAATACTCATTTTCTCAGATATGCAGTCAAATCAAGCTGCCTGTCTTCATGGGAATTTACACACCTCTCAGTTAAATCTGACACCTAATCACAAATCTTTTCATGCCTATGAACAAAGAAGGAATTCAAAATCCAAGAAATACTAATTTCAAATGTATTTTCAACTAGTGGGGACATAATTTCTTTTATGTCTTGATACACTTAATATACTGTTTAGTGTTTAGCACTGAGTATACAACATACCACAAGAGGTATATCATGCTTTACTGTACTTTGGAGAACTCTCTCTCCATGTTGGTATTGAAGAGTTGAGATCTAACCTAGCATGCATGAACAACCTTCAGCCACCCATTCCATTCTGTTCCCACCCCAGATATCTCTATAGTAGAGAAAATAAACTTATAAATAAATACACAATATACAATATATATGACTCCACAGTGAGCCCAGGTTTCCACAGCAAAGGGAATATTACACTTCAAGACTACTTTGTCAAAATAGATTTATCTAACGTTCCTGTTTTGGCTATCAATTTTGAGAAATTTTTATTGGCCAACCTTAAAAATGCTTAAAATGTGAGATTACAATGGCAACACTCATGAAGCTATAGATTAGGAAGCACAGTCCAGGCAACTAAAAAAATTCTTTTTAAATTCAAACTACAGAATTCTCTTCCACTATTCAAACCTGGAATTTGCATTTACACTCAGAGACAGAATCCTTTAGGAATATGTGAAGTATCCTTAATCATGTTTTCAAATCAAAATTTTAATGTACATTCATATGCAGTATCTTATAGGGCTTCTCCGGTGGCTCAGTGGTAAGGGAAGCTGCCAGCCAGTGCAGGAAACGCAGGTTCTATCCCTGCATTGGGAAGATCCCCTGGAGGAGGGCATGGCATCCACTCCAGTACTTCTTTCCTGGAGAATCCCATGGACAGAGGATCCTGGCGGGCTACAGTCCATGGGGTCACAAGAGTCAGACATGACAGAGTAGCTAAACAACAACAGTATATTATATATTTGAGACTCAAAATACTTCTGTATTATATATCCTACTCAACCTTGAAAATAAATAAGGACAGTTGAAGTTCTTTTCTGGAAAGATAAAGTTCTGATTTATCTCAAAGTTATGTCACTTCATTTCTTAAATAATTAAAATAAGTCTCCATAGAGACATAAATTATGACAGCATCCAAGATAAGGGTTCTAAGTAATTTTATAGTCACAATATTTCACACAAGCTGTTCTCTGTAAAAGTGATTTATCCAGCAAATCACAGATGCCACTCATAACATCGTATTTCTAATATTGCAAGGAATAAAGAATTCTGATTCAAAGGATACCATATTTTTTTTAACAACAACAACAACAACAAAATGAATCCAAATGGCTTTTTCCCATGCACCTGCCCCCCAAAAGTGAGTATGAAATTAAAGTGCCAGAGTGGGACTTTAAATTGTTTAAGGCATCTTTAAATTTCAAATGAGTCGTCATGTTATACAGGTTGGTACATATACACAATGGAGTATTACTCAGCCATTAAAAAGAATACATTTGAATCAGTTCTAATAAGATGGATGAAACTGGAACCAATTATACAGAGTAAAGTAAGCCAGAAAGAAAAACACCAATACAGTATACTAACACATATATATGGAATTTAGAAAGATGGTAATGAGGACCCTGTATGCAAGACAGCAAAAGAGATACAGATGTGCAGAGCGGACATATGGACTCTGAGGGAGAAGGAGAGGGAGAGGGAGAGGGTGGAATGATTTGGGAGAATAGCATTGAAATATGTATACTATCATGTAAGAAATGAATTGCCAGTCTATGTTCAATGCAGGATGTAGGATGCTTGGGGCTGGTGTATGGGGATGATCTGGAGGGATGATGTGGGGTGGGAGGTGGGAGGGGGGTTCATGTTTGGGAGTTCATGNCAGAGCGGACATATGGACTCTGAGGGAGAAGGAGAGGGAGAGGGAGAGGGTGGAATGATTTGGGAGAATAGCATTGAAATATGTATACTATCATGTAAGAAATGAATTGCCAGTCTATGTTCAATGCAGGATGTAGGATGCTTGGGGCTGGTGTATGGGGATGATCTGGAGGGATGATATGGGGTGGGAGGTGGGAGGGGGGTTCATGTTTGGGAGTTCGTGTAAAAAAATAAATAAATACAAAAAAAAAAAAAAGGTTAAAAGACCTACTAATGAAATATAAGCAAAATATTCCATAATATTTTATTTTAAAATTAATTTTAAGTCCTCAAATATGAATACTATGTTCCTATATTACATTTACTGCCACAAATATGCTTGTATTTAAGGCTACTTAGGCAGAAAAATGGACCTCAGGGGTTAAGATCAAAGTCTTTGGAGTGGCAAACTGCCATTTACTTGATATGACCTTGAAAAAGTCACTTAACCTCTCTCAGCTTCAATTTCCTTATCTGTTATTCTGAAGATAATGAAAAGCACTTACATAATACCTGGCACACAGTGAGGGAGCTATAAGTAATAACTGCTATTATTTAGTATTATCAAAGGAATTCTTAGATATAAATAAGAAATGGCTGTGTAATTCCCAAAATTTAACTTAAAAAAAAAAAAAAAAGGCCTAGAGGTTAGACTTAGTCCTTTCTATAAATGAAAAACCATGATGGCAGAAGGAGAGACCAGTACTTAAAGAGGGTCAAACAGATCAAAAAACAATGCATACAAAAAATGAAAGGTAACAAACCAATAGTAGTGACTAACATCCTGGGACACTTAAGGAATAACTGCCAACCACACAAGGTAGCAGCTGTGTCAACTTATGCATATAGCTACCTTCAATAATGAATTCAAATATCAACATAGAGAGCAGAAAAATGGTCCCAAATTTCCCTCAGTCTACAAAGAGAGCACAACTTAAGTAAATTACATTTTGTATGCACTGACAGGTAGTGGGAAAATTGTAACTTGTTTGGTTTTCAGAGATTAAAACTGGACAGTTGAGGTCAAAGTTTGTTCTCCATAAAGGTATCATAAACATTTCCATCATAGTAGGGTGATGGAGTAAGGAGGCGAGAAGCTCCCACACCTGTGTCACATTTATACATCACTTAATCTTAAGAATCTACTAGGATGCTGACAAAATACAAAATTGGAAGCATTATCCTTTGACTTCTACCCTGATTAATCATACTTGAGTAGCACAGGTAATTTCTCTGAGCATTTAAGAGCTCTATACTTAAAAAGTATGTGATAGAAATTAATTTCATATTTAGAGAAAAGTATGAAGAACTATTTCTAGTTTGTATTTACAGGTGCAGAGTTCAATGACTCTGAATATAAATCAATTCTTAATATCTATTACCCAATAATTACTGTAACAAACATTTATTCAGTCTTTCCTATTCAATGAACACTATTCTAAGGGCTACATATACTTTTTTTAACAAGACAAAGTGGCCCCAATGTTCATGGAATTTATATTCTAGTAGGCGAGACTAAAAATAAAAATATATCACATGATCATAAACATTATGATAAAAATAAATCAGAGTTGTGTGATAAGGAGTGATTGAGAAGCTATTTCAGACTGGTTGGACCAGAAGAGCCTGCTTGTTAAATCTACCTGTATAAGACTGAAATTTGCTGCCAAAATCTATAGCAACCATTATTTGCATATAAAAATAAATATACACATTTTGCCAGGCTATGAAATTATAATTCACCTCATCCAATGGGTAAATGGAAACTCTTCCCAAATACACACAACAAACACTGATAAACAGCTACGGTCCTTCTGCCTTCAAATATCATTTCTAACACGTGGATACTGAATCTTCATAATAAAACAAATGTAGACAAATGTACGACATTTTAAAATTCACATTCATTTTATTTATATACTATACTGCTCAATTATAAATAACTTTAAATGTTTGATTATACTTAAAAATCAGAATATACCAACATGAAAGCTTATTTTTAACTCACCTGTGACTGTACACAGTGCAGAAGATCTATAAATGTGTAGCCAAATCCAAGAGAAATCTGCAATAAAAAGAAATGAAAAAATATGAACAAAAAATGCAGAATCCCATCAGACTCATTAGATTTGGTATGATTTTTTATAACCAATGTAAGTAATACACATTAATAACATCTCTCTACTCAGTAACTCACTGACACCATGTAAATCAAGAAGCAGACTGGCTACACAACTTTTATTTGTCCACACCAATATAAGACACAAGGCCACATTTCAGTATCTCCCAATTCAGTGAATTATGAGGTGTCTATCCATCAAGTTTTGAGTTCTCGACATAAAACATATTACATTTTCTGGTAGCTGCTTGTCTAATCACTGGCACTTCACTGAATAAAAGCAGAGGAGGCCCGAGCTACCCATTTTTACACAGCACTCCTAGTCTAAAGACCACCCCACAGTAACACAGTGCAGAAGAGATGTTTGCCAAATGAATGAATGAATGATTTAACTAAATGATTAATTAAGCTTGCATACTGATCTTACTTTGCTGTGATTTACAGTTTGCCTCTATGGAAGAGAATGGCTTGGAATTACTGAAATAAAAATCTGTCATAACTGCTTAAACAAAGACATTAAAAAATGAATAACTTTAAAAAGTCTAGAGTATAATGATGCAATAGGGAATTCCCTGGAGGGTCAGTGGTTAGGACTTGGCTCTTACTGTCAAGGGCCCTAGGTTTGATTTCCTGGTCGGGAACTAACATCTTGCATGCCGCACGGCAGAGCCAAAACAAATTTTTAAATAACCATAAAAATGATGCTATCTATGGCAATTTGCAGAAGTAAGAGTGGATAAGAAAGTAAGAATTGAACATTTTCAATAATGAGGGCAACAGCTGCCCAAGTTTCTTCTGGGCCTGTACCTTTGAGAAGAAAGAACTTAGCAATGAAGGACCACACACTTCCTCTGACCCACACAAGGGTCACTTACACTGCACCTAAGAAGCTTCCTTCAAGAAATACAAACAGCCCAGAATACAAACACTGCAAATATGTGCCTATGAGGTTTTATGTGTATGAATGTTTACCACTTGTGTACATTACAGATCTAAGAAAACCTGCACAACTGCTAGTAGTAGGTTTTCATTTTAACTATTATGGCTACTGGATTGAATCAGCTTCAAGGAATGTTTTTACAAACTGAGCTACTGTACTTTTTTTCCCTTCAAGCGACACCAATCTGTAACAATTCATACTCTGAACCATTATCAGGCTTGAGTATTAACTTTCTTCTGAGCCCTTTATTCTTTAGAATAAATAGAACCTAACAGTAAAACAAAACAAAAAAAAAACCCCTAATGTTAATTTAATACTCAAACTGCCATTGTTCTAGGGCACTAGAAACATCTAATTTCATAACCTGAGAGGTCTAAAAGGGAAAGAAATGGAGGAAAATGCACTTTCATTTTTGCCAGGACCTGCTCAGGCTGGAGACCATCATATATAAAGAAATGCAGCTAGGGAATCAGGCAGAGACGATTCATGAAAAACAAAAGGAAGTCTATATGCAAATAAGAAGTTATCACAGGAAATAAAACGACTAGATTCTCAAGTGGTAGCCCATGAGCAGTGTGCAATAAACTGTTACATAATAGGGGTCATCAATTCTATACAGTGCTCCTGGGGTAAATATACTCATTATGCTGACCTACTTAAGCCCATTCTAATTCTATACCAACAACTAATTTGCTCAAGGACATCACACTATGCAACAGTCAAGAGTTAAAACTTGTGATATGAGTAGAAATGATGACATTAAACAATTACAGCTTGATCTATACCATTCACAAAGGCTTTTCTGAATGTGCTAATATAAGGAGTAAAAAGTGCTGATGAATCCAAGCTAAACAAAAATACATAAAAACACGAAGACAGACGATGCATAAAAACATGAAGACATTATGATACCTCGGTGTGACACTTTAAACCAGAAGAACAAATAAAATACTTATAAACACAGAATTACAAAATGTTTTCTATGTCACCATCTCTGTGTCTGTGTGCATGCTTGGCTGTGTCTGACTCTTTGTAAGCCCACCAGACCCCTTTGCCCATGGAAATAATAGCTACTTAAAGTGACAGTTTGAGCAATGACAAGCCTATAAGAAACTGACATCTTCCTACTCTTCTGTGAGCCCTCACAGTTTTTAGGAAGCTCCTTCAGGAGTTTCAAGGGAAGAGGAGCAGAAGGCCACCCTGAGCCTGGCAGAGTGACACAGAGGAACCCTGCAGGAAATGACAGAGGGGTACACATGTCCTCTCTCTTACAACCACTACTATTTCCACTGTATAAACCAAAAAGGTAAACCTCTTCTCCACAGAAAAAAAAAAAAAAGCTGCCTGGAGCAGATAAAAGAACCTGGGGCTAAGATCATCAAACAGGTGAGGTTTCAAAACCTGGCTCTCTCACGTGAATACTGCTGCTGTTAATATTTCCATCACAAGCCAGCTGCTTAGGCGTGTGACCTCAAAAATGGTATTGTGGACTCAACTGAGGATAATGTCCTCTCTGCACCACCCTGAAAGTATTAAATGAGATAATTACACAAAGCACTTGGTACAGCAGGCATTACACACAATTATGATTCTGCCAAGTGTGATTCTGCTAAATGCTGCTAGCTGTGACAAGTAACTCAGTACAATGACAAGCCCAGCCTAGCCCAAGTAAAACTTATCTTTCCTGAGACGTCTTAATAGCTTTCTCTGCCCATAATCACCCAGACAGATGCATACACATGGAGTCTGACGGGATTTCCCCCCCTTGGCCATGTATAGCACGCAGGATCTTCAGTCCTTTACCAGGGATTGAACCAGTGCCCCTGCAGTCTTAACACCTGCACCGCCGGGGAAATCCCCTGCTGAGACATTTTTTTTGAATGAGGACTGGCTTTAAAACTAAAAGCAGAAAGATAATATTAATACCTCATGTCAAATCTTACAATAAAGTTATAATAATCAAAGAGGTAGGGACTGAACAGAGTCCAAAACAGGCTCACACATTTATATCAATCCGTATTCAATAAAGGTGAACTTGGTAATTCAGTGAAGAAAGGGGCAGTCTTTCCAAAAAAACGATACCAAAAACTGATTATACATATGGGAGGGAAAAAGAACCTCAACCTTAACCTTGCACTATGGGAAAAATCAACTCAAAATGGATAGCATCATAGATCTAGAAATAAGAGCTACAAAGCTTGTAAATGAAAGCAGTTGGAGAAAATTACTGTGGATTAGGCAAAAATATTTTAGGTATGATACTTTAAAGGTATAAAAGAAAAAAAAAACTGTTTAAAGACCATAAAAGAAAAACACAAAACTGAATTCCTTTATAATTAAAACTTCTGGGCTTCCCTGGGGGCTTAGTGGTAAAGAATTCACCTGCCAATGCAGGAGACACAGGTTCGATCCTTGATCTGCAAAGATCCCACATGCTGCAGGGCAACTGAGCTTGTGCAACACAACTGCTGAGCTTGTGCTTGAGAGCCCAGGAGCCACAACTGCTGAACCCACGTGCCACAACTATGCAAGTCTGCGTGCCCTGGACCCTATGCTCTGCAACGAGAGGCCACCACAAAGAGAAGCCCACACTGCAAGAAAGAGTAGCTCCCACTCGCTGCAACTAGATAAAGTCACTCTCAGCAATGAAGAGCCCAGCCAAATAAACAAATAAATAAAAATTTGAAAAATAATAATGTTAAACCTCCTGTTATTCAAAAGAAATAATTTAACAAATAAAAACACAAGCCACGGACTGAAAGAAAATACTGGCAAAATAATTATCTGAAAACATGTATGTATTTAGAATATATAAAGAGCTAAATACATAATAAAGGATGTACGCAGAATAAAGGACTCTCACAATAATAAAACAGTTCAACTTTTTAAAATGAGAAAAATATGTGAAGACACTATATATGAGTTCAGTTCAGTTGCTCAGACATGTCCGACTCTTTGCGATCCCAATATCGCAGCACACCAGGCCTCCCTGTTCATCACCATCTCCCGGAGTTCACAGACTCACGTCCATCGAGTTGGTGATGCCATCCAGCCATCTCATCCTTGGTCGTCCCCGTCTCCTCCTGCCCCCAATCCCTCCCAGCATCAGAGTCTTTTCCAATGAGTCAACTCTTCGCATGAGGTGGCCAAAATACTGGAGTTTCAGCTTTGGCATCAGTCCTTCCAAAGAAATCCCAGGACTGATCTCCTTCAGAATGGACTGGTTGGATCTCCTTGCAGTCCCTGGGACTCTCAAGAGTCTTCTCCAACACCACAGTTCAAACGCATCAATTCTTCGGCGCTCATCCTTCTTCACCGTCCAACTCTCACATCCATACATGACTACTGGAAAAACCATAGCCTTGACTAGACAGATCTTAGTCGGCAAAGTAATGTCTCTGCTTTTGAATATACTATCCAGGTTGGTCATAACTTTTCTTCCAAGGAGTAAGCGTCTTTTAATTTCATGGCTGCAGTCACCATTTGCAGTGATTTTGGAGCCCCAAAAAAATAAAGTCTGACACTGTTTCCACTATTTGCCTGTCTATTTCCCATGAAGTGATGGGACCAGATGCCATGATATTCATTTTCTGAATGTTGAGCTTTAAGCCAACTTTTTTGCTCTCCTCTTT
>SJYX01008653.1:140344-163099 GCA_006410675.1 Oreotragus oreotragus | reverse complement strand
GAGCCCATCTTTGCATGAAATGTTCCCTTGGTATCTCTAATTTTCTTGAAGAGATCTCTAGTCTTTCCCATTCTATTTTTTTCCTCTATTTCTTTGCATTGATCGCTGAAGAAGGCTTTCTTATCTCTTCTTGCTATTCTTTGGAACTCTGCATTCAGATGCTTATATCTTTCCTTTTCTCCTTTGCTTTTCGCTTCTCTTCTTTTCACAGCTATTTGTAAGGCCTCCCCAGACAGCCATTTTGCTTTTTTGCATTTCTTTTCCATGGGGATGGTCTTGATCCCTGTCTCCTGTACAATGTCACGAATCTCATTCCATAGTTCATCGGGCACTCTATCTGTCAGATCTAGGCCCTTAAATCTATTTCTCACTTCCACTGTATAATCATAAGGGATCTGATTTAGGTCATACCTGAATGGTCTAGCGGTTTTCCCTACTTTCTTCAATTTCAGTCTGAATTTGGTAATAAGGAGTTCATGATCTGAGCCACAGTCAGCTCCTGGTTTTGTTTTTGTTGACTGTATAGAGCTTCTCCATCTTTGGCTGCATAGAATATAATCAATCTGATTTCGGTGTTGACCATCTGGTGATGTCCACGTGTAGAGTCTTCTCTTGTGTTGTTGGAAAAGGGTGTATGCTATGACCAGTGCATTTTCTTGACAAAACTCTATTAGTCTTTGCCCTGCTTCATTCCACATTCCAAGGCCAAATTTGCCTGTTACTCCAGGTGTTTCTTGACTTCCTACTTTAGCATTCTATCTCACAGGGAATGTACATCAAAAAATATTGGGTATTGTTAATCATTAGGAAAATGGAAATCAAAATCAAAACAAAATACCATAGCCCATCCAGTAAAATACTCAAAGCATTGCCAAGGATATGGAGAAACTAGAACTTTCCCATTTATCCCTTGCTGGTGAGAAAGTGGAATATTACAATCATTTTGGAAAACAGTTTGGAAGTTTCTCATCATCTAACCCAACGATTTCACATCAAGGTGTGTTTTCATTCATCTCAGGGACAGAGGACCATACAGAGAGTTGTACATGAATGTTCTTATCAATTATGCTGAAAAAAATTCAAAAGTTTCAGTTGGAGAATGAATCTTTTTCAGAATGTGGTACATTCATACAATGAAATACCACTCAACAATAAAAAGGAATGGATAGCTAACGTATGCCACAGCATGAGTGAGTCTCAAAAATATTTTGCTAAGGAAAGCAGCCAGACACAAAGACAACAGACTACACAATTTCACTTACTTGAAATTCCTATAAAAAGTAAAACTACAGAGACAGAAAGCAGACCCGTGGTATCCTGGGTTAGGGAATACAAGTGGGGACTGACTGAAAGTGGCGGCCCACCCCAGTACTCTTGCCTGCAGAACTCCATGGACAGAGGAGCCTGGGGGGCTTCAGTCCACGGGGCCATGAGAGTCAGACACGACTGAGTGACTAAACCCACAACCAACAGTAGCAAACGGGGGTGTGAGCATTTGCCAAGGAGAGTGTCAACTAACACAATTACTTTGAGACAAAGAGAAAAAGAAATCGGAACTGAGCTAACATCACTTTAAAAAGATTGTTGGCAGCATTAAAGGAACAGGTTGGTGATTTTCTAAAAGGCAGGGGAGGGTTAGAGGAGATGCACTTGATATTTTATTTGCTTGTTAAAAAAAAAAAAAGTTTGAAACAGAGCCAGAGGAAGGAAAATAAGCCAGAAAGAAAATGAATTCATGTGTGTAATAGTGGCTAAGACAGCACCTTCCAACTTAGTAGTATAAGGGAAGGGCCATATCTTGCTGTTTGGGTTTAATATCACCACAAGTAACAACTATCATTGAGAGCTCTGGGCAAAGGGCTTGAAATGTGTTACTTAATTTAATCTTCCTAACAATCCTATGAGGCAGGTACTGCCACTATCATCACTTTGATATGGCAGCAAAGCCTGGATTTGAACCCAGAGTCTGACTGCTGAGTCTATTATGCTCTTACCCACTAGGCTATTATGAAAATTTTGATAATGTTATCATCGTTGGCAATTTGATTTGAAAAAGGTGGCCCAAAATGTGATCGGCCTTAAAACAGCCACCTTGAGTTTTTGGTATGGTACCAACAAGAGCAGTGTGTTCCTCACGCCACCCAGGTTGACATTGTTAATAAATCTGGACATGATTTCTTTCCTGACTCAAATGTAGCCTCATAATTTTCTCAAGGTTGCCACCAATTAAAGGAAGTCATCAGGACTTCCCTGGTGATCCAGTAGTTAAAGACTCCAGGCTGCCAATGCAGGGGGCCGGCAATTTGATCCCGGTTGGGGAACTAAGATCTCACATACTGTGAGGCACAGCCAAAAAGTAAAATAGAGAAAAGAAAAAGAGACAGTCATCAGCACCAGTGTCAGTATGCAAAAAATATACTTTCTAATCGTAACAAAGCCAACTTGATTTTTGATGGACAACAGAATACAAGGAACCAGCCACTGGAAAGATGACTAACAAAAAGGGAGTCACCATACTTCATGCTCCAATGTAGGTCTTCTTTGTAATTTAGCCAGCACCAGCGCAGTCAACAAGCCAGTCAGACACAGTGATAGAAATAAAGAGGACACATGGGGAAAGGAAGAGAAAGCTAGAGGTACTGATCAAATTTCTTGAGATTTTTCAACAGTTTAAGCCAATAAATTTTCCACTTGTTGCTGAGAAGCACAAAAACTCCGCAACAACTGAACAGAAAACACCTTTACCTCTGCATGTTTCAACTCATGTAACATCAAGAGGAAAGTCTTACTTTCAAGATTTACCTATGAGAATTACTTCAGATTACTGAATAGGACACTGTATATATATGTATATATACTGCATATATATAACATATTTTAGATAAAATATCCTTAAAAGCCTTAATAATGCAAAGAAAGTGTACTACATATACAAGGTAAAATTCTTTCCCAAATATTAGGTTAATGGTGCTAAAAATAACATCTAATCTACAGAAGACTAATTTATAAGTTAACTGATGAATATATTTCAGACAATATACTTCTATATATACTTTATAAATAAGCTTATGTTTTCTTTCTTTGTTTAAAGAGTTCAATGATTCCTAACCCATGAAACTCTTTATACATGGCATCTAAAACAATAAAACAAACCAGTGAATATAACAAAAAAGACACATAGATATAGGGAACAAACTGGTGGTTACCAAGGGGCAGGGAAAGTAGGTAAGGGCAAGATAGGGGTAAGGAAGCTGGGCTTACATCAGAAGAAAAACACGGTTTGAAAGGATACATGAACACCAGTGTTCACCACAGAACTGTTTACAACAGTCAAGACAGGGAAGCAACCTAATGTCCATCAACAGAGGCATGAATAAAGAAGCTGTGCACAATGGAATATTACTCAGCCATAAAAAGGAATGAAACTGTCCCATTTGCAGAGGCGTAGACAGACCTAGAGGCTGCCATACAGAGTGAAGTAAGTCAGAAAGAGAAAAACACATATGTTTAATCTCCCTTTTATGTGGAATCTAGAAAAATGATAAATGGACTTATTTGCAAAGCAGAAATAGAGATAAAAGATGTGAAGAACAAATATATGGATACCAAGTGGGGAGGAGGGGATGGGATGAACTGGCAGATTGGGACTGACATATATACAGTTCTATATATAAAATGAATGACTAATGAGAACATACTGTAGACCACAAGAAACTCTATTCAATGCTCTGTGACGACCTAAAAGGGAAGGAAATCCAAAAAAGAGGGGGTGTATATATAACTGATTCACTTTGCTGTACAGCAGGAACATTTACACTGTAAAGCAACTATACTCCAATAAAAGTTAACAAAAAATAAAAATAAGAAAGTAAAATGCTTTTCCATGAAAAAAAAAAAAAAAAGAGGGGTAAGGGACTAAGCTGTACAAGCTACTATGTAGAAAATAAATAAAGATATACTGTACAACACAGGGAACACAACCAGTACTTTCCGATAACCATGCGTGCTCAGTCACTCAGTGGTGTCCAACTCTTTGTGATCCCCAGGCACTGTAGCCAGCCAGGCTCCTCCGTCCCTGGAATTTTTCAGGCAGGAATTCTGGTTTATGGTGCCATTTCCTCCTGCAGGGGATCTTCCCAACCCAGGGATCAAACCCACATCTCCTGTGTCCTCCTGCATTGGCAGGCAGATTCCTTACCACTGTGCCACTTGGGAAGCACCATAACTACAAGAGGAGTATAATCTTTAAATACTGTCAATCACTATGCTGTAACATGAAACTTAAATAAAACTGTAAAGCACCTATACTTCAATTTTAAGTGAAGAAATTTATGACTTCATAACTTTTCATCCATCAGTTCAGTCGCTCAGTCGTGTCCGACTCTTTGTGACCCCATGAATCGCAGCACGCCAGGCCTCCCTGTCCATCACCAACTCCTGGAGTTCACTCAGACTCACGTCCATTGAGTCGGTGATGCCATCCAGCCATCTCATCCTCTGTCGTCCCCTTCTCCTCCTGCCTCCAATCTCTCCCAGCATCAGGGTCTTTTTCAATGAGTCAACTCTTCGCATGAGGTGGCCAAAGTACTAGAGTTTCAGCTTTAGCGTCATTCCATCCAAAGAAATCCCAGGGCTAATCTCCTTTAGAATGGACTGGTTGGATCTCCTTGCAGTCCCTGGGACTCTCAAGTCTTCTCCAACACAGTTCAAAAGCATCAATTCTTTGGCGCTCAGCTTTCGTCACAGTTCAACTCTCATATCCATACTAAGTATTAAAAACTTGTAAGCTACAATTAAAATAGATATATTAAAAAAAGGATATATCGTCTATTTAAAAACTCCTAAGCTATAGGTTACAGCCTGTGGGGTCGCAAAGGGTCAGACATGACTGAGCATACACACGCACCCAAGCTACAGGTAGGTACACACATACAATTGATCTGTGTGATACGATGAAAAATAAAATGCCCGTCAAATCCACACACCTCATACAACCTATTCCTTTCAAGTCTGTCTCTCATTCACCATGACCAGAGTAAATATAGTAATGCAACTATCACAACACACTAACTCTACAAAGAGCAGTATTCTCACAATGAGACAGACCTAGAAGAAAAATTAACGCACACGTGGTTGAATGCACATGCCTCCAATTTGGGAGATGACTAAAGATACTAAATTTGGAGTCACTAACTTGAAAACATCATTTAAATCCACTGATAACGGTTTAAAGAACAATGAGCTGGGAGTCTGGAATAAAGCCGTAAGGAATTCCTTCTTTTAAAAATTATGTAGGAAAGGAATCAACCAAGGAGAATGAGAAGAACTTACCTGAGAGGCAGGAGGGAGACCAGCACAGAATCTGAAGCGGGACTTCCCGGAAAGAGAGGCTGCACAACACTACTCAAGGCTCCGCAGTGGGAGCTGCACAGTGTCCACCTGAGTTAGAGCAGAGATTGCTCGTGGCTTTCCTAAGAAGTTTCATCAGAATGATACGGACATAAAGCAGACTGGAGAAAAATTTAAGTGTTGACAAGTGATAGGAAAAAAGGATTTGGACATAACATATGCAAATGATCACTATCATGACTAGCTTATATTAAAATTTGGCTCAAGGGGTAAAGCATCTGCCTGCCAATGTGCATTTGAGTCCTGGGTTGGGAAGATCTCCATTCCTATCTTGCCTGGAAAATTCCATGAACAGAGGAGCCTGGCAGGCTACCATCCATGGAGTTGAAAAGAGTCAGACATGACTGAGCACACACATCCCACCTAGACTGTGAGCTTCTTGAGGGCAAAGGTAAGGTTTCCTCCATCTTTGATTAAGAAGACAACCTGTGGTTGGACAGGTGACCTTTTAAACAATGCTCCTGCAGAAATCCTAGGGCTTTAATTAGGGTGCTCAGACAAAAACACACAATAACAGTCTTGAAGAGAATTAGAGAGGAGAAAAGAAATGGCAATGTATTGGGCAGAAATTAATCTTTCTTAAACATAAAAGAAAGGTTCAGAGATGACTCCCACTAAGACGAGAACATGCTCACCTGTCAACCAACCAGTCTCCCCAAAATAAAAGGCCCCAAGAAACTGTGAGTAAAATTTTAGATGTTTTCCCCCCAAGAGGGTTGGATCATTTGGGCCTGAATGTTCCCTTCCATTCTCACTGAAATGGGAATAGGTACTGAAGCCTACAGTATAAGCCAGAAAAGGTGAGGATTACTACAGATTACCAATCTATTTTTTACAATAAATCAGTGTGAGAAGACACATCTACCATCCTTAATGCAATAAAATATAAATCCTGTTATAAATATTAAAGCAGGAACAAAATCCACTCAGGGAGAGGGAATAAGACTGTAAACTCCTCTCAGAAACTCACCTTCTCCTTGGATGTTCACCCTAACTGCAATGACCACTCTGCTACAAAATGAGCCTAGAAGCTTCCCCTCATAACCCTGACCACAACCCACACAAATCTCCACAACAATTACCTCAGGACTGTGGGGTAACAAAAGGAAGTGAATCAGAAGTAACATTAAAACTATGCCATCTGAAGAAAAATACCTCTACGATCTGTCTACAAAGGGTGGGGTGGTCTTTAAACTCCCAATACCCAGCAATGTCCTCAAATACCATGACACAGCTTGCGCGCAGTCATATCAGTTGTGTCCGGTTCTTTGTGACCCTATGGACTGTGGCCCACCAGGCTCCTCTGTCCATGGGATTTTCCAGGCAAGAATACTGGAGTGGGTTGCTATGCCCTCCTCCAGGGGATCTTCCCCACCCAGGGACTGAACCCATGTCTTCTGCATTGCAGGCAGATTCTTTACTACTGGGCTACTGGGGAAGCCCCCACATCACAGGGACCAGCACAAAGCTTCTGTCCACCAAAGCCCCTTCTGAGTTTGTTTCCTCTCTAATCTAGACAGTATATTCAAAAGCAGAGACATTACTTTGCCGACTAATGTCCGTCTAGTCAAGGCTATGGTTTTTCCTGTGGTCATGTATGGATGTGAGAGTTGGACGGTGAAGAAGGCTGAGTGCCGAAGAATTGATGCTTTTGAACTGTGGTGTTGGAGAAGACTCTTGAGAGTCCCAGGGACTGCAAGGAGATCCAACCAGTCCATTCTAAAGGAGATCAGTCCTGGGATTTCTATGGAAGGGATGATGCTAAAGCTGAAACTCCACCTCACGTGAAGCGTTGACTCATTGGACAAGACTGATGCTGGGAGGGATTGGGGGCAGGAGGAGAAGGGGACGACCGAGGATGAGATGGCTGGATGGCATTCCAGACTCAATGAACGTGAGTCTGGGTGAACTCCGGGAGCTGTCTCTTATACACATCTAGATGTGTATAAGAGACAGCTTCTGCTAAGTTTTCATTAGTCCACCTGAAGGACAGTCATCTGTTGATACTGGGGGCTGCATGTAGAAGAAGCCCCTACTCAAAGTGGTCTCAATAACAAGGTCGTCATCCTGCCTGAGGCAGAATAGCTTCCTCAGCATATCAGGGACACCCTCACTCACTCAGCCTCCCCCTGTCCATCTGTCCACTCCACCCCTCACTGTGCTAATTCACTCCTCCCGTGCGGATGTGTGCGATCGTTCCCAACACCACTTACGGAAGGACCATTCAGGGAACACCCCTCTCTTATATCCTTCTCCTGTGAGTGAATAAACTCTTCTCAAAGATTCCCCAGCAATATTTTTATTGGCCACAATCCAATTGCATGCCTGTGTTTAAGTGCAGCCATTAGAAGGGAAAGTAAGACCACTGCATATATGTATTTTAAACCAGTAAGAGTAACCACATAGTACCCAGACTTCTCTGTCAGACATTGACATTCATTTTGGAATAAAATCTGGGTTCTGTTACTAGTAAGCAAAAATTAACTGTCTACCAGTAAGGTAACCAATTTCTGTCATATAGTCTATTCATATTCATCTGTGCTACCAAATATCCATTTACATTATAAAGAGCATTTCTTATTGGTAAGTCAGTTGCATAAATGATTGCAGGTAACTCTGGATAAGTGACATACATTTTATTCAGTTTCTCACCTGTAAATGAAACTAAGTTATATCTGATAGAATCACAAAATTCTAAGGTAGGAGATACTTGACATTTGATAAACTGATCTGTGATAAATTAAACTATATTTTAAATTTATCGGCAATGCTTGCTACAAATGAGAATGTTCTGAATATCCATTTTTCTTAAAGTAGAAATAACTCTGCATAAACATGAAAGTGATGCATGAACAGTCATATATTATTTATTCTCTCAATATCTTGCTGGACATTTTACTCAAACACCTGTTTCAAACCAATATTCAGATTCAATCAAATGTTGTTGGTTCCTTACTATATATGGGTCTTTCATTTGATCCCTTAAAAACACCCATACCATATCTGACCTAAGGAGTAAAAGTATAATTCAAGAAGCATTCAGCAAGTAGACAGCAAAGCTGTTCAGGGGCAACAGAACTCAGCTGGAAGGTAGATTAAAGTCCATGCTTATGATAGGTTTTACAAGGTACCATCACAGCCCAGCAGAGAGAAAGAGACACTGGATGGAAAACCAAGAGATCTGGCCACAGCTACCCTTAATGTTCAACAGATTCACAGTGGTCAGGCCCTTTACTCTCATCTTACAGGTAAGGTAATATCTTAAACACAATCCAACATTTTCCCATAATTCACTGATTCGTTCACTTAATTAACAAACACTTACTCAACAACAACTTGTATGAAGAATGCATAAAATTCTGGGTGGTGGAGAAAATGAAAGACACTCCCCACAACCCTGTAGTTGCGGGGTGTATATATGTGGAGGAGGAAGGGGTACACACCAAGTAATCAAGATGTGACGTGTTGGGAACAAGATAAACACAGTGATGGAGAAGGCAGACCTATTTAGGATGGTGAAGGAAGACCCTACAGAAGAAGAATGAGAAAGACTGAATTAGGATGAACAGAGGAAGAAATCCAGGAACAGGGAAGACTGTGCATGAAGGGGGCAAGATAATCAAAACGTAATGAGTGAAGGAGAATCTGATGCAGATGAAGGCAGAGAAAAATATAGGAGCTGGATGCCCCAAAGCCTTGTAAGGCACGATTCCAAAAACAGAGAGCTGTTAACAATTTTATGAATCTAGTCAAATTTCTCCTGCTTCAGGTCCTGAGAACTATAAAATTTGTCCTCTTTTAAAAAATATATCTGCCAAATTTGTTATCAAACATTACAAAAGAGTAAGGTACTCCTCTGGAATTCACAGTAATGGTTTCTTCATTTTCGTTTGTTTTCTCTTTCTTTTTAAAATCAAATTAGCTAACCAAATGCTCCTGGAAGCATGAAAACAACATTAACATTTTCTGCCCTACTAAAATTATATTTTTCTCCCACTCTATAAACACAGGCCTGTTTTCTAATATTTGTTTGGCTGTTTTTTTCCCTTAGTACCCAGGAAATCATAACCTTGGAACTGGGGTCAAAATTAAATAAAAGAGTTGATTGGGGGAAAAAAANTACTTTGCCGACTAATGTCCGTCTAGTCAAGGCTATGGTTTTTCCTGTGGTCATGTATGGATGTGAGAGTTGGACGGTGAAGAAGGCTGAGTGCCGAAGAATTGATGCTTTTGAACTGTGGTGTTGGAGAAGACTCTTGAGAGTCCCAGGGACTGCAAGGAGATCCAACCAGTCCATTCTAAAGGAGATCAGTCCTGGGATTTCTATGGAAGGGATGATGCTAAAGCTGAAACTCCACCTCACGTGAAGCGTTGACTCATTGGACAAGACTGATGCTGGGAGGGATTGGGGGCAGGAGGAGAAGGGGACGACCGAGGATGAGATGGCTGGATGGCATTCCAGACTCAATGAACGTGAGTCTGGGTGAACTCCGGGAGATGGTGATGGACAGGGAGGCCTGGCGTGCTGCGATTCATGAGGTCACAGAGTCGGACACGCCTGAGCGACTGGACTGGACTGAACTGCAGGACCAGCTTCTTCCCCAGATGACTGTCACTGTCAACTCTCACCCAATTCTCACCCCCTCCAGGGAGGCTGCCGCTGTCAACAGCGTATGACCAAATTAAGATGATCATCGGTTCAACATAAAAAAGGGAACATTCTTAAAACAAAAAAAACAACAACAGTATGAAGGAGGGTAAGAGAGTATCTTCTTTAAAAGGAAGGTGTTATATAATACCCATTTTATAACCAAGAAGAGGTGACACAATTTGTCTAAACTCAAAGAATGTGCATAGAGCTGATATTAAACCTGAGTCCGCCTGGCTCAAGGCCCTGTGACTCGGCAGCTTGATCTACTGAAGATAAAAAAAAAAGAAGCAAGCACCCAAACAACAGCATTTTAATTTTCAAGTTGAAAACAGCTCACAGTGTATATGTGTTCACAGGCCTAATTTTGTATCACAGATAACTTCTTTTTCCCTTGAAGTAGAATTACAATTTTATGTGATATAATTAAGTGTAGTAGTATTTTACAGAGTTCTAGAAAGAATATGGCATTCCAAAATTGAGACTACTAGGAGAAAAGCACTGCCACTTAGTTTATCCTTGGAGTACAAGTTACTTCCTAGTCAAACTGTCATTGTCTCTCTGTCTGTATGATTTCAGAGTCAATCCATGGATCCAACAGTCAGGAAGAAGAAATGTATCAAAAAAAGACACTGTCAGAAATTTGATTCATTGTGAGGACCAATACAGAGTTTCCTATTTTGTTAAAAGAACTTAGGCAATTTTTCATTCTACTCTGTGTCTGGGTTTCAACAAAAACTTAGAGGCATAGTGGAGAAAATCGGACCCTCTGGTGATGGTATCATTTTGCATCAAAATTTAGGTATGGAAGAAACCTGAAAAATATCTATTGTAACTGCACCATTTTATGATGCAAAACTGAGGCTCAAAGAGATTAAGTACCTCTCCCGACACTGATAGTACTTCCTCTGATTAAAGGAGTTTCTGTGAACCCAGAAACAAATATTATCCTAAAAACACTGGCCTTGCCCTCATGTTTAAACTGTCTGCTTCGGAAATCATCGTCAAATATGTGTTGGCCTTCCCACCAAAGAGGAGTATTACATATCCAAAAAGATATGAGAGAGGCTTGTATATTAGTTGTAAATCTAGAATTTACAGGTAAAATATCTAATAACACAAGATACAAACACAACTTGAAAGATCTGGAGATGAGCAGTCTAACGTGCTGGCCAAGCAATGAGAGCCGCCTTGTGTTAAATATCAGGTGTCAGCCACTCTGATACAAACTTTACACGCATTATTTTTGATGTTTTCCGTAAATGGGCATCTATCAATTCCAGTCTGTAGGTGAGGAGGGTGAAAATCCAGGAAGGTAAGTGAAATCCTCACCGAAGCCAGAGGAAGACCTGCTGGTGGCATCTGGGTCTCTCCGAGCTCAAGATCACCACCATACCCACACCTCCTGCCCCTCCACCCCGAGCTCAAGATCACCACCATACCCACACCTCCTGCCCCTCCACCCCAGGCTCAAGATCACCACCATACCCACACCTCCTGCCCCTCCACCCCGAGCTCAAGATCACCACCTTACCCATACCTCCTGCCCCTCCACCCCACTTTCATCCTGATCCCTTCCTTCTTTCAGTCTAGTTCCACTCCTCTGCACTTCATGGCCCCAACCCGGCTCATTCTTTCCAGAAAAAAAGGTCTGACATCAAGAAGATGCTTTGTAACAGCCAGCAACCACAAAAAAAACTGCCCCAAGCATCAAGTCACCCAGGGAATTCACCCAATACAATCCAATGAATTGCACTAAAAATGTTTCACTAACAGGATTATTCAATAAAGGCTTGTTGTGCTTATATAAGCAAAGAGAATGGAAGAAACACTATGGTGTTGTAACATAAAAGCTGGAGTGAAGGAAAAAATACTTAAGGGCTATGATAAAATGAGGATTTTATCTGACATAAGGAATCTCATTTTAAAAAGAAAATAAAACAATTCTAAAAGCTAAGGAGGGAGACAGGAAAACAATCTACTGGTGCTGAATTTTTGCTCAAACTAGGAGCCCCAAAGACTCAGAGTGTATGTAAATGTCCACGAAACTTTTTAAAATCATATTTTCATTCTGACGACAATCTAAGTTATTTAACAAAGGGATCTGTTGATTCATATGGACGACCATTATACAGCTGAGAGCCTCCTGCCGTTTAATTTCAGTACTTGTTTTTGGGCTTACAACTGGAATTAGAAACTAGTATTATTTTAATGTCTTTGATATCAAGTCTTAATGGGGAAAGTTTTCTATAAGTTCAAGAAAAAAAAAAAAAAATAAGGAAGAGGGGATATGAAATACTGTCACACAGCCAGTAACAGCACATGCTGGACTCAAAGGTACCAGACCTCAACAGGTTGTAAACAGCAAGACTGTCACAGCCACACACTACTGCATGGCTACCAATAATTTAAATCTTATTGATTTGGTAGTTTTATTTATATTTAGTTAGCAAATCTGATTTTATTTTATAGGTCCTAATGAAACTAAAATCTTTCTGCATTGAAAAGGAATCTAAGTGACATATACTAAAATGGGTGCTTTTCGTAAGGGCCATGACACCAGTTAATTTCCCCCATTACTTACATAATAAATATGGCCATAAAATGTGATTAAAAAATCATCTGTGTACGACTTTTGTTTTTAAAAAATTCTGAAAAATCAAAATAAGGCTCTACCAGCGGTTCCCAAAATGTGTCTCTATGTAGCTTAAGAACAAAGTTTTGAAGATTCTCCTTCATTATTAGATTATGAGCTTATTATTTTTGTGAAACTAAATTTTCCCTTTATTTTCTTAAAAGGTGATAGTAGATGGTTATTTTTTTTCATGTAATGACTTGAAAAAATCTAACACTTGCCAATTTTATGTCAATTGCCTAGATTTTTAAATAGCATATGAAATTTTAAAATTGTATATGAAACCATAATCTCTATGTACCACACGGGCCTACCTGTTATGAAATTTTACACACACACACACACACACACACACACACACACACAGAAATTTCCATCCGGTACCACAGGGAAAAATCATTTTGAACATGAACTTGCATTCAAGAAGTTCTTGTTTATACCCAAGGATACTTAACACTTTTCTATTTGTCTCTCTCTCTCTGGACTGGGGCTAGAGCGCTCAGGTCGTTAAGCCACAACTACAACATGAAGACAGGAAGAGATGACTTATCATGCCCAAGTGCACAGAAGTAGACATTCTGCCGAACATCCTAGGATAAACCACAGCCTAATAAGGTTAATAATGATGATGACAAATAGTATATAAAGAACAGAACTATGGAAAACTAACGGTAGCAATAAACTCTTTGATATTCCTCTCATTGAGAAATGAAGTTTAACCACCTACCCCTGAAACGACAGTTGCCTTAGGGATTGGCTGGACCAAAAAGACTGTGGCAGAAGTGATATTCTGGGACTTTGGAGCCTTAGAGCTCCAGCCTGGAACACTGGAACCTTCTATCTCACAGTCCTGAGCTGCTACACAAACTGGACTACTGTTAAGACACTGTACTGTGAGGAGGCCAAACCTTGGCATGAGAGAGGCCATGTCAAAAAGAGAATGAAATGCCTAGCCAGCCCCACACTGTTCGAGCCTCCAGTTCTTGATCTTCCCAGCAGAGACTCCACACCTGGGGGAGCAGCGACAAGCCATCTCGCCCATGCCACGTCCAAATTTCTAAGCCACACAAGGATGAGATGACAATAACAAGCTGTTGCTTTAAGCAACAGATAACCAGAATAAAACTAATCCCCTTTCATAAAGACTAATAAAGACTTATTAGTCTTTATGAAATATCTTAGGCAGACTAGCTGGAAACTAGAATGGCATCAGACACAAAAGAAGATTCCAATGCATAAAGATAAATATAAATCCATTCATGCAATTATCTAGAAAATATGTATAATACCAAGATATACCCTGTAAACAGGGATATACACAAGCTCTTGAGAGGGTTTAAAAGGGGGGAAAAAACAAAAAAAGACCTGTCTTCAAGGAACTTCAAAGCACTATGTATCACAGTGTTTTCTTGCATACTTTCTGATGTTTTTCACAAAAATAACACAATCAACGATTCAGATCAAATCAAAACGCAGATCAATCTCATAAAGTGACCTAGGGTTTAAGTTCTTCCGTGAAAAGGAAGTCAAGATTGAATCAAAATCCAACAAAAGGTCATTTGTAGTTTGTAGTAAGGAAACATGCCTCAGTTAACTGTAGCATACTAGAATGTTTAGGTTCTCATTTTAGGCTAGTAATTCAAGGCATGCGTAACTAATCCTTTTTAATTTTTCTTCATAAAGTATCAGGTTAAAGAGCCTTTTAAAGATTAAATTACAAATAGGCCGAGTAGACCTTGGCTACTTTACTACAGTCAAGGTTTGGGGACCCAGAATGAGCAAAAGCAAATAAGGTCAGAAGTGAGCTGCTGTTTTAACAAGATTTATTTCTGTCTAGGTGTGTGGCTACTGTTTAAACAAACACACTTATTATTCCAGTGACTAAAATAATTTTAACTGCTTCTTTTATTAAAGCGTAGACAGTTTAACCTTTCATAATATTATTCTCAGGATTCTAAAATTATTCACACTTTTTCTATTTGCAGTATTTCTCTATTCAGATTTCACAGGGAGCCGAAATGAATGCAAATAGAGAAAATTCTTCTCCCAGGTATTTTTAAATGCAGGAAAATGTTTGATCTCACACTGTAAAAGAAGAAAATGGTAAATAAGTGTGTACATGGCCTCTTGTACAAAAGACCATGTGTAGTACTTCTTAAAACTCATCAGCACCGAGCACAATGCCTCTGTACAAAGTACTTGGCAAATGTGTGCTGACTGATAACACATTTATTTCTCACTTATTTTTTAAGTGGAGCCAATAAAAATAAGCAGTGCTATTTTCTGTCTTAGTAAGTACTTGAGGCAAAGGAAAAAGATAACGCTTTCATACAGTGGTCACAGAGAAACACGTATCTTTCCATTTTTTTCTTCCTAAGGTATGGTAGTGGGTATAACAAATTCTGCATGTCAAAATAGTAAAGGGAAGTAACAGTAAAACGGTAACCTAAATTATAAACGGCCTTGCGTTTATCTTTTCTCTCATAATTCTGATTTTAGCACATTACGGTAATTTGTCAGAATTCCTTTTTTAAAACATGACACAGAAGAATAAAAATTCTCATGGCTAAAGGGTAATCATTAATATTTTATCCAAAATAGTCAAAACAGAGTACTGAACAAGAATATAATTAGGACCTTCAAAATGATACTACTAATATTCCATTATAAAAGTAACAGTATCTGAGAGGAAACAGCAGGAATCGTTTATTTAACAGGTCACTCTCCCCTCTTCTGGGCTTCCCTTGTGGCTCAGCTGGTAAAGAATCTGCCTGCAATGTGGGTGAAATGGGCCTGGTTCAATCCCTGGGTTGGGAAGATCCCCTGAAGAAGGGAAAGGCTACCCACTCCAGTATTCTAGCCTGGAGAATTCCATGTTCTACAGTCCATGGGGGTCGCAAAGAGTTGGACAGGATGGAGCGACTTTCACTTTCTTCCCTCTTCTAGTCGGGCCTGAATGTCAGCACAGTCTGGGTGAGGCAGAAGACCTGGCAGGCTTCCAGGGGGGCCTAATGAAGGTCAAGGCCAATCACTAACCAGCCTAAGGCCTCAATTTCCTCAATGATGAGAAGAGACAGGCATGATTATCTCCAAAGTAGATTTTTAACAAAGTCTTCCCTGGTGGCTCAGAGGTTAAAGCATCTGCCTCCAATGTGGGAGACCCGGGTTCGATCCCTGGGTCGGGAAGATCCCCTGGAGAAGGAAATGGCAACCCACTCCAGTATTCTTGCCTGGAGAATCCCATGGACAGAGGAGCCTGGTAGGTTACAGTCCACGGGGTTGCAAAGAGTCGGACACGACTGAGCGACTTCACCTTCACCAACGTCAAATAAAGTCATTCATCTAAACAGGGTTTTAAGGCATTCCCAACTTCCACTTGCTTCATTAAGGCACAATTATTTTCTGAATCTGACAGATAATCTACAGATTGACTCCTTTTCTGTTATTTTGTCTTTGCAACGATTCTGGGAGGTAGACTGAGTAAGTATGACAGAACACCAGTAAGTCAGAACGGAGAAAAAAATCTCAGCCAAAGGAGACTAGAAATCAGATCTACTGATTCCTGACTCAGTGCTCAAATTTCCAGGAAAGCCCTTTTAAAATCCACAAGAACTACCAACTAAATTATATGCCAGTATAAAAAGGAAGAAAAATATGGCGTTACTTCTAAATGGCTAGACTGCTTCTTTAAATCACAATGCCACGTGTCTTAAATTCCCTTAAGATAACAACTTTAGGCCTTCATGTTTCAGAATTAATTTTCAAGATTCCTAGAATAAGAAAATCCCAGTAGCTTAAACACATAATAAAAATATTACCATATATTAAAGTTTCCTAAACTGACGTATGAAGAAAAGTGAAAGCCTGTTGGCAAAATTGTGTCGGACTCTTTACAATACCATGGACTGCAGCCCGCCAGGCTCCTCTGTCCATGGGATTCTCCAGGCAAGAGTACTGGAGTGGGCTGCCATTTCCTTTTCCAGGGGATCTTCCTGACCCAGTGATCACACCCAGATCTCCTGCTCGGTGGGCATATTCTGTACCACTGAGCCACAAGGGAAGCCTAACTTGATGTAAATTCCTTGACAAAAAGGAGCCCAGGGACTTCCCTAGATTCTTCCCTAAGAATCTGCCTTGAGGTGCAGGGGAGATGGGTTCAATCCCTGGTTGGGGAACTAAGATCCTACATGCACGCATGCCACAACGAAGACCCAGCACAGCCAGATTAAATAAATATTTTTAAAAAGGGGGCGGGCATGGTAAAACCAGTGTTGGAATACAGTATTTGTAAACTGAACAACACACATAAACTTTTTAGTTTAATGTAGCATTTTCCACAGTTGTTGATCAATACACATTTTGGAATTAAAAAAAAATTAATTGACATTCTAATGCACTTTGGTTCCAGTGAACCCCTCTTGGAAAATACTTCTATTATCTTTTTAAAATATATTCATCTGCTAAATAAAACACACAGTTTGCCCTTACTTCATAAGGATATATATTTTCATATTTTCTGGAAAAAAAATGAAGTATCTTACAACTTGTACTTTTAATATGACTGTTTCTTTTTATTTTTTCCTAAAAGGTTGCTCACCTAATATTGTATCTAGAATCAACAGCAACTCAGGATAGAGAACTATGGCAAATCTTCTCATAATCTTAAAATATACTCTCGGTGACACAAATGACCTCATAGTAACAGGTTTCTTCCACTTGTCACACTAAATCAAATACCCAGAACTGATGCTTAAAGAATCTGAGAGAGGATCCCAATTCAGATTGAGAGTGTATTAACAAATACACGTAACTGGCAGAAAATGTTCATCAGAGAAATAACATTTGAATCAGTCTAAAACTACTACAGGGATCTGTGTCCAAAACGGAGGAAACATTTACAGGTAAAGCTAAAACAAATTACCTTATCACTGATAAGCCCCAGTTAACAGCAGCATGGAAGTAACAGTAAGTGTGATTCTTTGCCCTATTTTATAAAATATGGGGTTGATAAAAAAGTTTCTTTGGGTTTTTTTGTAACATTGAATAGAAAAATCTGAACGAACTTTTTGCCCATCCCAATAGTAAACTCTGAGACAAAGGCTAATTAGATAATCCGAATTTATCTTGCGCTCATGATTTTGTAAAACTTGATGAATTTAAGTCCCAAAGGAATTAGACAATTCTAACCCTTCCTCCAGACAATTCTGAGTTCCCTAATACAAATTAACCAAACACACTTCCTTTGTACTTTCAACTAATAACGTTTAGCATGTCCAAAAATACTTTCAAATGCTTTTGAAAATGTAAGGCAGCTTAGAAACTTGAGCTGTTTTTAGTAATGGTATTTTAAAAGTGGTATAACTTACCACTCCAAGCAAAGAGGTATGACTTGTCACTGGTAATAGCGGTAACACGGAACACTGAAAAGAGCTATTTTGAGAAAATAAGAGATTGAGGTCCTAGTCTCGAACCTCACCTTTCCTCTCATGTATACAAAACTTAATGCTCACGTAACACAAAAATCAGATTTGGCTTAAAAATGAACAAAATAGCAGGATAAGTTATGTATTTGTCTTTAAAGGTAGATTTAAAAAAATGTTTTTTAGAAACAGAATCAGTCTTGGGTGTTGTCTAGAACATTTTAGGTATTTCAGTTCTTTCTAATCCTTAAATGTTTACACACGTTTCCCCACCCCCACCACCTTATGTCTATTTTACATTTTAGGAAGTCATTCTGTTAACCAGGTCATAAACAGTTTTCAGATAGAGAGTAAATTTCAAAAGCTACTTCCTTGTCCATAAATACATGAACAAGTCATATTTTAAAATAAAGCACAGAATATCACAAAAAGACTCACAAGAAGGTATCACAGTATAGTATGTTCACAAACCTATAGTTACCCTATTTTCAGCTATACAGTAAATAAAAAGTACTCTTTTGTGCAAATGAAGAGACTTCAAGTGCTCGATTAAGGAGTACTACACACCTAAAATCACTTGAGAAATAGTAACAAACAACATTTTTCTGAAGGTCACATCAAAAAGATGAAAGCACCCAAACTCCATGGCATCAAAAGCCACAGTGAGAGAAATAACTGAAGAAACCTGTGCTCTGCAGATTGATAGATTGGAACCAAAACCTAGACACATGTTCATCTCAAGTAAAAACACTGGCAAGTGAGGGTCTTGAAATGCTCTTCGAATATGGAAGCCAGTGGCATTTATTTCCTAAATGTAAAATATAATTTTTAAAAAGTCTAGTGGAAATGATCAGCATTTAAGCAGTGTGAAACTATTCTTCGTCATTTGTCTGGCTTATTTTTTTAGACTGTATTGCATAAATTATAACTGTATTGCTATAGGTGGGAAGAAGACCACTGTCTCCCTGGCTACCTTCTCACTTTGAGGGTGTAGCCATCTCCCAAGGATGTGGGTCTCCTTGGGTAGATGACAGAGGTGCAGCTTTGGTCTGTAATCAATGTTCTCCAGAGGATATTTCCTTCAAGTCCTTTTATCTGAAAGCAGCACAGAACTGATAAACCCTGTGAAACCCTGAGGACTGATGCCACTCACTCATAGACACTGGAGCCACTTTTCATTCATTTCAAAGCCCTCAGTCTTCAACAAGTTCAATGCAATAGTGGTGGGTAAAGAAGTTGTGGAGAGTTAATGAAGACAACGCACTGTGTCTCAGAGATCACTTCCTGACTATGTATCTTTTAGAAAATGGGTAAACTAGAGTGCGGCCACCGTTGGCTGCGACTAGAGAGTACTGGAACAGCAACAAACACCAAACACTGCCAAAAACAGTAAACAAATAGAGCTGTTCTTAAAAAAAGAAAACGGGTAAGACATTTACTGCTGGCTAAAGGATGGGTGATCCAGCTTGTGATAATACAAAGGTCCTTCCACCTGGGACATCTTTCCTCTTATATTTTGGCTATTTCTCTGGGCATTCAACACCTCGAGGAAAAGAAAGGGTTGAGAAAATAAGGTAAAATTCCACTCTGCGAAATTCATCCCCAGTAAAAAGCACTTAAAAAACAAAACAAATATTAATAGAATAGCCTCTTAGAGACCGAAAAGAAAATACACTAAAATCCCAAAAGTGGGTGTGTGAGGATGGCGCCATTTCTGGGTAAATTATTCACAGTCCACACCTTCTGAATGAAACCATACTGAAACCAGAACAGTGAGAGAAAAGTCGAAAAAATAAGTTAAACCTAATGATTTCACATATTTTTACTACCTTGAGTTTATTTTCTAGAAGACAAAGGGGAAGTTGCCTATCCAGCTCGACAGTGTCAACAAACACAAAAAATATGTCAAAATTATTCCCTTCCTCATTGTCTATGTAAAGGAATAAAGGAAATGAAAGCCATGAGTTCACACTCACAAACCAAAACCACAAGAAAAATAATCTAAAACCAGACCATAGGAGGCAAGAGAAAGGCAAAGGTTCTCTAGCCCAGAAGTTTGATTTTGCAACACTAATAGGGTAAAGCCACATTCCTGCCACAGCCTCGTGCTCTCAAAACAGGCCACACAGCTGGCAGTCATGAAAGCTTTCCAGACCGGAACTAAGATAGTAAGAAAACTCAGTGGGTTTCGGGGCTGAACTGCGTCCTAAACTGATTCTGATGAAAGCACCGCCCTGCTGAGGTGTAATTCGATGACAGCCAGAAACTTGATTCAATAGATGATTATAACTTTCACAGAAAAATCCTGAAGAAACACTGCTTTGAATGAGGACCCCTTTAGGTCATAATGATCTGTCCAAAGTGTTGAAAACACACTTTCTAGAGAGAGTCACCCACGTGATGCACAGCACAAGGAGAATGCTTCCGAAAGCATCCAGAGGTAAGCTATGTCTGCGTGAACATTAAGAGTCCCGCTTCCTCTGGAAGTCAAAGCACCAAGAGGCTGACAAGAAAGACTGATTCGATTTGGAGCCTGAACTTGGTTTACAAGGGCCCATGGGGTTGTTTAACGAGCTGTTTTAAAGGGACCACGTTTTCACCAAGCCCAGGGAGAGTTCCCTATGAAACTACTGTGACCAACTCCAAGAAGCAAGACCCTCCTGCGCGAATCTCGAACACTTCAACTCAACTGCCAGAGAACACTCTCAAGCAGGACTCTACTCATCCAAATGAGATTTAGGAGATACCTAAAGAGCTGGCTGTGCTACATTCATTTTCTTCCTCCCAGAGGAAGTCGTCTTACTAGACCTTCTTCACCAAACAGGAAGTAACAACAGCATTCTTTCCTATGAGGCTTGACATTTTCTATTTTCTATCAGGAACTTGATTTTTAAAGCTAGAATATATTTTATAAATTTGATTCTTCGACAACGTTTTCCTCTAAGTTTAAAAAATAAAAGGTTTGAAAAGTACATAAAATGAGCAAGTGACTAAATCTACTCACAAACTGCCAGTAAACCATTTTATCACATCACCTAAATANTTGAAATATGTACACTATCATGTAAGAAACGAATCGCCAGTCTGTGTTCGATGCAGGATGCTTGGGGCTGGTGCATGGGGATGATCCGGAGGGATGATGTGGGGTGGGAGGTCGGGGGGGAGGGGTAAAAAAAAAAAACACATAAAAATAAAAATTTATTTTAATTGGAGGCTAATTGCTTTACAATATTGTATCGGTTTTGCCATACATTGACATGAATCCACCATGGGTAATTGATTATCTTGCATTTGATTTTGATTTCAGACAAGGGATGAACTAATGAAGCTGAGATTAAATTAGCTCTACTTGGCCGTTATGGATTGAGAAATAGATTAGTTATGTATTGCTGAGAGCCGATTGCCCTTTATTGTCTTTATGATTCACTAAAGAGCAGAACATTAAGAAAACTCATCTTCACTTGTCTGGTGGTTGGGGACATGGGCATCTGAATGCATCTGAACCTCAGAAGGTGAGGAAGGAATATACAAGCTGACAAAAACTTCTTCCCTCCTTCTCACTTAGAAAGCTGCAATGCTGGGAACAATTTCAATTGCCAGTTTATCTGGAGCAGGGATATCAGAAATGAAGGTGATACAGCTACGTCCATTGTTGGGATTTTTTTTTTTAACAAGATAATCACCAGACTGAAATCTTACTATTCATTTGTACCACAGTATCCCTAGGCTCATCTTTATACATTTTTATAACACAGTTCAAAAGGCCAGCTTCCCTCAAGATGTGTTTACTGGGTTATTGCTCATGATCTGAGGTTCCTAGGTAGGAGGAAAAAATTTCCACTCTGGCTGAGTAAACAAAGAAGGATCTTCTGGGGGCTCTTAGCAGGTTATATGTTAGATGATCCTCTGGTCCGTGTCTAGTTTTGTATGAAATTGTCCAGGGTCTTTGGTGAATGAGAGCTGTCCTCTAGTCATGTAAGATTGTAGCTGAAAAAGTGGAAACCTAGCCTTGCCCTACCCCCTGGTTCCTGAATTCATCTGCTTATTCACTAAAATCTTGACTGATTTCCCAGTATGCAACCAGCCTTGTACTTCAAGCTTTGGTCTATTTAAGGAAGCATTAAAGCAAGCTCCTACCTTCAAGGAGTTTACCATCCAGCAGAGAGTTCACCCAAACTTCTAAGAAGAGAAATTCAAAACCAAAATACTGCAAAAGGGAAGAATTCCAAAGAGATCACCAAGCAGAATAGTTGGTACATAGGGAATCAAAATAATAAGCCATTACAGCTTGGAAAGATCATCCACAGGGAAAAAAATCATCTGAGAAACCCAGTCTCAGCTCAGTGTCACATTCAAAGGAATAGAGTCCCCTCCACCAACAAAAACAAGTGAAAAATGATTTCAAATTCTGTTAGCCTCTCCCAGAGAACATGGAGTACAACTTAAGACCTGCAGCTATGTTTATTTTTTTAATTAATTTTAATTGGAGGCTAATTACTTTACAATATTGTAGTGGTTTTTGCCATACATTGACATGAATCAGCAATGGGTGTACATGTGTTTTCCATCCTGAGCTCCCTTCCCAGCTCCCTCCCCATTCGACCCCTCAGGGTCATCCCAGTGCACCAGCCCTGAGCACACTG
>SJYX01008653.1:109561-135756 GCA_006410675.1 Oreotragus oreotragus | reverse complement strand
TTTTTGCTTTTATTTCCATTACTCTGGGAGGTGGGTCATAGAATATCCTGCTGTGATTTATGTCAGAGAGTGTTTTGCCTATGTTTTCCTCTAGGAGTTTTATAGTTTCTGGTCTTATGTTTAGATCTTTAATCCATTTTGAGTTTATTTTTGTGTATGGTGTTAGAAAGTGTTCTAGTTTCATTCTTTTACAAGTGGTTGACCAGTTTTCCCAGCACCGCTTGATAAAGAGATTGTCTTTTCTCCATTGTATATTCTTGCCTCCTTTGTCAAAGATAAGGTGTCCATAGGTGCGTGGATTTATCTCTATTTATTTTGTTCCATTGATCTATATTTCTGTCTTTGTGCCAGTACCATACTGTCTTGATGACTGTAGCTTTGTAGTAGAGCCTGAAGTCAGGCAGGTTGACTCCTCCAGTTCCATTATTCTTTCTCAAGACTGCTTTGGCTATTTGAGAGTTTTTGTATTTCCATACAAATTGTGAAATTATTTGTTCTAGTTCTGTGAAAAATACCGTTGGTAGCTTGATAGGGATTTCATTGAATCTGTAGATTGCTTTGGGTAGTATACTCATTTTCACTATATTGATTCTCCATGAACATGATATATTTCTCCATCTATTTGTGTCATCTTTGATTTCTTTCATTAATGTTTTATAGTTTCCTATATATAGGTATTTTTTCTTTAGGTAGATTTATTTCTAAGTATTTTATTCTTTTCATGCAATGTTGAATGGAATTGTTTCCTTAATTTCTTTCTGTTATCTCATTTTTAGTGTATAGGTATGCAAGAAATTTCTCTGTGTTAATTTTATATCCTGAAACTTTACTATATACATTGATTAGTTCTAGGAATTTTCTGGTGGAGTCTTTAGGGTTTTCTATGTAGAAGATCATGTCATCTGCAAACAGTGAGAGTTTTACTTCTTCTTTCCCTATTTGAATTCCTTTTATTTTTTTCTGCTCTGATTGCTGTGGCCAAAACTTCCAACACTATGTTGAATAGTAGTGGTGAAAGTGGGCACCCTTGTCTTGTTCCTGACTTTAGGGGAAATGCTTTCAATTTTTCACCATTGAGGATAATGTTTGCTTGGGTTTGTCATATATAGCTTTTATTATGTTGAGGTATGTTCCTTCTATTCATATTCTATTCATAATATTTTCATATGTTCCTTCTATTCCTGCTTTCTGGAGAGTTTTTATCATAAATGTATGTTGAATTTTGTCAAAGTCTTTCTTTGCATCTATTGAGATAATCATATGGCTTTTATCTTTCAATTTGTTAATGTGGTATATTACATTGATTGATTTGCAGGTATTAAAGAATCCTTGCATCCCTGGATAAAGCCCACTTGGTCATGATGTATGATCTTTTTAATATGTTGTTGGATTCTGTTTGCTAGGATTTTGCTAAGGATTTTTGCATTTATTTTCATCAGTGATATTGGCCTGTAGTTTTCTTTTTGTGTGGCATCTTTATCTGGTTTTTTTTATTAGGGTGATGGTGGCCCCATAGAATGAGTTTGGATGTTTACCTTCCTCTTCAATTTTCTGGAAGAGTTTGAGTAGGATAGGTGTTAGCTCTTCTCTAAATTTTTGGTAGGATTCAGCTGTGAAGCCGTCTGGTCCTGGGCTTTTGTGCTGGAAGATTTCTGATTACAGTTTTTATTTTTGTGCTCATGATGGGTCTGTTAAGATTTTCTATTTCCTCCTGGTTCAGTTTTGAAAAGTTATAATTTTCTAAGAATTTGTCCATTTCTTCCAAGTTGTCCATTTTATTGGCATATGGTTGCTGATAGTAGTCTCTCATGATCCTTCGTATTTCTGTGTTGTCTGTTGTGATCTCTCCATTTTCATTTCTAATTTTGTTGATTTGATTCTTCTCCACTTGTTTCTTGATGAGTCTGGCTTATGGTTTATCTATTTTATTTATCTTCTCAAAGAACCAGCTCTTAGCTTTGTTGGTTTTTGCTATGGTCTCTTTTGCTTCTTTTGCATTTATTTCTGCCCTAATTTTTAAGACTTCTTTTCTTCTACTAACCCTGGGGTTCTTCATTTCTTCCTTTTCTAGTTTCTTTAGGTGTAGAGTTAGGTTATTTGTTTGACTCATTTCTTGAGGTAAGCTTGTATTGCTATGAACCTTCCCCTTAGCACTGTTTTTACTGAGTCCCATAGGTTTGGGGTTGTTGTGTTTTCATTTTCATTTGTTTCTATGCATACTTTGATTTCTTTCTTGATTTCTTCTGTGATTTGTTGGTTATTCAGAAGCATGTTGTTTAGCTTCCATATCTTGGAATTTTTAATAGTTTTTTTCCTGTAGTTGTCATTTAATCTTACTGCAGTGTGATCAGAAAAGATGCTTGGAATGATTTCAATTTTTTAAAATTTATCAAGACTAGATTTATGGCCCAGGATGTGATCTATCCTGGAGAAGGTTCCATGTGCACTTGAGAAAAAGGTGACATTCATTGTTTTGGGGTAAAATGTCCTATAGATATCAATTAGGTCTAACTGGTCCATTGTATCATTTAAAGTTTGTGTTTCCTTGTTAATTTTCTGTTTAGTTGATCTATCCATAGGTGTGAGTGGGGGTATTAAAGTCTCCCACTATTATTGTGTTATTGTTAATTTTCCCTTTCATACTTGTTAGCATTTGCCTTGCATATTTCAGTGCTATGTTGGGTGCATAGGTATTTATAATTGTTATATCTTCTTCTTAGATTGATCCTTTGATCATTATGTACTGTCCTTCTTTGTCTCTTTTCACAGCCTTTATTTCAAAGTCTATTTTATCTGATGAGTATTGCTACTCCTGCTTTCTTTAGGTCTCCATTTGTGTGAAATATCTTTTTCCAGCCCTTCACTTTTAGTCTGTATTTGTCCCTTGTTTTGAGGTGGGTCTCTTGTAGACAGCAAATACAGGGGTCTTGTTTTTGTATCCATTTATCCACTCTGTCTTTGGCTGGGGCATTCAACCCATTTACATTTAAGGTAATTATTGATAAGTATGATCCCATTGCCATTTACTTTGTTGTTTTGGGTACGAGTTGATACACTTTTCCTGAATAGAGAAGATCCTTTAACATTTGTTGAAGAGCTGGTTTGGTGGTGCTGAATTCTCTCAGCTTTTGCCAGTCTGTAAAGCTTTTGATTTCTTCTTCATATTTGAACGAGATCCTTGCTGGGTACAGTAACCTGGGTTGTAGGTTTTTCTCTTTCATCACTTTTAAGTACGTCCTGCCATTCCCTTCTGGCCTGAAGAGTTTCTACTGAAAGATCAGCTGTTATCCTTATGGGAATCCCTTTGTGTGTTATTTGTTGTTTTTCCCTTGCTGGTTTTAATATTTGTTCTTTGTGTTTGATCTTTGTTAATTTGATTAATATGTGTCTTGGGGTGCTGCAGCTATGTTTAAAACAGTTCTTTCTTCTCCTCTCTAGTTGTCGCACAGAGAAACTAACTTTCTCAAACAAATTCTTCCCACAGAAAAAAGAAGAATTAGGAAGGCTCAACCCTTCCCTTTTCATTCACCTTTTCCAGGCCTGAGTCTCCCTAACCATTCCCCTCACTTGGCAGCATAACAGCACTCAGAAAAGAGCTCGTCAACGACAGGATTTTCCTTCAATGGTAAGGATAGGAGGGAAGGTGGGCAGACAAGAACAAAACACAAGTGCTTTCCAGAAGGCTATTGTTTGGGGTGAAGTAGAGGGAAAGGAGGGCTTCCCTGGTTGCTCAGACAGTAAAGAATCTGCCTGCAATGCAGGAGAGCTGGGTTCAATCTCTGGGTTGGGAAGATCCCCTGGAGAAAGGAAAGGCTACCCACTCCAGTATTCTTGCCTGGAGAATCCCATGGAGAGAGGAGCCTGGTGGCTACAGTCCTTGGGGTCACAAAGCGTCAGACATGACTGAGTGGTGACTAACACACACAGGGAAAAGGGAAAACAGCAGCCTCAACAAACTTTCTTCCCAAGACTAGTAAGATCACTAGGTGGATGAGATCAGCCACCCATAGAAATCACCTTGGGCTATGCACTAGCAGAAGTGGCCAGGGAGATAAGACATTGGCAGCCACTGTCTCTGAAAAGAATATCACTTACTATTCATATTTAATTCTAACATCTAAACTGTGATCCAGCCAAACAATCCTAAAACCTACTTATTTTTATTTATCAGACTTAGAAATGCTAATTCAATGCAAACTCTATAACCCATGCTATAAAAATTATGCACACTTATGTCTGAGTGAAGCAGAAGGATCATCTGTTAATATATGTTTGCTCCATGTTCATTTGCTTTGGTTTCTGCTATCCTTTCCTTGCAAAGGTGGAAAAGCCAGAATATCATTTGCCAATAGTTCAAGGAAAAAACCTTTGAAAGAAAAAAAATTTCCCCGCTTTAGCTTATTCACTTCTAACCAGCAAAATGCTCACTAGAATCTAACTTTTGGTTTGAGTTCATGAAACTCTGACAGAAATCTGTGTCCACTTTCCAAGTCAAAACAATAAGTGTTGGAAATCCAGCCTTACTGTGCCAACCTGTGAAATCCAGCTGAGGCCAAATTGATAAATCCATCTCTTCAGGGAGAAACATGGGGAAAGCAGTAGTTGTTTTGCTTAGTGCCTAAAGGAAGCAGGAAAGATAAAAATGCACATACTGTTTTCCATCACTTTCCAAAAAAAAAAAAAATATTCATTCACCATCCTATACAAGTATCACCATCATCTGATAAAGAACTCCTGGAAATATAGTAAATTAAAACTCTGGTTTATACATAAAATTCCTGGAGTTAGGCTAGTGTAGTCAATACCTCTAAATCAGAATTCAGTTTCTACACTGAAAGTTAGAACTTGGATTATTATTGATCCATCCCCTCAAAATGCCACCTCTTGAGGCCCAGTGTGGGCAGCCAGCTGACCACCCACTATGGCATCAAAACATCGGATCTTCTTGATCTCACTTGGCAAGCGATCAGTAGGGCCAATATGTTCTGAGATTTTCAATGGCTAGCATAGAGCCCAGAACATAGTAAGAACTTAATAACTTCTGTTGAGATCATCTTTTCTGTTTATTATTTCTAGGAGAGATGTGTGGTAAAGAAGTTGAAATTTGACAGAGGAGGTGGAAGAGCTGAGAATGCCCAGATCTAGCTTAGGAACCTGAATGCATTCCATTTGGAATGGGGAATACTGTGTGTGTGTGCGCTGGGTTGAGAGAGTGGAAAGACAAAGTGACTGAAATACAGACAGTCCTGTTCTACCCACTGACCATGGGAGGAGACCAAGGGCACAGCTGGGCCTTCTCATAGCAGACTGGATGGATACTTCCCTCTGGTCCTTGCACTAATCTGCACCCTCCTCCTGTCTGTGCAGATCCCCATCTTCTGCAGCTCAGATAGTAGACAGAGGCATATGTCAGGTTCCTCTAAAATTGCCTAACGTTATTTCCTCGGACAAGAGGTTGGTGTCCTCCCTGCCCATGCTAGGCCCTGCGAGATGCTTGCTTTAGGCTCCCTCCTAGCTTTTGTGGGGCCTGGAGAAAGAAAACAATGGAAGGTCCACATATCAAAGGTCTTAGTGTTTTAAAGTTATCAAACGAGCTACGTCCTGGGCCCAGCCCACCCCACCCCACCCCCAAGATCACTCTGCTGTCTGAAAGGCTAAATGAGCCATCTCTGGGCCAGCACTGGCTCATGAGACCCTGGTGGTCCAGACCTAAGACTGAACCAAAATTCATGATGGTGACTGACCTGGCCAAGCTCCCCAGAGGGTCAGGACACATGGATTCCAATCCCCCTGAGTCTCACTTTTCCAACTAATGATCAGAAGCCAATTCTAAACACATCTGCAAACCACATCATCGAGGTAGAGAGAAGCAGGGGGAACACAGTGATCTGGGGAACCTGGTCTGCCCAGGGCCCCAAGATGTTCCTTAAAGGTGTCCACCTATAAGCCAGAACAGCTGCTCTAGCCTGGAAGCCTGGATTTCTGAAGGCCACCCAGGAAGACAGGCTGGGTTGTGGCTCTAACTGGCCAGACTGGGATCAGCAGACTAGAACCAGGGAATCTTGAGTTTAGACTCTGATATGTGCTCCCCTCCCACTCTCAGGGCCTCCTGTCCTGCTTACTGGCTCTCCCCACTGTCAAGGATGTGACTCACAGAAGGCCCAGAAGCGAGAGAAGTGGGCAGAGGGGCTATGTGGGCAATGTCAATTTCAAATACACCAATTATCCTCCCTCTACACTTGACCAAGAAGCCAATTCTCATCCTGATTAGAGGTCATCCTGAATTATTAATAAATTGTTGGGATTTCACAAATAGCCCCCACATTTCACTCTAGGAAGCTAAACAATCAGCAACTCCTTACCAAGTCATCATCAAGCACAGTGTATACAGGTCTGGGGATGAAAATAAGAGCAGAACCATTTGAAAGTTTGCTATCTGCTGTGTCCACACAGAAGTTACCAGAAATGTGATGCCAAGAAGGGAGTTCAGGATGATGACAGGAGAGAGCTCGTTCATTACTCCTTTCCTCTTTGGTAAGGTGGTCCTGATATTACTGGATCTACCTTAGACCCTCCCAGAGCAACTGTGGAGCCCCAGTAAGATAACAATGTCTGGGAATGGGCCTGGAAAAGCTGGTGGGCCCATGATGTATCCATTGTCATTCAGCCACACACAGGAGAGACCACCTCCTTGAGAGTCATGCCATCCACATCACTTTTCCACTCCTCATTTCTCCCCAGGATTCATCAGGGTCTTTGGCTTCCTTCTATCCTCAGCCCTCTTCCTTTCTTTGGGAAATCCAATGTCTAAGGACTCATTCAACACCTCCAGCCCTATGCTCTCAAACTGGAGTTTGTATATGCTACATGGGGGAACTTTTTCCAAATGCAGGCTCATTGGCCCAGGTCCCAGTGATTCTGACTCAGTAAGCAGGAGAAGGCCCTTGAATTTGCAGGTAATGCTAAGCTAGATGGTCCCATGGTCACAGAGAAGTCCTTTATTTTCTCAGTTCTTTAACCCTGTTGGTGAAATTGACCTAGGGTTTTACAAAGGTCTTTAAAAAAGGCTAATAAACTTCTATTTTTAAGATTTCTGATGTATTTTCTTAATGAAGGAATGTAAAACAAAACTTATAAAAACTGTAAGTTTTGAACATTTATATAAATAGTTATATATATATACACACACACTGCAGATGGTGATGGCAGCCACGAAATTAAAAGATGCTTGCTCCTTGGAAGAAAAGCTATGACAAACACTGATAGCATATTAAAAAGCAGAGACATCACTTTGCTGACAAAGGTCTGTATAGTCAAAGCTATGGTTTTTCCAGTAGTCATGTATGGGCTTGACAATCGGACCATAAAGAAGGCTGAATGCCGAAGAATTGATGCTTTTGGACTGTGGTGTTGGAGAAGACTCTTGAGAGTCCGTTGGACTGCAAGAAGATCCCACCAGTCAATCCTAAAGGAAATCAATCCTGAATATTCATTGGAAGGACTGATGCTGAAGCTCCAACACTTTGGACACCTGATGCAAAGAGACAACTCATAAGAAAAGACCCTGATGCTGGGAAAGATTGAAGGTAGGAGGACAAGGGGATGACGGAGGACAAGATGGTTGAATGGCATCACTAACTCAATGGACATGAGTTTGAGCAAGCTTCAGGAGATGGTGAAGGACAAGGAAGCCTGGTACTCTGCAGTCCATGGGGTCACAAAGAGTTGGACATGACTGAGTGACTGAATAACAACATACACACACACATACACAGCAGCGTGTGAGATAAACAACAAAAGCCTAAACATGAAGACCTCCCTGAAGAGGTCAGCCTCCGTACACTGTGAATATATTAATATAAGTGTCCTGAAGGTCCCTCAGAGCAGACCTAAAGCCTTGAGGAAGTACAGCATCCACTAGCAGTTCTCCAACAGCTCCTATACGCTATCTTTTTGCTGCAGCCCCAGCTGGTTGGGGCCACAGTGAGAAAAATTGATACATGAGACAAAGCAGCTGTGTGACTACAGGTAAGGTTGCCTGCCTGTGGTTGTGTTCAACTCTCATAGCCAATTGTATTGGGATAATGGTTGACCTACTGTGTAAGACAATGGTCCCCCTGGGTCTCCCCCTGGGAGCTCCCTATGACCAACCACCCAGGGAATAGGTGGGCCTCCATCATAAACTAGAGGGACTGGAGGAAAATATCTGCTTGAAAAAGTTAGGGTGACCACCATTTATGCAGGCTTATAGAAAAGACTCAGCTCCCTACACATTTGTATGGAAGAAGTTAAGTCACCAGACTCTCTCTTGGAGAGAAAAGGGTAAGAGAAGAGAGTTAACATGCATCAAATGCCTCCTCTCAGCTTCTCCTAAGGTGCTTGCATTGTAAACTTACTTTTCATTACAGGCTGGGACCTTGCCAGATGTATTAGGTGGAACCATATGAAGCTTCCATTTCTGTGGGTCAAAAATGGTTGCATATTAGTAACCATTTCATATGGCATTTCACAGGCATTTCATGTGGTTCAATCTAATATTTCAGACATTGGGAAGTAGGTGAATGTACAATTTTGGAAACTAAGAAACAGAGACTGGCCCAAGCTCAAAAGGTTTAACCAGACAATGGTTGACCCTGATAGCAGGACAGGAAGGAATATTAATAATTCTCTGATTGATAATCAATGATGGTGATGAACTTGCTGCCCCCCTTGCCTGGAAGGCTCCCCCCACCCCACATAATTTCCTCCCTTGTGTCCTCTTTGTTCAAGTCTTATATTCTCCCTCACTATTCTTACCTCTAGAAGTGCTCCACCCCTTCTCTGCCTTATTTTTCTCACAGCATTTGTCCTATTTTTGTTTATTATCCACCACCCAACTAGCATGTAGAAGCTATGAGTGCAAGAGTCTTTATCTGTTTTTTCCCATGTCCCCTGCACATAAAAGGTTGCCAGGCATGTAGTGATGCTCATATTTGTTGAGTAAGTAAGCAGATGAACAGCTGATCACTCCATCTAGGTTGCTACTGAAACAGATATATGAACAGGGAAGCACATGACAATCATGAGTAAGAACATGAGTCTCAGTTAATTACATAAAACCATCACTGTCATCACTTTGATTGCAGACAATCCAGCCCTCAGCATTTGCTTCCTGGGTACTACAAACAGTTCTTCTCTCAGATCTCTGCAAGGGAGATTTATATATTTCTAGATTTCTTTTGGCGAAAAAAAAAAAAAAAAAAGGAGATTCCATTACAGAAAGGTTGGAGTCACATCGCCCTTTAATAAACAAGGCCCTAAGGGGCCAACTCGGAACAAGAGAGAAGACTCATGGTAGAACTCTGACCTCCACTGTCTTGGGAAAGGCAGTCCCTTCCGGGGCATCAGTAGTAGGTGACTGAAAGTGTCTGCCACTGATAACATTTCCAGTCTGCCACAATATTGAAAACTTTTCTGCCAGTAAAGGGTTCTTCTCAAACCTGTTCCTTTTGGTTTCACCATTTTCAGCTGGGCTGCTCCCCGCAGCAGTCATTGAAACAGATATCATATGAACAGGGAAGCACATGACAACCATGAGTAAGAACATGACTCTCAGTTAATTACATAAAACCATCACTGTCATCACTTTAATTGCAGACAATCCAGCCCTCAGCATTTGCTTCCTGGGTACTACAAACAGTTCTCTCAGGTCTCTGGGAGGGAGATTTATATATTTCTAGATTTCTTTTGGCGAAAAAAAAAAGGAGATTCCATTACAGAAAGGTTGGAGTCACATCGCCCTTTAATAAACAAGGCCCTAAGGGGCCAACTCGGAACAAGAGAGAAGGCTCATGGTAGAAATCTGACCTCCACTGTCTTGGGAAAGGCAATCCCTTCCGGGGCATCAGTAGTAGGTGACTGAAAGTGTCTGCCACAATATTGAAAACTTTTCTGCCAGTAAAGGGTTCTTCCCAAACCTGTTCCTTTTGGTTTCACCATTTTCAGCTGGGCTGCTCCCCGCAGCAGTGCTCACCATGGTCTGTCAATTTATGAGGCATTTCAAACCAGGACCCACATCCAGGATTTATAATGCCAGAGAGAAATAGAGCAAGTATTGAGACATTTAAAGGCATAGAGCTACCCTTTACCTAGGGTTCTCCTGGTGGCTCAGACAGTAAAGAATCTGCCTGCAATTTGGGAGACCCAAGTTCAACCCCTGAGTTAGGAAAATCCTCTGGAGGTGGGCATAGCAACCCACTCCAGTATTCTTGTCTGGAGAATCCCTATGGACAGAGGAGGCTGGTAGGCTATAGTCCATGGGCTTGCAAAGAGTCAGATACAACTGAGCGACTAACATACATACACACCCTTTACCTGGGATTCTTTAGTNAAAATCCTCTGGAGGTGGGCATAGCAACCCACTCCAGTATTCTTGTCTGGAGAATCCCTATGGACAGAGGAGGCTGGTGGGCTATAGTCCATGGGCTTGCAAAGAGTCAGATACAACTGAGCGACTAACATACATACACACACTTCACCTGGGATTTTTTAGTAGTAAAAAATCTGCCCTGCCAATGCAGGAGATGTAGGAGATGAAGGTTTGATCCCTGGGTCAGAGAGATCCTCTGGAGGAGGAAATGGAAACCCACTCCAGTATTCTTCCCTGGGAAATCCCATGTACTGGGAGGTTACAGTCTATGGGGTCGCAAAGAGTCAGACACAACTGAGCACACACGTGTACACATACATGCATACACAGATCTACAGGATCTGCTGGGTCTCACAGGAAATCTGGAATGAATTATTTTACATTTATAACAATTTTCATAATAAATCTCCCACCTGGTACTAGGAAGACCTGCCAACCTGCTCTAGGATATTTCTCTCACTTAACCGTTCATTGAGAGAGGTGAAACTAATGGTAGAAGGAGAACAGAAGAGAAAGAGAAAGAAGGAAATCTACTGCTAGCTTTCCTCTTTGGAAGCTGAGCTTAAATCCTCTAACAAACTACTACAAATGCAGTGGCTTAAGCCAACAAAAACGTATTACCTTACAGTTCTTTAGGTCTCACTCGGTTAAAACCAAGGTGTTGGCTGAACTGTTTTTTCTGGAAGCTCTAGCAAATAACTGATGTCCTTGTCTCTCCTGGTGTCTAGAGGCTAGCTGCACGTATGGGCTCACAGTTCCTTTTCCCAACTCCAAAGGCAGCACCAAGTGGCCAAGTTCTTCTCCTCTCATTCCTCTCCTTTTGCCTTCTTCTTCAACTTGTAATGACCCTATGATTATATTACACCCACCTGGATAACCAATCTTGCTCTCCCTAGCTTTGGGTCAGCTGATGAGCAACCTTAATTTTCCCTGAAGTCTTAATATCCCTTTGCCATCTAACCTAACACAGTCATAGGTCACTCTGGGAATAGGGATATATTAGTAACCATTTCATATGGCATTTCACAGGCATTTCATGTGGTTCGATTTAATATTTCAGACATTGGGAAGTAGGTGAATGTACAATTTTGGAAACTAGAGACTGGCCCAAGCTCAAAAGGTTTAACCAGACAGTGGTTGACCTTGATAGCAGGACAGAAAGGAATATTAATAATTCTCTGATAATCAATAATGGTGATGAACTTGCTGCTCCCCTTGCCTGGAAGGCTCCCCCCACCCCACATAATTTTCTCCCTTGTGTCCTCTTTGTTCAAGTCTTATATTCTCCCTCACTATTCTTACCTCTAGGAGTGCTCCACCCCTTCTCTGCCTTGTTTTTCTCACAGCATTTGTCCTATTTTTGTTTATTATCCACCACCCAACTAGCATGTAGAAGCTATGAGTGCAAGAGTCTTTATCTGTTTTTTCCCATGTCCCCTGCACATAAAAGGTTGCCAGGCATGTAGTGATGCTCATATTTGTTGAGTAAGTAAGCAGATGAACAGCTGATCACTCCATCTAGGTTGCTATTGAAACAGATATCATATGAACAGGGAAGCACATGACAACCATGAGTAAGAACATGACTCTCAGTTAATTACATAAAACCATCACTGTCATCACTTTAATTGCAGACAATCCAGCCCTCAGCATTTGCTTCCTGGGTACTACAAACAGTTCTCTCAGGTCTCTGGGAGGGAGATTTATATATTTCTAGATTTCTTTTGGCGAAAAAAAAAAGGAGATTCCATTACAGAAAGGTTGGAGTCACATCGCCCTTTAATAAACAAGGCCCTAAGGGGCCAACTCGGAACAAGAGAGAAGGCTCATGGTAGAAATCTGACCTCCACTGTCTTGGGAAAGGCAATCCCTTCCGGGGCATCAGTAGTAGGTGACTGAAAGTGTCTGCCACAATATTGAAAACTTTTCTGCCAGTAAAGGGTTCTTCCCAAACCTGTTCCTTTTGGTTTCACCATTTTCAGCTGGGCTGCTCCCCGCAGCAGTGCTCACCATGGTCTGTCAATTTATGAGGCATTTCAAACCAGGACCCACATCCAGGATTTATAATGCCAGAGAGAAATAGAGCAAGTATTGAGACATTTAAAGGCATAGAGCTACCCTTTACCTAGGGTTCTCCTGGTGGCTCAGACAGTAAAGAATCTGCCTGCAATTTGGGAGACCCAAGTTCAACCCCTGAGTTAGGAAAATCCTCTGGAGGTGGGCATAGCAACCCACTCCAGTATTCTTGTCTGGAGAATCCCTATGGACAGAGGAGGCTGGTAGGCTATAGTCCATGGGCTTGCAAAGAGTCAGATACAACTGAGCGACTAACATACATACACACCCTTTACCTGGGATTCTTTAGTAGTAAAAAATCTGCCCTGCCAATGCAGGAGATGTAGGAGATGGAGGTTTGATCCCTGGGTCAGAGAGATCCTCTGGAGGAGGAAATGGAAACCCACTCCAGTATTCTTACCTGGGAAATTCCATGTCCTGGGAGGTTACAGTCTATGGTGTTGCAGAGTCAGACACAACTGAGCACACACGCATACACATACATGCATACACAGATCTACAGGATCTGCTGGATCTCACAGGAAATCTGGAATGAATTTTACATTTATAACAATTTTCATAATAAATCTCCCACCTGGTACTAGGAAGACCTGCCAACCTGCTCTAGGATATTTCTCTCACTTAACCGTTCATTGAGAGAGGTGAAACTGATGGTAGAAGGAGAACAGAAGAGAAAGAGAAAGAAGGAAATCTACTGCTAGCTTTCCTCTTTGGAAGCTGAGCTTAAATCCTCTAACAAACTACTACAAATGCAGTGGCTTAAGCCAACAAAAACATATTACCTTACAGTCCTTTAGGTCTCACTCGGTTAAAACCAAGGTGTTGGCTGAACTGTTTTTTCTGGAAGCTCTAGCAAATAACTGATGTCCTTGTCTCTCCTGGTGTCTAGAGGCTGGCTGCACGTGTGGGCTCACAGTTCCTTTCCCCAACTCCAAAGGCAGCACCAAGTGGCCAAGTTCTTCTCCTCTCATTCCTCTCCTTTTGCCGCCTTCTTCAACTTGTAATGACCCTGTGATTATATTACACCCACCTGGATAACCAATCTTGCTCTCCCTAGCTTTGGGTCAGCTGATGAGCAACCTTAATTTTCCCTGAAGTCTTAATATCCCTTTGCCATCTAGCCTAACACAGTCACAAGTCACTCTGGGAATAGGGCATGGACAGCTGTGTGGGGCCATTATTCTATCTCATCCCATAAAGGATGAGATAAAATGGGCTTTGTCACCCTTTTACTTTAGCTTAAGGTGGCTCAGTGCTAGGAATCTGCCTGCCAACGCAGGAGGCCCAGGTTTGAGCCTTGGGTTGGGAAGATCCCCTGAAGAAGGCTTCCCTAGTGGCTCAGCTGGTAAAGAATCCGCCTGTAATGCTGGAGACCTGGGTTCTATCCCTGGGTTGGGAAGATGCCCTGGAGAAGGGAATGGCTACCCATTCCAGTATTCTGGCCTGGAGAATTCCGTAGACTGTATAGTCCATGGAGTGGCAAAGAGTTGGACACAACTGAGTGACTTTCACTTACACTTTTTTTCCTGAGGAAGAAAGTGGCAACTCACTCCAGTATTCTTGCCTGGGAAAGCCCATGGACATGGGCTACAATCCATGGGGTTACAAAGGGTTGGACATGACTTAGTGACTGAGCATGAACACACAAGTGTCATTTAAGAGTTTTAAGCAAGTGATCATCTAGGCTAAACTGGTAGGGCCTTTTACTCTGTAGTTTGGCATGGGGACAGGGTGCTGTCAAATGGAACTCCAGGCCTGAGCCTGACTGAATAACATCACCTGTCTCTAACCCGGATTCCTTTTGATAAGGCAGTTCAGGAAATACACCCTCTAGCTCTTTGTCTGCTTTATCACGGGGAAGGTGTTCCCCAAACCTTTAAAATCTTATTTTTACTTTGAAAGGGGGAAGTTTCTAGAAATAAAGACTTATTAGGAGCCAAGCCTCCCTACCAAATGACAAATGCAGCAGGACGGGGAGCTGGGTCAAGCATCTCCTTCAACCATATTTGGTTAATTAGCCTGATTGTTCTGTCATCTATTGATACAATCAACTCTCCATACCAGTTGTTTGGTTTACAGAACAAATAGCAATCCTTTGTATGCTTTACTCCTTATCTTCCTGTTGAAGGATATGAACAGGGGCCTCTCCAGTCTTGGGCTTATCTATACCTCCAGGACAGAGGCTGGGACCCCACCACAGGTTCTCTGATTTGGCTCATACCTTTCATCAGTCCTGGAGAGCACAGAACACCCCAGCTCACTCTAATCCCATCCCATGCCCTTAACAACTTCATCTCATGTGCTAGTTTCCACAGCCTCCTCATCATTAGTTCACTCCACCTGGGGTCTCCACGACCTAGGGAAGAAAAATCTACCTGACACAGCCCTTCACCCACTTACAACATGGTATGACCAAGGGTCTTAGTGTCTCAAAACCTGAGTCCCCAAACTCTGACACTTATTATGTGCCTTCACTAGCTGTATAATAATAATATTGTCCTCACAGACTTACTGTGAGAGTTAAATCAGGGAATCCATGTAAAAATATGGGGAAAAGTGCTATTCAGAGTGCATTTTATGGGAACCCTCCTCCACTGTGGGCTTCTCAGGTGGTGCAGCGGTAAAGAATCTACCTGCCAATGCAGGAGATTCAGGAGACCTGAGTTCAGTCCTTGGGTTGGGACAACCTCCTGCAGTAGGAAATGGCAACCTACTCCAGTATTCTTGCCTGGAGAATTCCACAGACAATGAAGCCTGCCAGGCTACAGTCCATGGGGTTGCAAAGAGTCAGATGCAACTGAGCATGCATACACTCCTACACTGTTGATGGGAAAGTAAACTGGTGTAGCCACTATGGAGAACAGAATTTAAATTGGTGCAGCCACTATGGAGAACAGCTAACAGTTTTATGCAACTAAAAACAGAGGTATTGTATGACCCTGCAATCCTATTTTTGGGCATTTACCCAGGCAAGACTATAATCTGAAAAGATACACGCACCCTGATGCTCACAGAAGCACTATTTACAATAGCCAAGCCATGGAAGCAACCTAAACATCCATTGGCAAGTGACTGGACGAAGAAAGTGTGGTATATGTTAATAGATACAATGGAATGTTACCCAGCTGTAAAAACGAAATCATGCCATTTGCAGCAATATGGGTGGACCTAGAGATCATGCTAATTGAAGTAAGCCAGACAAATAGCATATATCACTTATATGTGTAATCTAAACTAAAAGAATGTACAAATGAACTTACTTACAAAACAAATACACCCACAGACATAGAAAACACAATTATGGTTACCAAAGGGAAAAATTAGAAGTTTGGAATTAACATATACACACTACCATATACAAAATAGATAACCAACAAGGACCTAATGTATAGCATAGGAAACTAAATTCAATATTCAACTATATTCAATATTTTAATATATTCAGCTATATTCAGTAATAACCCATAGGGGAAAAGAATCTGAAAATGAACATATATATATATATATATATATAACTGAATCACTGTGCTGTACACCTGAAACTAATATAATATTGTAAATCAATTATACTTCAATTTAAAAATAATAATTAAAAAAAACAACAAAGTGTATTTTACAGACCAGTGCCATCCACAAATTGCTTGCTCCCAGTCTGCAACTAGATNTCATTTAAGAGTTTTAAGCAAGTGATCATCTAGGCTAAACTGGTAGGGCCTTTTACTCTGTAGTTTGGCATGGGGACAGGGTGCTGTCAAATGGAACTCCAGGCCTGAGCCTGACTGAATAACATCACCTGTCTCTAACCCGGATTCCTTTTGATAAGGCAGTTCAGGAAATACACCCTCTAGCTCTTTGTCTGCTTTATCACGGGGAAGGTGTTCCCCAAACCTTTAAAATCTTATTTTTACTTTGAAAGGGGGAAGTTTCTAGAAATAAAGACTTATTAGGAGCCAAGCCTCCCTACCAAATGACAAATGCAGCAGGACGGGGAGCTGGGTCAAGCATCTCCTTCAACCATATTTGGTTAATTAGCCTGATTGTTCTGTCATCTATTGATACAATCAACTCTCCATACCAGTTGTTTGGTTTACAGAACAAATAGCAATCCTTTGTATGCTTTACTCCTTATCTTCCTGTTGAAGGATATGAACAGGGGCCTCTCCAGTCTTGGGCTTATCTATACCTCCAGGACAGAGGCTGGGACCCCACCACAGGTTCTCTGATTTGGCTCATACCTTTCATCAGTCCTGGAGAGCACAGAACACCCCAGCTCACTCTAATCCCATCCCATGCCCTTAACAACTTCATCTCATGTGCTAGTTTCCACAGCCTCCTCATCATTAGTTCACTCCACCTGGGGTCTCCACGACCTAGGGAAGAAAAATCTACCTGACACAGCCCTTCACCCACTTACAACATGGTATGACCAAGGGTCTTAGTGTCTCAAAACCTGAGTCCCCAAACTCTGACACTTATTATGTGCCTTCACTAGCTGTATAATAATAATATTGTCCTCACAGACTTACTGTGAGAGTTAAATCAGGGAATCCATGTAAAAATATGGGGAAAAGTGCTATTCAGAGTGCATTTTATGGGAACCCTCCTCCACTGTGGGCTTCTCAGGTGGTGCAGCGGTAAAGAATCCACCTGCCAATGCAGGAGATTCAGGAGACCTGAGTTCAGTCCTTGGGTTGGGACAACCTCCTGCAGTAGGAAATGGCAACCTACTCCAGTATTCTTGCCTGGAGAATTCCACAGACAATGAAGCCTGCCAGGCTACAGTCCATGGGGTTGCAAAGAGTCAGATGCAACTGAGCATGCATACACTCCTACACTGTTGATGGGAAAGTAAACTGGTGTAGCCACTATGGAGAACAGAATTTAAATTGGTGCAGCCACTATGGAGAACAGCTAACAGTTTTATGCAACTAAAAACAGAGGTATTGTATGACCCTGCAATCCTATTTTTGGGCATTTACCCAGGCAAGACTATAATCTGAAAAGATACACGCACCCTGATGCTCACAGAAGCACTATTTACAATAGCCAAGCCATGGAAGCAACCTAAACATCCATTGGCAAGTGACTGGACGAAGAAAGTGTGGTATATGTTAATAGATACAATGGAATGTTACCCAGCTGTAAAAACGAAATCATGCCATTTGCAGCAATATGGGTGGACCTAGAGATCATGCTAATTGAAGTAAGCCAGACAAATAGCATATATCACTTATATGTGTAATCTAAACTAAAAGAATGTACAAATGAACTTACTTACAAAACAAATACACCCACAGACATAGAAAACACAATTATGGTTACCAAAGGGAAAAATTAGAAGTTTGGAATTAACATATACACACTACCATATACAAAATAGATAACCAACAAGGACCTAATGTATAGCATAGGAAACTAAATTCAATATTCAACTATATTCAATATTTTAATATATTCAGCTATATTCAGTAATAACCCATAGGGGAAAAGAATCTGAAAATGAACATATATATATATATATATATATATATATATAACTGAATCACTGTGCTGTACACCTGAAACTAATATAATATTGTAAATCAATTATACTTCAATTTAAAAATAATAATTAAAAAAAACAACAAAGTGTATTTTACAGACCAGTGCCATCCACAAATTGCTTGCTCCCAGTCTGCAACTAGATCAATATGAAAGTATATTTAAATAGAGATACTTACACTGATGAGTTTATACAGCAAAAAGAAAGTTCACTTGATACGTTACAAACTCTAAATATTGATACATACAGCATTTATTCAAAGTGTGCATAAAGACTCAATATGGAGAGTCACTATTTTATCCACAATTTTTTGTGAAGTTAACAATTGTGTAATAACAACGTATTAGTAGAATAGTGATTGTATTAGCCAAACTTTCAATGGACATTATGTACAAGTTTTACAGTTTTATTCCTATGTAATTTTCTATTAATCCACATTTATTGTATTTTGTAAAAAAAACATTGTTCTGTGCCAAATTGGAAATTAAAGAAGAAATTAGTCATTTTTCACAGAGAATTTGAGAAGCTCTGACTTAGAAACTACTTGATATATTGCAAAGAACAGAAGAAAGTGTTAAATATAGCAAGTGTTCAATTTAGGTTAGCTACTTTTATTTTCAATTTATGGATGAAGACTCTTAAGGAGAGAGAGGTTCAGCAACTTCCCCAGCACCCCACCTCCACTGTTCCGTCCACTAGAGGCAGGCTACCCAGGATGTGGACATAACTGCCTGTATGCCTTGAGGAAATTGCCAGAAGCAGTGGTCTTAATAGACACAAGGGAGTCTTGCAGAAAATCCCAAAGAACAAAAAGAAGCTGGAGGAAAATGAGTACCTCAGCCTGTCCTTGGGTTGGTCACGGTGCCGGCAGGAGCTGAGATGAAACAGGACTACCCAACACAGCACCTCTGGGTGTACTGCCTTTGGGATGCAGACTGGTATTTGGGGTCAGCAAGGTGCCTACCTACTGGCAGGAAAGAAACAGGATTTAGAAACCAGGAGATTTATTGGGCAGCACAAGGTCTCCAGAGCTCCCTGGGCACCCCAACTTCCTTGCAAAGCCACAATGTCACATAAACTATATTCTTCAAAGTCAGACACAATCTTAATTTTTAAAAGAGACAGAGAGAATGGGAGAAAATAATAGCAAATGAAGCAACTGACAAACAACTAATCTCAAAAATATATAAGCAACTCCTGCAGCTCAATTCCAGAAAAATAAATGATCCAATCAAAAAATGGGCCAAAGAACTAAATAGACATTTCTCCAAAGAAGACATACAGATGGCTAACAAACACATGAAAAGGTGCTCAACGTCACACATTATCAAAGAAATGCAAATCAAGACCACAATGAGGCACCATTTCACACCAGTCAGAATGGCTGCGATCCAAAGTCTAAAAACAATAAATGCTGAAGAGGGTGCAGAAAAAAAGGACCCCTCTTACACTGTTGGTGGGAATGCAAACTAGTACAGCTACTATGGAGAACAGTGTGGAGATTCCTTAAAACACTGGAAATAGAACTGCCTTATGACCCAACAATCCCACTGCTGGGCATACACATCGAGGAAACCAGAATTAAAAGAGACACGTGTACCCCAGTGTTCATCTCAGCACTGTTTATAATAGCCAGGACATGGAAGCAACCTAGACGTCCATCAGCAGATGAATGGATAAGAAAGCTGTGGTACATATACACAANACTGCCTTATGACCCAACAATCCCACTGCTGGGCATACACACCGAGGAAACCAGAATTAAAAGAGACACGTGTACCCCAGTGTTCATCTCAGCACTGTTTATAATAGCCAGGACATGGAAGCAACCTAGACGTCCATCAGCAGATGAATGGATAAGAAAGCTGTGGTACATATACACAATGGAGTATTACTCAGCCATTAAAAAGAATACATTTGAATCCGTTCTAATGAAGTGGATGCAACAGGAGCCTATTATACAGAGTGACATAAGCCAGAAAGAAAAACACCAATACAGTATACTAACGCATATAAATGGAATTTAGAAAGATGGTAATGATAACCCTGTATGCAAGACAGCAAAAGAGACACAGATGTATAGAGTCGTTTGGACTCTATGGGAGAGGCAGAGGGTGGGATGACTTGGGAGAATGATATTGAAACATGTATAATATCATGTAAGAAATGAATCGCCAGTTCAGGTTCGATGGATGATACTGGATGCTTGGGGCTGGTGCACTGAGACCACCCAGAGGGATGGTACGGGGAGGGAGGGTAGAGGGGGATTCAGGATGGGAAACACGTGTATACTTGTGGCGGATTCATGTTGATGTATGGCAAAACCAATGCAATATTGTAAAGTAATTAACCTCCAATTAAAATAAATAATTTAAAAAAAAGAGAGCGAAACTATAGGAGGACCCGAGCATTTCTAACTGACAGAAACTGAACCCCACTTAAAGGGAATACACTTTAGACAGACCCGGAGATGTAATTAATTTTTGCCTAGGATTCTATAGGAGAGGGCTCAGGAGAAAGTTCCAATTACAGAGAAAGCAATCTCCCTTCCTATGTACCTCTGCATTGTGACGAGTTGAATTTTTTGGTCTTGCTAAGAGGAGGGGAAAGCCAGAGAATAAATTTAGGAAGGAACCCATGATGCCTGTGCTCAGTCATCCACTTCTGACTCCTTTCGTCCAAACCACCTTGAGAGCTGATCCCCCAGCGCACACATTGCTGGTCTTTGCAGTGTCTGAGCAAGTGTCAGCCGGCACTTCACAGCCCATTAGCGGACTGGAGGACAAGGGAAGTTAAGTGCCTGCAGCCCACAGAGGAGCATGTCGGTGTATTTTTTAGCTGTGGGGAGCATGTCATCTCCAAGAAGATGCCTGTGACAGCTGGGCAGAGGCTGGGGCAGGTGGGTGGGGCTTCTCCCTGCTGCTAATGAGGCTTTTCCTGGCTCAGGAGCAGCCCTCCGCCCACGCTGCGCTAATTCAGCCTTAATGGGGAAATGCCAGCATTCTTTTCAGTGAAGGGCAGAGCCCATGCCAGGACATTTCTCTTGTTTTAGCACATGATTTTAGCCTTTTTAAAAGAAGTCAAACATATTTTAGTATTATATGTAATTATGTGCTTGAATATTTGAAAGGGAAGTGTAATAAAATGTTAATATTTATACCTGTAACATAAATGAGAGCATTTCTAAAAGGCCAACTCATTCCATAACAGTTTTAAAAGTGAAGCATCCATGGTTAAGTTTTCTGAATGTTTGTAGTGGTTACATGACTGTATATGTTTGTCAAAACTCATTGAATTATACAGCCCAAAGGCTGGATTTTCAGCATGTAAATTGTACCTCAATGAGAAAAAAGGAGGAACTTCTTAAATCCCAAAAGGAATTTTAAAGAAATACATATATATTTTAATAGCTTATTGGGGAAAATAGCTTCAAATTTACAGAAAAGTTCCAATAATAATGTGAAGAACTTTTCTTCCTGAACCCATGTGAGAGTAGGTGGCAGGTGGCTGACCTGCCACCCCATCAGGTCAGGTCAGTTCAGTCGCTCAGTCATGTCCGACTGTTTGTGACCCATGGACTGCAGCACAACAGGTTTACCCGTCCATCACCAACTCCCAGAGCTTGCTCAAATTCAAGTCCATTGAGTTGGTGATGCCATCCAACCATCTCATCCTCTGTCATCCCCTTCTCCTCCTGCCTTCAATCTTTCTCAGCCTCAGGGTCTTTTCCAATGAGTCAGTTCTTCGCATCAGGTGGCCAAAGTATTGGAGCTTCAGCTTCAGCATCAGTCCTTCCAATGTATATTCAGGACTGATTTCCTTTAGGATTGACTGGTTTGATCTCCTTCCAATCCAGGAGACTCTCAAGAGTCTTCTCCAACAACACAGTTCAAAAACATCAGAAGCTATCCCATCACTCCTGAATATTTCAGTATATTTCCCATTAACAAGGACCTCCTCCTACATAACCACAAAACAACTTCAAAATCAGGAATTCAAGCTATCCAGTGTCCAACACACAGACACCATTCAGGTTTCACCAATCGTTCCAGTAACGTCCTTACAGAGAAAGGATCATGCCGGTACCAGCCGGCAAATCGAACAGGTCCTGCGAGGAGAATCCTGCAAGCGGCTTAGAAAAGAACTACACACACACACAAAAGATAAAGACAAAAGATGGGGTCGAGAGGGTCAGCAACTCCAGTAGCGGCCTGAAATTGGCTGACCACGACTTTATTTTTTGTGCAGTTTATATATGTTCAGTAAGGCAGGAAAACAGGGCTATTCTCTAATCAGTAACCTTCAAAAGACAAGACAAAGCTTAAGAAAGTCTCCTGTTTCCAGGTTCCCAGAGCTAAGTGTTTTATTTTTCCTCAAGGCCGTCAGGGTATAGATAAACAGAACTATTTTTGCTTGCCCACGCCAAGGCGCCAGATGTGTGAGTAGAATATTAACTTCTAAGGGGTGGTGGGACAGGGAATGTGAGTCTTGAGATAAGCAGGCATTCCTGCAGACTCTTCCCAGGGCCGTGTCTTACAAGTAAGACCCCTCACTTCTTTTGAGGGTGGCTCCCCGCAGGATCAAATCTAGAATCACACACTGCATCTGGTCATCGTATTCCCCTTCTGTCTTGAATACTTCCCCAGTCTTTCTTTGACTTTTATGGCCTTTGACACGTTTGACGATTACAGGCCAGTTGTTTTGCAGAATGTTTCTGAATCAGGATTTGTCTGATACTTCTTCATAATTAGATTCAGGTTATGATTTTTGGCAGAGATATCACAGAAGTGACATGGTCTTATTGAAACCTATTGGGGACACTTGATTTGAAATTGCCCCATTGCTAGAAAGGTTAAACTTTTTAAAAGTAATTATATTTATTTATTGGCTGCACTGTGTGGGCTTTTCTCTAGCTGCACAGAACAGGAGCTGCTCTAGTTGCAGTGAGTGGGCTTCTCAATGCAGTGCCTCCTCTTGTTGCAGAGCACAGGGTCTAGAACGCAGGATCAATAGTCGTGGCACACAGGCTTGTTGCTCCGTGGCATGTGGGGTCTTCTCAGACCAGGGATTGAACCCATGTCTCCTGCATTGGCAGGCAGATTCTTTACCACTGAGCCACTAGGGAAGCCCTTACTAATGTTCGTTTTGAACACTTGGGAATTCCCTGATTGTTCAATATTAGGATGCCAAGCTTTCACTGCTGAGGCTTCTGGGGCTTTGAACCCTGGTCAGGGGCTAAGAGGGCTTTCCTGTTGACTCAGTGGCAAAGAATTTGCCTGCCAGTGTGGGAGACTTGGGCTTGATCCCTGGGTTGGGAAGATCCAGGTTAAGATCCCATAAAATATGCACTGCCCCCAAAAACTTTTATTTTGATCACTTGTTTGAACTGGTGTCTGAGTGTGTGTATATAAACACAAACGATCATATCTCTATTTTTATACCTATCTGTATATACTGGAGATCATGTGTCCACAATGATGTCTTCAATTCCAAACTAGCATCACTGATTTGAGTTTTCCCTCCATATCTGTAAGTCCTTGACTCCCACTATCCTTCATCAAGGTACTTGTTGGCTCATCTCTCATCACCACCTCCCCTGCATCCCACTGTCCCCTCCCTCACCTAACCTGTGCTCCTAACTTCCTGGTTGGGGCCACCACCACCTCTACAGGGTGCCCTCTTCACGCTGCTTGGCCTGCCAGGATCACAAGGCCTCTGTCGCTGTCATCCCCTCAGACACACGGGTGCCTCCTCTGTTCATTTAGGCTCTGATGCCATGCTCTGGTCCTGCCCCTCCTCTCACAATAGATGCCTATTTTGCACAGCTCTAGTGATATTTGGACTAAATTATTCAGGAAAGAAGGAAGAAAGGAAGGGAGGGAGGGAGAAAAGCTTTACCCAAATGCTGGTGTGTGGGCTTCTGTGGTCTTTCCAATTCAGCCCAGAGCATATCTAGAATGAGTTCTCTCCTGTTTTGAACCCTGGTTTCCAGAAGGGTCCTCGCTTCATCTTTCCTTATCCTGACTCATCAACCCTGCTCTGTCTCATAGGCACCACCTGCATCCAACACACTGTTAAGCCCACCACAGAAAAGCTCAAGGCTGGGGAGTCTTGGTGCGTGCCTGCCTCTTACGGGCTGGGTCCCATCCTGGCTCCCCATTTCTGCAGAGGAAGTGGTACTTGCAAGGTCTCGAAATGGGATACCTTGAAGATCACATGAGAAGCCAGAAGGGATCTATTTAAACCCAAAGGAAAAAAAATGCTTTTTGGAGGGATTTTAGGCCCTGTGACATGCCTTTAAGGAAAGGAGGAGAGGATGGTTATTATCAAGATCCCACACCTGAGACGCCTGATTAGTTGGGGTCAGGTGTCAACTCAAGGCTGCCTCCCCATCCCAGGTAAAGAGAGGCTTCTCTGGCTTGCTCTGTGCAGCTCAATTGCTCTCACCTGCGCTTTGTTGCCAGCAGCCCACCCTCTGTTAATATGCCATCACAATTTTTTCTTATAATAAGTAGTTATTTTTAAAAAATCAATTCTGGAAAGTGAAAGAAGTTACTGTGTTCGTGGCTCTGGAAAAGGACTCTATTAAATGAGTCATGTGTGTGTGCTCAGTCACTTCAGTTGTGTCTGACTCGGACTGTAACCTGCCAGGCTTCTCTGTCCATGGGATTATCCTGGCAAGAATACTGGAGTGGGTGGCCATTTCTTCCTCCAAGGGATCTTCCTGACCCAAGGATCAAACCTTCATCTCCTAAGTCTCCTGCATTGGCAGGTGGATTCTTTACCACTGAACCACCAGGGAGGCCTGGTACAGTTAAATGGAAAGGATGGTTGAATAAACTATCTTAAAGAGGATTTTTGAGGGGAGGAGGAATAGTTGGGCAGAGGGGTCAGTGCATTTGTGTTTGTTTTGCAAGGGTTAACTAGCCTGTCTAACACATTTCAAAATCATCTAGGGTCCTTGTTAAAATCTTAGACTGATTCCTGACTTAATGGATTGATATAACTGGAGAATATCACCTGAAATATATGATGGTTATAATGGTGTGAAATAATCACACATTCAGTAGAAACAGTACTTTGGATTTTGAATTTTGATCTTTTCCTGGGCCAGCAGAATTCAGCAGCATTCTCTTGTGAGTGGTGGCCACAGCTCCCAGTCAGCCATGTGATCTCAAGGGCAAACAGTGGATACACTTACAACCATTCTGTTTTTCACTTTCAGTATTCAGTAAGTTACATGAGTTATTCAATGCTGTATTTATAAAATAGGCTGCGTGTTAGATGGTTTTGCCCACCTGTAGGCTAATGTAAGTGCTCTAAATACTTTTAAGGTTGCTTAAATTATAAGCCTAGGCGAAGTTATAATTTTTATAGGTTTAGGTGTATGAAATGGATTTTCTACTTTATGATATTTTCAACTTTCAGTGGGTATATGGGGAGCAAAGCCCATCATAAGGAACACCTATATGGTTTAACAATCTTCTTAAGTGATTTCTCCCATAATCCAAATTGAGAACTGCTGCTTTATATGGGAAATACAGTTTAAATATTTAAAGTTTATGAATTAATATATCAGGGTACCATCCTCTGGATCATGGAAAAAGCAAGAGAGTTCCAGAAAAACATCTATTTCTGCTTTATTGACTATGCCAAAGCTTTTGACTGTGTGGATCACAATAAACTGTGGAAAATTCTGAGAGAGATGGGAATACCAGACCACCTGATCTGCCTCTTGAGAAATCTGCATGCAGGTCAGGAAGCAACAGTTAGAATTGGACATGGAACAACAGACTGGTTCCAAATAGGAAAAGGAGTACATCAAGGCTGTATATTGTTACCCTGCTTATTTAGCTTATATGCAGAGTACATCATGAGAAATGCTGGACTGGAAGAAGCACAAGCTGGAATCAAGATTGCCGGGAGAAATATCAATAACCTCAGATATGCAGATGACACCACCCTTATGGCAGAAAGTGAAGAAGAGCTAAAAAGCCTCTTGATGAAAGTGAAAGAGGAGAGTGAAAAAGTTGGCTTAAAGCTCAACATTCAGAAAACGAAGATCATCACATCCAGTCCCGTCACTTCATGGGAAACAGATGGGGAAACAGTGGAAACAGTGTCAGACTTTATTTTTTTGGGCTCCAAAATCACTGCAGATGGTGATTG
>SJYX01008653.1:73943-101787 GCA_006410675.1 Oreotragus oreotragus | reverse complement strand
TGGGTGGGTGGGTGGCCTCATTATGTGCAAAATAGTGTTAAATAGAAGCAGATGCTGTTGAAATGAACTCAATATTGAATCAGAAGTAGAAGACACAGGCCTCTGCTCTCAGGAAGATATCAAAGGAAGATCAGGAAGTGAGATAAATAATAAAAGAATTTACTGATGTTCTAAGAACTGTGCAAGGTATGGCAGCTTATATACCAAATGGAAGATATAGAGAACAGCAGCAACAATTTCATCAAAATGTGAAATAAAAGTGCTGGTTTAGTCCAGAAAGTTAAATGAGGCTAAGCTGTAAACCACAAATAGGATTTGGATAGGAAGAAAGACTCCCAGAACCAAGGATCAGTCACTACTGGCTAAAGAAGTCTGGCTGAGTACAACACATGCATTCGTGACAAGGAGGCTAAAACATACACAGGACTGGAACTTCAGCCTGGCCCGGTGGCAACTCTAACACTGAAAAGTTCAGGGAGGAATTCGAGATAGAGGTTTAAGAAACATGATCACCAAAAGATGTGAAGGGCAGATCAAAGACCAAAAAAAGGTAAATGGTACATAATCAAATAAGGTAAAGAAATACAGCCATTATGTAGGTTTTCAAGTCAAAGAATATCTATTACTGAGGCTAAAATGACTAGTTATCTGTATCAAGGAAATTTATCAATTCTTCACTTTATTCTTCATATAAGACAGCTTAAGTACAGTTCTGATGTTTTTTAAAACCTTCTACTGTATTTCTAAACTGTCACATAACTAATGGTATTTATGTAAAAACCTAATTAAGAAAAATTAGAATAGTTGTTGTTATTGGCCCAAAGCCCTTCTCAAAAGGAAATAAACGCTGCTTTACAGTTTTGTTGATTCTGTTAGGCTGTAAGTGTGCCATGTGAACACCAGAAGAAATCAGTTTTTGACTGGTCAATATAACTAACCCCTCCTAAAACTGATGATTCACTTTATTATTCCTCATGGGTAAGTCTAGTTTGGAAATGTACCTGGTTTGTTAATATTAGGCAAATATATTCCATTTAGAAATAAAATTAACATCTCTGACATAATAACTACATAACTAAAATAGTTCAGTCACTCAGTCATGTCCAACTCTTTGCAACCCCACGGACTGCAGCACGCCAGGCTTCCCTGTCCATCACCAACTCCCAGAGCTTGCTCAAACTTGTGTCCATCGAGTCAGTGATGCCACCCAACCATTTCATCCTCTTTTGTCCCCTTCTCCTCCTGCCTTCAATCTTTCCCAGCATCAGGGTCTTTTCAAATGAGTCAATTCCTCGCATCAGGAGGTCAAAGTATTGGCGTTTCAGCTTCAGCATCAGTCCTCCCAATGAATATTCAGGACTGATCTCCTTTAGGATGGACTGGCTGGATCTCCTTGCAGTCCAAGGGACTCTCAAGAGTCTTCTCCAACACCACTTCAAAAGCATCAATTCTTCGGTGCTCAGCTTTCTTTATGGTTCAACTTTCACATCCATACATGACTACTGGAAAAACCATGGCTTTCACTAGAAAAACCTTTGTTGGCAAAGTGATGTCTCTGCTTTTTAATATGCTGTCTAGGTTGGTCATAGCTTTTCTTCCAAGGAACAAGTGTCTTTTAATTTCATGGCTGCAGTCACCATCTGCAGTGACTTTGGAGCCCCCCCCCCCCCCCGGCCAAAATAAAGTCTGTCACTGTTTCCACTGTTTCCCCATCTATTTGCCATGAAGTGATGGGACTCGATGCCATGATCTTAGTTTTCTGAATGTTGAGTTTTAAGTTTAAACTTAAAAAGTTTAAGCCAACTTTTTCACTCTCCTCTTTCACTCTCATCAAGAGATTCTTTAGTTCTCCACTTTCTGCCATAAGGGTGGTGTTATCTGCATATCTGAGGTTATCGATATTTCTCCCGGCAATCTTGATTCCAGCTTGTGCTTCTTCCAGCCCAACGCTTCTCATGATGTACTCTGCATATAACGTAAGTAAGCAGGGTGATAATATATAGCCTTGACGTACTCCTTTCCCAATCTGGAACCAGTCTGTAGTTTCATGTCCAGTTCTAACTGTTGCTTCTTGACCTGCATACAGGACTAAACTAAACATACATAGAACTACATAACTGAAACAGTAAATGTTCCAAAAAATACTACTACAGTCCTAAATTTAAAAAAAAAGAGGCTTACAATGTTCCTCATACTTTCCATTTCTGTCCCACTAACACATTTGCTAGTTTCTTTATATTTATCCGTGTACCTAGTAAACTTCAGTAATGTTTTAAATGCTTTGTAGTTTTAAAAATTTATTTTATTTGGCTGCACTGGGTTTTAGTTGTGGCATGTGGGATCTAGTTCCTTGACCAGGGATTGAACCCAGGCCCCCTGCACTGGCTTAGACACTGGACCACCAGGGAAGTTCCATAATTTTTTATGTATTATCAAAATGCACAGATTTCACTTAAAATTCATACTCATCTGACACACTGATTTATTCTGAAAGAGTCCACATAAATTCAATTTTTGGTAACTCATACAGTTTAAACATACTTTGGAAGATGTTCATTTAAGGAAGTGAGTAGTACACCTAGTTCTTTTGCAAAATTAAGATGCACAGATGCAGTGAGTATCAGCCCTGATTAACGTGCTGTAGGTTGCTCTTTGTAGATGGAGGTTTTAAAAAGTGGCTTATAAGCATGGTTTGAAAGTACTTCCAGCGTAAGAGATCAGAGAAGTACTGTAAGTTGGAAATTCAGTTTTCTAATTAGTGAATACATGATGCTGAGTAGCACAAACCCAATTAATCCACAGCAAGTTACACTGCTTTTCCCTAGCAGGATAAGGTAACAAGACCCAACAGAAGGCACACAATCTTCAAAACCATCCTTCAACGTGAATCTTGCTTCTGCCAATGATTCATTTAAGATACAGCCAAACATTCCTAACAACGAACACACGTGTAGTGGGGACTGACAGGGCTGCTATTACTAACCTCCTAAGAATACCATGAGTCTCAGCCAGACAACTTGAATAGGATTCTGCCCCTTCCCTGCTGGCCTGAGGAGTACAACAAGAAGCTACCAAGTGTGAAAGGCAGAGCAGTGCCTCATCCAGTGCCTTCCTTTTTTCCAGGTTATAAGGTGAACACTGTAAAACACACAGAATAAAAAAGTGAGAGTTAGGAAAAGAAAGCAGAAAAGGGGAGAATATTACTTTGGAAAATTTTAGGCTTTCTTTCATGGAATTTTCTAGGAATTATTTTCCACTTCTGAGGAAATTATACTTTAAACAATGAACAACTATAAAATTAAAACTTACTGAAGTTCTGTAAGTACATATCCTACTTGAAAAGACCCTTGTATATACACATAAACACACACAAGTACACAAACACACATGTATGTCTGTTTACATCCTTTCTACAGCAGACTTCTGGCAGCTAAAAGAAGACCTGGCCAGTAGGAGAATCAGCCTCTGGGTCCTACAGAATCCTTGCTCTTACAAACACCTTCATTTAATTATGACCATGCTTCTCAGCCGCCGCTGCTTCACCTGGACATATCCTAAGAGAATATCTTTCATGGGAAACGATCAACTCTTCTGGAGAAAAAAAAAAAAAAAAAATCTGAATTTGTGTTATAACGAAATGGACTTGAGGTGAACATATCTGCTTCCTCCACTTGTGTTGCCTATTCTTTGTTTCTAAGAAATAATACTTGAAAGAGGCGAGAAAAAGAAAAAAATGAGAAAGACAAAGATGGGGGAGATACCTTAAAGGAACAGAAGCTACAATTAGAAGCTCATGATAAAAAGAAAATGCAAGATATCAGTAAAAAAAAAAAAAATTGAAGTTTATCAAGACTGGTGTCAGGATCAGCTTTTTAAAATTCTAGCCAAGTGATTTAAAATTAAATAAAAATCTCATATAACTTTTATTAATGTTCTGGGTGATAATGATCCATGTGTACTGAAATGAAGTTACCTTAAAAATAAAAGGGAAGCACAATGTCTAATATATTTAACTGTACATTTCAAAACTGTCAAGATGGTAAATTTTACATCTTTTTTACCACAATAATAAAAATAAATGAAGGTAAAGATTCCATAAACCAATGTAGGATTTTTATACACTTAGAACAGTGCCATCATATCTGCAGCAGCAATGGATGGACTTGAGGGATTATCATACTAAGTGAAGTAAGTCAGACAGGGAAAGACAAACATATGATATCATTTATATGTGAATCCAATATATGATAAAAAATAAACTTATTTACAAAACAGAAGCAGATCTACAGTCATAGAAAACAACCTTGTGGCTATCATTGGGGAAAGGAGAGGAAGAGATAAATTAGGAGTTTGGGATTAGCAAATACAAGCTACTGCATATAAAACAAATAAACAAATAAACAACAAAGTCTTTTGCACAGTACTGGGAACTATATTCAGTATCTTGCAATAACCTGTAATGAAAAAGAACATATATATATATATACACACATACACACACCCACGTGTGTGTATCTGTACATATGTGTGTACATACATGTGTGTATCATATATATATATATAAATTAATCACTTTGCTCTACACCAGAAACTAACACATTTTAAATCAACTATACTTCAATTTAAAGAAAAAAATTAGAAACATCAAATGGTTAGTTCTTGTTTAAAATATATAACTTGATTGTGTGAAAACACACAAATCAGAAGTTCCTCTTATAAAGATATTAAAAAAGATGTTAAGGGATTTATAGAAATTCCTGATGTTCTGATAAAAAGATATTTTATCATCATGGCTATCAGCACAACTTTGGTTCTATGAGTATTAATCTGCACAGCTGGATTTTTTAATGTATTTTTTTAAACCACACAAACACAAATATACCACACTTGGGGAAATACATCAGTCCCAAGAGGACATAAAAACTACTGCAGCTTTTAAAATACACTCACTTCATTGGTTTCCTCAAAACCCTGAAAAGGAAATTCCCTATCACTTTGGGCCAACATCAGAGGACGTCTTCAGAGTGCTATTCTAAAAACTGTAAGTTTTTTTGAGGTCATTATTAGACAATATGATAGATTCCTTTAACATTAAATTATCAAGTTAAAACTTATTATGTTAAAAAACAATAAATATTCACAAATGTAAATTGTATATGCATGTATTATTTTGTGGCATTTAGGAAAAAACTGCATTGGGTTAAAATTATCGTAACTCTTTTATGTTATGTAATCCCTGCAGGCCAAAGAAAAGTGGAAAAATTAGTGAACTAGATTACTGAGTTATTGGAGAAGGAAAATAAAACAAGGAGAGGGGAAAAAAGGCAGACTTGAGGGGTACATTCATTGTGAAACCCTACAGACAAAAAAAAAATTCCACACAGAATTTAAAACAGCATTTCTGGAAACCAAATTCTGTTCTAACACTCTGTAAGAGCTCAAAGGTCATCCACCCATACAAAAACCACTACTTAAGTTTTCTCAGTTACTGGAAAAGGAAAGGGAATACTATGTTTAATACAGATATTTGAATTTAATATTTTAGCATGTGTTCTGAGGTGTTAAAGATTTAGTTAGGAGCTATGCAGAACTAAACAATGAGCAGAAATTCACAAGAAGAACCAACTGCCTGTTCCCACTAAAATTCTACTCTTTTTGAAAAATGCCACATATACTTGTTTTAAATCATTTTATGATTCAGCCTATACCACCTTTGTGTCCTGGAAAGGGAGGAGAACAGAACTCTTCTCACTGGCATGACCTCCATCATTTAAATAAAGCATCCAAAACCATGGTTGACCCAAAGCTTGTATTTCATGAACTGTACTAATATTAACAAATGTGTACGCAAGTGTGACTAGTTTGCTGAACTTTAACAAACACATAAATGTACACTGAGTGAAATTAACATATACATTTTCATCAGTCCAGAAAGTTCCTTCATGACCCTTTATAGTTAATTCCTCACTCCCCCTCCAGTCAATCCACTGTCTGACTGCCATCACTATACATTAGTTTTTCCTTTTCTAAATATATAATGTAAACATACAGTAATCATCTATCTTCTTTTAATCAGCATAAGGTTTGTGAGCTCCTCCAGCGAGGTGGTCATGTTTATCACTAGTCTGAATAGTATTCCATTGTATGAATACTACGATTTACTCAACCATTTATCCTGCTGGTGGATGGACATCTGGGTTTCCCCCAGTTTGGGGCTGTTATGAATAAAACCACTAAGAACACGCATGTCAGAATCTTTTTGTGGACACGTGTTTACATTCCTCCTAGGTAAACGGTGAGTAATAGGGTAAGTACACGCTAAATAAACTCCACAAGAAACTTTCTAAGAAACTGCCAATCTGTTTCCCTAAGTGGCAGTACAGCCTACACCACCACAAGCAATGAGATCAGAGCTGCTTCCAGCTCTCCCCATGCTTGGTGTTGTCAGGGTGTTTTACTTAAGCTAGGCTATTTCGCTGTGGTTTTCATTTGCATTTCCCTGATGGTTTGTGATAGCAAGCATTCTTCCATGTGCTTATTGGCCATTTGCATATCTATTTTCTGTGAAGTATCTGTCTAAATCTTTTGAACGTTTTAAAAATTTGGTTTCTTATTGTTAAGTTACAACTGGAGTTTTTCACATATTCTAGATACAAGTCTTCTGGATCGTGAATATTTTCTTCCAGTCTGTGGCTTGCCTTTTCATTTTAACAGTTTCTTTAGAAGAGCAGATGGCTCTGATTCTGATGAAGTCCAATTTATCAATTTTTTTTCTTTTGTAGTTAGTGCTTTCTCTGTTCTAAATAACACTTGCGTATCCCAAAGTTGGTTATGATTTGTCCTGTTTTCCTCTAACACTTTTAGAGTTTCAACTATTATGTTTAGTACTAAGAGCTGTTTCAAATTAAACTTTATGCATATTATGAGGGAAAAGTCAAGAGGACAAAGTTCAGTTTTTCCCCATACCAATATTCATTGTTTTAATATCATTTGTTGATCAGAAAGCAACTGACCCTATATGTGTGGGTCTATCTCCAAGTTCTATTCTATTTCATTAATTTATATGTCTGTCATTATGCCACTACCATGCTAACTTGAATCTTGAAGCTTTATAATAAAATTTGAAATCAGATAGTGTAAAACATTCAAAGCTGTTCTTCACTTTTAAAAACAACTTCTAGCTATCCTAGGGTCTTCAGGTTTCCACATGAATTTTAGCACCAGCTTGTCAATTTATATAATTTTTCACTCACTGCTGAGTGGGAAAAAAAGTAGCTTGACAAACAATATTAAAAACATAATCCTTCAACAAAATCTATAAGTAAAGGTACATAAAAGAAACTCAAAGCATACATTATACATGAAAGAATTCTCTCTAAAGGGTGATTACAAGAGACTTTTTCCTTTTTGCAGTTCTGTATTTTCCAAAATTGCATATTTTAAGGAAAAAGTTAAAGGTAATCAAGGAACATAAGCCCATCAGTAACTTAAGTAGGGGGAAAAAGAACTGATGCTCAGTCATCCTATTTATTTGCCCTTAATCTCACATATTATCTGTAAAAGCAAAAAAAAAAAAAAGGTATGAAAAGATAAACGGACGAACTTTCACTTTTTATATACTTCTCCAATGTTTGTATTGTTACAATGACCATTTTTTTATATTTAAGAAAAGTTAAATTATTCATCAATAAAGATAAAATATATGTATCTGTTAGTTGAACTACAGCAATGATGAAAAGATTATCCTAGAGGATGACTACCCAATTTGATGTCATTTAAATTTTCAGGTAAAAAAAAAAAAGCATTTGCTATATGTATAACTGAATCACTCTGCTGTACACCTGAAACTAACACGACATTGTTAATCAACTATGCTTCAGTATAAAATTTTTTAAAAATGTTTTAAAGAAGAAAAGAAAAGCCTCTGCATGGCTAGGAATTTGCCTCTGGCCTCAGGCGAGATAGCTGCTTCAGAAAATCTGAAATGAATTAATCAAATCTCTTCTGGGACGAGAAGCAACCAGAATACACTATTTCAGTAACCCCACTAGGATAGCTAGAAATGAATGCTGAAGGCAAAAATAATGAGATTTAGGAACTAAAGGGCAGTGATTTGATGTACGAGCTACTAATGTTAAACATAAACATCACAGGTGATTGTGCCATAGCTACTGGTACTCAGCCCACATTATCGATTCAGACTTAGGGACTGATCAGCAAATCAAGGTGAACCACTAACAGTAGTGAAACTGCAGTTTCACAAATTCTAATACACAGGCAAGAAAGAAGGACACGAATAGATTTAAATCTTTGAATTGTTAGCTGCTGCTGCTGCTGCTAAGTCACTTCAGTCGTGTCCGACTTTGTGAGACCCCATAGACAGCAGCCCACCAGGCTCCCCTGTCCCTCGGATTCTCCAGGCAAGAACACTGGAGTGGGTTGCCATTTCCTTCTCCAATGCATGAAAGTGAAAGGTGAAAGTGAAGTTGCCCAGTGTCTGACTCAGCAACCCCATGGACTGCAGCCTACCAGGCTCTTCCATTCATGGGATTTTCCAGGCAAGAGTACTGGAGTGGGCTGCCATTGTGAAAGAAATAGGAATGTAGTATTATTTTAAAGGTCTACGGATAGATGTACTTCATACTAAGCTTCTATGAAAAAACAGGCCAATGAAATTCAATTTTCATAGACACGAATAAAATCTACTCGTCTTAGCCCAAGATAGCCATGTTACAGATATACACAGCACTTATTTAATACTATTTCCTGCCAAAATGTTACTAAGGTATATCTTTCATCTTCACTTAAGGAACCTGAGGGCCCAGGTTGGGAAAGAGCTGCCTGAAAAAAGTCAATCTCAGAGTCATTGATGATGCAAGAGCTTAGCTGGCCTGCTCTTGACCCCTGAGCATCCCCCAAGCCTCAGCTAACATCGATGGTACGTCACCATCAATCTAAATTTTGAAAAATATATATTGATTTTCCACAAATGATGATAATGGGTTTTTCTGTAGTAAATGTGCTTATACAATGTTTTCTTCTACACACCAAGATGATGATCAACACAAAGAATAAAAAAGTGCTTTATATATTTTTAAAGACCTATTGGTCAAGCTCCCAAGTGAGTCAAAATTCATACCAAAATATAACAAAAATATTAAGGAAACATTTTGTATAATTCCTACATTGTGAATAACAACTGATTACATGGAAAAAATTTTAAACATATATTTTTTTTAAAGAAAAGCTGACTTCCCACATACCAGAAACTCTCCTACAATTTTAACACATTTCTTTGAAATAATTTAAAAAAGAATAGTCTCAGGTAGTTAATTTAGTTAGACACAAATAAGTAAAAATTCATTATTTAGTGTGTTACATTTATTAGTAATAGCCAACATATCCATTTTTCTAAGCCAATTAGGCTGAACAACTTTTGGGGAAAAAACCCCTTTACCACATATTTTCAAATAAAACTATCTTTTGTGCTATTGCCTGATGTACTAAAATTTTTAGTCTAAAATTCCAGGCACTGAATTGAAAAGAATGTTTCCCATTTCCATAGTACGGCAAGTAGAAATATGTAAATTAGTTCATGGGCAGAATCATTAATTTAGATAAAAAGTGAAAAAACATTAATTGAACACCCAAAATGTGACAGTTCTTGTACAAAATCTAAGATGAGACTGCTGCTACCACTGGAGCTTATAAATCTAAATTAAATGGGCAAAAAGGTAAAGAATTTTAATTTTTCTTATTTTCCAAGGAAATAACAAGTCTGATAGTCAGTGCTCCAATCTTTAAACTGACAATGATAAGTCTGAGTCTCATTTCCATAGGCTGATATCGGCCTAATTATCAGAGCCAAAATCACAGCTGAGGTTTGGATAGGAAGCAAAAATTCTGACCCAACTTAGAACCACAAGAGATCTAGTGAAATGAATTCCCACTGGTTCTCTATTTCTTGGAAGATGTGGGTCAGTAACACTGCCTGTTAAGATATTGCTTATTGCCAGTTATCAACAGTCGTGAATAACCACAAACTGATTCTAAATAATTATTTAACAGTAATTAAATATGCAGACTTTCAGATAGTTTCTTAAAATCTTATTTTAAATATATTATATATCATCTGTCAAAAATTTGACAGGGAATTTTACCTCTAAGTTGAGGGAAACAGAATCTCAAGTTAAAATGCGAAAGGACAACAGCATTTTGAATTTAGGCTCACATGGTGCTGCATTTCAGCTAAAATAACGAGGAATTCTCATATTAATTACCTTCTAAAATACTTCTTAAAAAGAAATTTACTTAGGAAAAGCCTTCTTACAACGTCATTCCACACAACACCATTATAATGTAGCAGACGGATGCATCATTGGTGCAAAACTGGTGAAGTAGTATGCAAAATGAAATGAGGGGAGTGTGGAAAAGGTCCATGCTTTCAAGGGAGATGGTTCAAGGCTTTCAGTAGGATCTCAGAGGGACCTGGCAACACAAAAAACGTCACTGATTTCTTACATAATCCTGAGGTGTTTATCACTACTTCAAAAATGACAAAATCGAGACTCAAGGAATTTAAAAAGCTTTCTCAAGGTCAACTATTAGTAGCATAAAAACAAATTAGAATGCAGGTTATTTTAGTTTCAAAGTCCCAGCTCTTTACCTGCTATGCTAAAAAATGGCAAGATGAAGAAGCCCTTATTCAATCACCTTTGCAAACAGCAACCTGATGATGCTGACCATAATAACGACGACAGTGGTGAACATCTGTACAATCCTAACTATGTACCAGGCACTGTTGCTAGGGCCTCAGTTAGTCCCCACAGTAACAGAAGCAGGCACATTATGAGGACTCCCCACATAGCTCCTAGGTGGCAGAGCTGTTTTTCAAAACCAGGCAATTCTGGCTCCTTGGACTTTGCCCTTAACCACTAGGTGTGTGACACTCACCTCATGAGGACTTGCAATTAAAGGATAAGGGTAGAAAATGTAAGAAAGTTGTCCTAAATAAATTTCTTTTTAAGAAGTATTTTATTTTTTAAATTTTATTTGTTCACGTCAGAACTTATCTGTGGCATGTGACCAGGGGTGGAACCCAGGACGCCTGCATTGAGATTGAGTCTTAGCCACTGGACCACCAGGGAATCCTTTAAGTATTTTAGAAGATAATTATTATATGGTAGTTCCTCCTTTCCAGTACCAAAGAATATTCAAACTGTTGAACAAATGCACTCATTTCACATGCTAGTAAGGTTATGCTCAAAATCCTTCAAGCTAGGCTTCAACAGTATTTGAACTGAGAACTTCCAGATGTACAAGCTGGGTTTAGAAAAGGCAGAGGAACCAGAGATCAAATTGCCAACATTCACTGGATCATAGAGAAAGCATGGGAATCCCAGAAAAACATTTAATTCTGCTTCACTGACTACCCAAAAGTCTTTGATTGTGTTGATCACAGCAAACTGTAAAATTCTTTAAGAGGTGGGAATACCAGACAACCTTACCTGCCTCCTGAGAAATCTGTATGCAGATCAAGAAGCAACAGTTAGAATTGGACATGGAAAAACTGACTGGTTCAGGATTGGGAAAGGAGTACAACAAGGCTGTATACTGTCACCCTGTTTATTTAACATATATGCAGAGTACATCATGCGAAATGTTGGGCTGGATGAATCACAAGCTGGAACCAAGATTGCTGGAAGAAATATCAACAACCTCAGATATGCAGATGACACCACTCTAATGGCACAAAGTGAAGAGGAACTAAAGAGCCTCTTGATGAGGATGAAAGAAGAGAGTGAAAAAACTGACTCAACACTCAACACTCAAACTCAACACTCAAAACACTAAGATCATGGCATCCAGTGCTATGACTTCCTGGCCAACAGAAGGGGAAAAAGTGGCAGCAGTAACAGATTTTATTTTCCTGGGCTCCAAAATCACTGTGGACAATGACTACAGTCATGATATTAAAAGGCGCCTGCTCCTTGGAAGGAAAGGACAAACCTATGACAAACCTAGACAGCATATTGAAAAGCAAAGACGTCACTTTGACAACAAAGATCCGTATAGTCAAAGCTATGGTTTTTCCAGTAGTCATCTATGGATATGAGAGTTGGATCATAAAGGAGGCTGAGAACTGAAGGATTTATGCTTTCGAATTGTAGTGCTAAAGAAGACTCTTGAGATGGTTGGACAGCATCACCAACTCAATGGACATGAGTTTGAGCAAGCTCCAGGAGATTGTGAAGGACATGGACGCCTGGCATGCTCCAGTCCATGGGGTCGCAAAGAGTCAGACACCACTTAGTGACTGAACAACAATAATTTTGCCTTATTTAAGCTAAAATGCAATACTATGTAAGCCTAAGTTAAATAAAAAACAGTTTTAAGAACAATCCTCTGTTTCCTAAAGATCTGCATAAACTCAAGAAATCTAGAAAATCTCCAATCTAGAAAATCTATCATCTTTCACTATAATATTTAATGAGCATAGGAGAAATCCTGTGTTTTAGAAATGTTTACTCAACAGGTATAGCCTAAGATCCAGGACAGGAAAATCAAAGTTCTCAAAAAATCTCTAAAAAAAGATTTGTCAAGTGGTTTCATTCAACTTTTCCAAATCCTCAGCAGAAGTACCCCTTTCCCATGAATGCGTCGGGACAAAAGCATTATTGCTTAATGGAGTCATCAGACTGCCTGTCCTCTACATTTAGCAGTAGCTCACGTTTTCACTTTTTTTCTTTCCACCACAGTTTACTGTACTGCAGGCAGTTGCTGAGGAAAATGAACCCCAAGGAAAAAAGTCTTCATGCCAACCAAAACTTTAGTTACATATTAAAATTAGCAACAAAACAGAGTGATTTGTCTTTATCCTCTACATTAATACTCTGAGCAACTTGACTTTTGATTATATCAGTTATTTCCTTGTGATGATTTAGCTATTATTAATAGCTTGCAAATTAACTAAAACTCAAAGAAAGATGACCAGCTGATGGTTACAGACTGAAATTCTGTTTTCCCACATTACATTTCCCATAGAAGGATATAAAAATGTCAATAATTATGAAGTTTATATATAACTCACCAAGGTTCAAAACAAGGCAACAGGATTAGTTTTAAGTGTTTTGAATATGCAAACATGAACACTAAACATACAGTTTTACCTTCTACAAACAAGATAGGAAATGAGTGTCGGGAAGGTTCTTTATGGGGTGGGGGGGAATATCAGAAACGCCATAAGCCAATGGCAGCCTAAGTAACTTATTAATGTAAAAGTTTTAGAATTATCTTTTATTTCCAGTTTCTTTAGTAGAGTCATACAAATTACTTACCACCTACCTATACACTTCACATAACTTCTTAAAGAGATGCTACTAGGTTTTACTAAGAATCAGTTTTAAGCCAAGTGTAATTCTGTCTGTCCCTCAAGACAAATTCTAATTCATTCTCTGCTCTCCTCCTCTTCAACTCCTCCCAAGCCTTCCTGCCCCCCACACACATACTTTAAATTCTAAATGACACTAAACACAAGTAAGACTTCTTTTCACAAGAATTCCATTTTGTAAAAAAATTCCATTTTCAAACTAATTTTTTTCATTCACTCAACAAATTTATTAGCATCTAAAATATACCAGGTGCTGGGCCAAAAATACAAGATGTCTGGCCTCTAGAGCTTAATTCAGTGTTTTTCGTTTTGGCCAGTGGTATGTGGGATCTTGATTCCCCAACAAGGGATCAAACTTGTGCCCCCTGCAGGGGAAGTCAGGAGTCTTAACCAAAGGACTGCCAGGGAAGTCCCGAGTAGGATTATTAATCTAATGTCTACCTTCCCTGAACTGCACATCTGCTATTGGCGTCCCTTCAGTAGCAAGAGGTTCAGTCTGTGAGCCTAATAGCAACACTCTACAATTGTTCCACCAGGAAGCAAAACGTTTAAAAGACTGAACAGCCCAAGATTTTGTTCCATCAGTCAGCACCGTTTAATTCACATATTAACACATGAAATCCTGTTCTTTATAAAACTGCTTCATAGGATAAAGTGATATGATCTGGGATTTACTTCAAAATGGCAGGGGGGGCAGGTAACAGAAGTGTTGGTTCACAGGAGATCATTATATATGATTTTCTGTCCACTTTTGCATAGCTTTAAACTTTTCCCTGGGCCTCCCAAGTAGTGTAATGGTAAAGAACCCTCCTGTCAGTGCAGAAGATGTAAAGAGAAGCAGGTTCGATCCCTGGGTTGGGAAGATCCCCTGGAGGAGGAAATGGTAAACCACCCCGATATTCTTGCCTGGAGACTTCCACGGACACAGTCTGGAAGGCTACAGTCCATGGGGTCACAAAGAGTAGGACACAATTGAGCAACTGAGCACAAACACGCACAAAGTTTTCCATAGTAATTTTTTTTTTAATGTAAAAGACCGTTACTCAATATAAAAAAAAAAAAAAATTACCTTCAGGAATTTCAGGAAGCTGCACAGAAAGACAGCACATGAACAATAGAGGTATTTCAATGTACTTGATTTAATCCACCATGAGATCCTGCATTGTAATCCTAATTATATAAATAACGAGTTTTACAGTTTCAAACTGTTCATGTGTTAAACTGAAGGTAGCACTGCTAATCTCTCTCAATGAAAACATCCTAAGAGGCTGCGCTGATGGAGGAACCTACTAAGGTACTGAGTTAAAGCTACAGAGAAACTAACACTAACCAGGGAAACATACTTGGTCTTTTCCAGCCTCACAGGTGATGGAATAGAGTTGTTATTGCAACAGTATACAGTTACCAAATGTAAAATAATATTTCTTATGCCACTCAAGCTTATAGAGGTAATAGCAGAAATGCAAAACTGAAGCTGAGTGATGAAGTCTATAGGACAGGGATCAAAGCTAGATGATTTCTTAAATGTAACACACTGTACTTGACATTTCTCAACCTCTGAAGCTCTTGCTTAGAGTCAACAGCTGGTCCAAATACCATAGAGTTTTAAGATCTTGTGGCTATATTTAAACATGACCATAACCACAACAAATAATATTTGTAATGGCATTTTACAGGCTATAAAGCATTTAATCTCTATTTTCTCATTTACTCTTCACAAAATCCTGTGAATTAGGTGAGTTACATGGGGATGTTTTTGAAAACTAAGAATCTGCCTACGCTTCCAACTCATGTGGTCAGGACTCAGAACTCATGCCCAAACATCTAAATCCAAATTCCTTTCATTTTCCATTATCCCAGGCTGCTGAAGGAGCTCATAATTTCATTAAGACACAATACCTAAATACATGCCAAAAAATTAAAACATGAGATAAGGTATCAAATGTGTGGTCTGGCCAGTAAGTACTGATGAAAGATCAGGAAGAATACCACCAATGGATCAAGATACTGGAAAAGGGGTCTTAGAGTCAGTGTCATGTAGGGTAAGAGGAAGCCCACCAGACAGGAGTGGAGGGTGGCTTTCTATCTGTGTACTTTCACAAACAAAAAATTCTGAAGCTTGCAAGTGGACTCAAATAAATCCTCAAATAAGTTCCTCAAATAAGTTAACTGGCTAGAATAAAGAGTTGTAAAAGTGTACAGTGAGGCTTACATCTAAAATATATATATTTTGCACAGCAAAGGGATCCATTAACAAAATGACAAGGCAACCGACAGAATGAGAGAAAGTTTTACCAATCACACATCTGATAAGGGATTAATATCTAAAAATATATAATGAACTCACAACTCAACAAAAGAGCAATCTTATTTAAAAATGGGCAAAGGAACCAAACAGGCATTTTCCAAAGGAGACATACAAACAACCAGCAGGTACATGAAAAGGTACTCAACATCACTGATCATCAGGGAAATGCAAATTAAAACCATAATAAGATGTTACTTCACACCTGTTATAATGTCGATCATCAAAAATACAAGAGATAACGAGAGCTGGGATGGATGTAGAGAAAATCAGAACCAACCCCTGTGCACTGCTGATGATAATGTAAATTGGTGTAGCCACTATGGGAACCAGTATAGAGTCTCCTCAAAAAATTAAAAAACAGAACTACCATATGAGCTAGCAGTTCCACTTCTGGGTATGTATCTGAAGGAAACAAAATCTCAAAGAGATATCTGTATTCTCATGTACACTGCAGCATTTTGCACAACAATCAGATATGCAAACAACCTAAGGACCCACTGACAAGTAAACAAAATTTTCAGATTTTATTTAGACAAGTAGGTAGATAGATCCATAGAATATTATTCGGCCATAAAAAAGGAAACCTTGCCATTTGCAACAACATGATTGGATCCTGAGGGTATTATACTAAGTGTAATAACTCAGATAAAGAAAAATACTGTATGATCCCACTTACATGCAGAATTAAAAAAAAAATCAACTCAGAGAAATAGAGAACAGATGGTGTCGGGGGGAGAAATGCCTCAGTACAGGGAAATGGGTGAAGGTTAATAAAAGAAACAAATCTCTAGCTATAAGATAAATTCTGGGGGTGTTATGACTAGATGGTGAGTATAGTTAACACTGCTGAGAGTAAATCTTAAAAGCTGTCATCACAAGAAAAAAAATTGTATGTATGGTAACAGATGTTAACTAAACTAACTGTAGTGGTCACTTTGCAATACAGGCACGTATCAAATCATGTTGTACACCTTATATTAATACAATGGTATATGTCAATCTCAATAAAACTGGAAAAAATGTTTAAATTTCTTTTTTTTTTTTTAAATTTCAACAAAGAAGAAACAAAGAAGTCTTGGTCATGATGCGCCGTGAGTCATGGAAGACCAGGGAATACAAATATCCCATGTTGGGAAGGCTTGAGTATTTGTTGCTCCAAGCCCACCAACTGTATCTAGGACATGCATGCAGCTATTAGATATTGTTGCTCAGGAATTTCAGAATATGAAACAGGGAAGGAAGTTAGCACATAACTATTCTGAATGAAAATTACAGTTTATTTGTAAAAGCAAGCCTCAGCCAAGTCAAAGCATGCATGCATTTCTTTCTCAACATACCAAGACAGCAAACTGGCACACACCAATTGGTAAATTACAAAATGGTTCAGAATCACACACTCCAGAAGGGTTAATACAACTAATTCAAAAAAAGCATTCTGTCCCCCAGAGATGCATTTCCTCACCCTGATTCACTGTAGATCAGTTGTGTTAATAACAATGCTTTGTGATTCTGTATCTATTTCCCTGCTAAAAGCTCAAGTATGAGTTGGTATGGCACATCACAGACTACACAGATGGTACTCCACAGTTTCCACAGCTCTCACTGAATAGCTCATTTGACTTACTAATAAATGTTCCTACTTCAAGATTAAAAACAAATATGAAAAATTAAGAAAAACGGGAGAAAGACAGTAAATTTTCATATCCAATTCAGTGGCATCTAGCTGAAAAGGCAAACTCTAGATGGAGCGTCCAGAGCATAAGACAGTTCCTCCAGATGCTAGTGCACACATGTGTCTCTTCCAGGAAAGTCCTGTGAAGCCACCAGGCCACTGGGAAAAGAAGAAGGCTTAGCAGTAAATCAGGTTATGCTAATTTCTATGTGAACACACAACAATCAGACCTAAAAGGAAAAATTCTCAGAGAGAAGGAGCTAGACCTGGAATTACACGGTCCTTCTGTTTTAGTCCATTAACCTGTAATTACTACTGAAGGCAGACCCATGGCCAGAAGCTTGACGAGAAGTGAAGTAACAGATATCAGCCTACGTAACAGGGTTACTGAGATTTATAACGCATGTTTAAATTGGACTCCTTAAATCAAACACTTTTAAATGGAGAGGAAGACTACAATCATTCTAGAAGTTTCCTTTATGCTGTTCACAAATGCCCTGCTCACATCCAACTAATAAGAGAAGGTGTTTGTTCCTTTGAACTTCATGCACAGAGCTTCTAAATGCTCCTCATTGGTATCTCTATCTCATCTCCCCCTACAGATCTGGAAATTTCCCATTAGGGAATTTAGCTATTAATAAGGCTTCCCCTCACCTCTGCATACATCACTGTACTCCATTTGTGTAGTAAATGTGGGTGAACACAACTGAATACAGGCATCCAGCATTATGATCTGTGAAATGTCAACTGATCTATGGAACAGGCCAGATCTTGAAAAATCCAGAGTGAGCTTACCCCTATGAAAAACAGAATCGCTACTGATGATCAGATTTAACTAAATGAAGACCACTGAGGTAGAGAACAGCTAAAGAGACTTGCTTTCCTTGGTAATTAAAGTGTTTTTGTAACGTCTAGTTACAGGATTATATTCAAGTTCCAGGAAAAACAAATACTTGATTTAGGGAATTATGTTCAACCACTCTTAACAAGAACACCTTTCTTTTTTTTCCTGATAAAATCACTGTATTTGAAACTGCAGTCTGAACTGGTCAAAAATAACATTCAAGTCTTATGTAGCAGTTTTCTCAAAAAAAAAAAAAAATAGGGGTTTTAAATTATAATCAAAATCAGTCAGATGATTCCAATATTGAGGTATTATATATATAGAGAGAGAGATAGATATTTCTGAGAAATCTACATTATCTCTTTGCAGAGGATATCACAGTCCACTTCTAACACCAATACTTAGATATATCAAGCAAGCATTCAATCGTCCATGTTTACAAAATGTGAATCTTATGTGTCATATATTTCTGATATTTTCAATATAATTAAAATGTTCTACCACCTTTGGGTAGTTTTAAAAATACTGCCCTGAATTTCTCCAAAACATAAGTAAATTTAACTCTCTGGATATAAATCACTCTCCTCTCAATTTCCTGCATAAAACAGTAACTACCAGCTTGGAACCACATGGATTTAACAAGGACAAGAAAGTTGGCAGACCACCATTCAACTAATCTTTGTCCTCGCTTCCCACCGCTACCCGTTGAGAACCACTGAATTAGACCTACTAGGGGCTAAGATGCTCTGTGATTACAATAATCATTCTGTAATCAGAGTAGCAGCACATTTACTCTAAACAGTTGCTAATTACGAAACAGTTTATGATGACTAAAAAACAGAAAGCAGCATAACTGTCTGCATTTCTGGAACACGGGTTAATTGACAAAGAAAGATGGTTTTAAAAAAAAACAGGACCACAAATAATTTTGAATACCTAGGTGCTTCTAGTCTTCAGGATTAACTTCCTAAATAATTTCCTGAATCATCCTCAATTTGCATCTAAAATAATCTACTCTGAACCACAATCCCAAATAACTAGTCAAGATCTATCAAATACCAGTTAGAGTCAAATACTGATCACTGAAGGGGACTGAGAGTAATCATAACAACAGCAGTGGACATTTAAGGAAACTGGGGCACAAGGTCATGCCTGTTCAAGTGATGCAGGCAGACCGCAATCCAGGCAGCGTGGCCCTTAAGTGCTACTCCCAGCTGACCTCACAGAATGAAATAAACAAGGAAGGAAGTAAACCTCCTGTGTTCAAGGGACTCCAGAATTCTTGTATTAAGAGCTTCCAACAGAACATTCCACACATTTTTAGTCAATTCTCTAAGTAAGATTTTACAACCTTTCTTTCAAAATCTTCAGAGATTTTACTTTTATTTTATCCTTAAAATGGAAAGGCCTTTTTCAAAAGACAAGCCTGCAGCTGGTGGTACACAAAATGTCATTAGTGTGTGGTTTTCTCATCTCCCTGCTACTGAGAAACTTCTTAATACATAAGAGTGTACACAGAGATGGACACGGGAGGGTCCTGCTTGATCCCCAACCCCCTACTTATTCTCAGGCTGTAGAGATTGCTGGCGAGAAGGGGTCTCAGGGCCTAGACCACAGGACTTTCCGTGGTCCTATCGTCTGACCCCCCACCTTATCTATCAGGGTCACCTCAAGAGTCTCTTTAAAAACAGACACCCTCCCCAACCCCATACTTTTGTAAATCGCGATGAGACCTTGGGATTTCCATCTTGACAAGCAAGGTAGACTACCTGTGCACTCTGATATTGGGACCAGCAACTTAGACTAAAACCACAGCATCCATGCTTCCAGCACTGCAAAAGCAGCGCCTTTGAACAACACCAACAAAAAAAAACGCTGCCTTCATCTATAACACGATCTGCTGAGGCAGCACCATTCTGGTGCTTTTGGAGGGAAGTGTGTTAATTATTACCCATAACACGAGCAGCTTCCAGGCCTAACTCCCTAGAAATGCTTCTGGTAAAACAAACGGTCCAAAAATATATGTCATTANCTTTTTTTTTTTTTAAATTTCAACAAAGAAGAAACAAAGAAGTCTTGGTCATGATGCGCCGTGAGTCATGGAAGACCAGGGAATACAAATATCCCATGTTGGGAAGGCTTGAGTATTTGTTGCTCCAAGCCCACCAACTGTATCTAGGACATGCATGCAGCTATTAGATATTGTTGCTCAGGAATTTCAGAATATGAAACAGGGAAGGAAGTTAGCACATAACTATTCTGAATGAAAATTACAGTTTATTTGTAAAAGCAAGCCTCAGCCAAGTCAAAGCATGCATGCATTTCTTTCTCAACATACCAAGACAGCAAACTGGCACACACCAATTGGTAAATTACAAAATGGTTCAGAATCACACACTCCAGAAGGGTTAATACAACTAATTCAAAAAAAGCATTCTGTCCCCCAGAGATGCATTTCCTCACCCTGATTCACTGTAGATCAGTTGTGTTAATAACAATGCTTTGTGATTCTGTATCTATTTCCCTGCTAAAAGCTCAAGTATGAGTTGGTATGGCACATCACAGACTACACAGATGGTACTCCACAGTTTCCACAGCTCTCACTGAATAGCTCATTTGACTTACTAATAAATGTTCCTACTTCAAGATTAAAAACAAATATGAAAAATTAAGAAAAACGGGAGAAAGACAGTAAATTTTCATATCCAATTCAGTGGCATCTAGCTGAAAAGGCAAACTCTAGATGGAGCGTCCAGAGCATAAGACAGTTCCTCCAGATGCTAGTGCACACATGTGTCTCTTCCAGGAAAGTCCTGTGAAGCCACCAGGCCACTGGGAAAAGAAGAAGGCTTAGCAGTAAATCAGGTTATGCTAATTTCTATGTGAACACACAACAATCAGACCTAAAAGGAAAAATTCTCAGAGAGAAGGAGCTAGACCTGGAATTACACGGTCCTTCTGTTTTAGTCCATTAACCTGTAATTACTACTGAAGGCAGACCCATGGCCAGAAGCTTGACGAGAAGTGAAGTAACAGATATCAGCCTACGTAACAGGGTTACTGAGATTTATAACGCATGTTTAAATTGGACTCCTTAAATCAAACACTTTTAAATGGAGAGGAAGACTACAATCATTCTAGAAGTTTCCTTTATGCTGTTCACAAATGCCCTGCTCACATCCAACTAATAAGAGAAGGTGTTTGTTCCTTTGAACTTCATGCACAGAGCTTCTAAATGCTCCTCATTGGTATCTCTATCTCATCTCCCCCTACAGATCTGGAAATTTCCCATTAGGGAATTTAGCTATTAATAAGGCTTCCCCTCACCTCTGCATACATCACTGTACTCCATTTGTGTAGTAAATGTGGGTGAACACAACTGAATACAGGCATCCAGCATTATGATCTGTGAAATGTCAACTGATCTATGGAACAGGCCAGATCTTGAAAAATCCAGAGTGAGCTTACCCCTATGAAAAACAGAATCGCTACTGATGATCAGATTTAACTAAATGAAGACCACTGAGGTAGAGAACAGCTAAAGAGACTTGCTTTCCTTGGTAATTAAAGTGTTTTTGTAACGTCTAGTTACAGGATTATATTCAAGTTCCAGGAAAAACAAATACTTGATTTAGGGAATTATGTTCAACCACTCTTAACAAGAACACCTTTCTTTTTTTTCCTGATAAAATCACTGTATTTGAAACTGCAGTCTGAACTGGTCAAAAATAACATTCAAGTCTTATGTAGCAGTTTTCTCAAAAAAAAAAAAAAATAGGGGTTTTAAATTATAATCAAAATCAGTCAGATGATTCCAATATTGAGGTATTATATATATAGAGAGAGAGATAGATATTTCTGAGAAATCTACATTATCTCTTTGCAGAGGATATCACAGTCCACTTCTAACACCAATACTTAGATATATCAAGCAAGCATTCAATCGTCCATGTTTACAAAATGTGAATCTTATGTGTCATATATTTCTGATATTTTCAATATAATTAAAATGTTCTACCACCTTTGGGTAGTTTTAAAAATACTGCCCTGAATTTCTCCAAAACATAAGTAAATTTAACTCTCTGGATATAAATCACTCTCCTCTCAATTTCCTGCATAAAACAGTAACTACCAGCTTGGAACCACATGGATTTAACAAGGACAAGAAAGTTGGCAGACCACCATTCAACTAATCTTTGTCCTCGCTTCCCACCGCTACCCGTTGAGAACCACTGAATTAGACCTACTAGGGGCTAAGATGCTCTGTGATTACAATAATCATTCTGTAATCAGAGTAGCAGCACATTTACTTTAAACAGTTGCTAATTACGAAACAGTTTATGATGACTAAAAAACAGAAAGCAGCATAACTGTCTGCATTTCTGGAACACGGGTTAATTGACAAAGAAAGATGGTTTTAAAAAAAAACAGGACCACAAATAATTTTGAATACCTAGGTGCTTCTAGTCTTCAGGATTAACTTCCTAAATAATTTCCTGAATCATCCTCAATTTGCATCTAAAATAATCTACTCTGAACCACAATCCCAAATAACTAGTCAAGATCTATCAAATACCAGTTAGAGTCAAATACTGATCACTGAAGGGGACTGAGAGTAATCATAACAACAGCAGTGGACATTTAAGGAAACTGGGGCACAAGGTCATGCCTGTTCAAGTGATGCAGGCAGACCGCAATCCAGGCAGCGTGGCCCTTAAGTGCTACTCCCAGCTGACCTCACAGAATGAAATAAACAAGGAAGGAAGTAAACCTCCTGTGTTCAAGGGACTCCAGAATTCTTGTATTAAGAGCTTCCAACAGAACATTCCACACATTTTTAGTCAATTCTCTAAGTAAGATTTTACAACCTTTCTTTCAAAATCTTCAGAGATTTTACTTTTATTTTATCCTTAAAATGGAAAGGCCTTTTTCAAAAGACAAGCCTGCAGCTGGTGGTACACAAAATGTCATTAGTGTGTGGTTTTCTCATCTCCCTGCTACTGAGAAACTTCTTAATACATAAGAGTGTACACAGAGATGGACACGGGAGGGTCCTGCTTGATCCCCAACCCCCTACTTATTCTCAGGCTGTAGAGATTGCTGGCGAGAAGGGGTCTCAGGGCCTAGACCACAGGACTTTCCGTGGTCCTATCGTCTGACCCCCCACCTTATCTATCAGGGTCACCTCAAGAGTCTCTTTAAAAACAGACACCCTCCCCAACCCCATACTTTTGTAAATCGCGATGAGACCTTGGGATTTCCATCTTGACAAGCAAGGTAGACTACCTGTGCACTCTGATATTGGGACCAGCAACTTAGACTAAAACCACAGCATCCATGCTTCCAGCACTGCAAAAGCAGCGCCTTTGAACAACACCAACAAAAAAAAACGCTGCCTTCATCTATAACACGATCTGCTGAGGCAGCACCATTCTGGTGCTTTTGGAGGGAAGTGTGTTAATTATTACCCATAACACGAGCAGCTTCCAGGCCTAACTCCCTAGAAATGCTTCTGGTAAAACAAACGGTCCAAAAATATATGTCATTATCATTTAGTCAAAATTTCTACACAGTAAATACATGAATAGTGAAGAAAGTAACAGAAAGAGGCCATATTTTTTCCCCCGCTATTTGGTAAAAAAAAAAAAAAAAAATCCTAGAATTTAAAAAAAAATCTGAGAAAGATTAACGAATACCCCACCATCCTTCTTAGTGATAAACAGAGAACGCTTTACCAGAAGATTTCTTTAAAGTCATCTAATTCCTTTTGCCTTCATTAATAATTAAACCTTGAGCCTCACCACTCTTTGAGGCAAACAGTATAGCCCTCGTTCAACAAAAGCAGAAATTGGGACTCAGACATATCACATCACTTGCTCAAGGTGATAGGTACAGTCATAGGCAATATATACTTCATTATTATTAAATGTATCTTTAAAGCATACAGATTTCCTCTGCTCTAAATAAAATCTATAAATTTTTATCAGAAAGTTCTAAACATCTAACCAAAATCTCATCAGATATAGTTTAGGAACCATACCTTCTGTGGGACTAGAGAACTATCTGGAGAAGGAAATGGCAACCCACTCCAGTGTTCTTGCCGGGGAAGTCCCATGGGCAAAGGAGCCTGGTGGGTTACAGTCCATGGGGTCGCAAAGAGTCGGACACAACTGAAGCGACCTAGCTGCACCTGCTGCTGCTCATTATATCTCATGTTGAATCATTTCATCTCAGAACAATAACCCTCCTTCCACTCTTCTCTTCTTTTAAAGGAAAGGACAGCAACATTTCAACTTAGCCTCTGACAGACAATAGTTCCCACAGATGACCACACCTCTCATCCCACATGCTCTTCTTCTCATTCAACTTGTAACTTTCCTCCCAAGGTGAGCTGGGATCTGGGGAGGCTTGTGACTAAAGCCTAAGATGTGACTTCTGAAGTTAAGTCATAAAATGAGATACAGATTCCTTGGAACTCATTCTTTGAACCCCAGAGGCCATGCTGTTAAGAAGCCCAAGCAGATGCAAAGAGGCTGTAATTAGGTATTCTAACCTACAGCCAACAACCTCTGTCCAGCACCAGGTCTGCAAGTGAGCAAGTCTTCAGCTGCTTCCAGCACTGAGCCATTGACTGACTCAGCCTTGGACCTGAGTCGTCCATGCTGAGACACAGGACATCATGGAGTGGATAAGCTGTGTCCACCATGCCTCTTCCCAACATGGTAACATTCATGAGCAGAATGCCACCAAGTTTCAGATGGTATATTAAGCAGCAAAGATAAACAAAACTCTCTAATTCAGAACACAAGCAAGAAATGAAAAAGAGGCAAAGGATAAAAAAGCTTCTTTCTGAAGGTTCAAAATAAATATTCCCCAGTTCTGTGCTCTATAGATTACTTGCTTTATTGATCTTAGTGAAAGTTCATGTAAAATAAAAGGAATTAGGAAAACACTATGTTACTTTCTATCTTCATCCTATGCATATCTCTCTTTAGAATGATATGCCTTTTCTCCTATCTGATGAAATCTCCATCAGCCCTTGATGCTCAGATCAAACCGCAGAGCAGCTATGAAGCCTTTCCTTGCCTCACAAAATGAACTGTTTGCTTCTTATAAAATGTCTGTCCAGCCCTTCTAAGACAATTTTCTATTCTAATGCATATATTATACTGTAATTACTTATCCATTTGTCTCTTTCCTTCCCTGAACTGTGAGACCTTTGAGGATGGAGCCTATTTCTTTTTTAATCTCTGTGTCTCCAACTCCCAACCCGTGCAGCAGGTAAAGTGCCAAAAAAAGGGAGAAAATGGACTGTTCTTTAAATTTTAATTTTTTAACATAAACATATACCCATATACTCAAAAAGTAACATCCAGACAACAGAAAAAGGCAAGTCTAGTTTGCTGAGCTAGAGCTGGTAGCGAAGGGTCCATGGTTTACAGTGACTGAGTACAGAGATAGACAGATCAGTATCCTAAAAGATCCCATGGACGCTCAGGGGAATTTTAGCACATTTCAAATCAGTCTAGTAAACAGGGAAATACTACACATTTTAAAAGCATTTTCTTGTAAATAACTAATGTCAAAATTTGAGGTGCTCAAAGGAATAAAAACCAGAAGCAGAAAAAATAGATACATGAGAACTCGTTTTCTGAAAGTTTCGTATAGCCACTATTTTACAGTAATATGACTTTATTATTAATTTTGCCCCTGTCTCTGTCCCCTCAGTTCTTAATGTTCCTGCTGTTTGGTTACATTTCAGAATGCTAAAGTACTTTCCTGCCAGTTGACCCAAACTGCTACCATGTTACAAATCCACTGAAAAACACACCACAATACAGTCTGTTCAACCCTCTCCAACAGGCCAACATTTTTTTGTTTTTAATTTAGTTTATTTTAATAAGCTCTTCAAGCACCTTTTGCAAGCTTGAGCAAAGATATTCATGAATATATTTCTTTTAAACCATGCTAATGAATTATTTATCTTTTTTATTAATTGAAGTATAGTTGATTTATGATATTTCAAGGGCCAACATTTTCTTAAGCAGTACCATATCAGGTGGCACTAGTGGTAAAGAATCCACCCGCCAATGCAGGGTACACAAGAGATGCGAATTCAATTCCTGGGTCGAGAAGATCCCCTGGAATTGGAAATGGCAACCCCCTCCAGTATTCTTGCCTGGGAAATTCCATGGACAGAGGAGCCAGGCGGGCTACAGCCCATGGGGCCACAAAGAGCTGGACATGACTGAGCAACTGAACATAGCATGGTACTCACAAAATGGCAGAAATGAGGAAATCACCTAGTATGTCTATAAGACATTTCAGAAGAGTCTTGCAAAAAAAAAAAAAAAAAAAAAAAAATCCAAAAATCAGTCATTTAAATTCTAGTCCCCTTAAAATTGCCTGAATCTGTTAAATACAAAGGCCTATATCCAGTCCTACCTTTCTTTCCACTTGGCATCTCTTGCTACTGCTGCTAAGTCACTTCAGTCGTGTCCGATTCTGTGTGACCCCATAGACGGCAGCCCACCAGGCTCCCCCATCCCTGGGATTCTCCAGGCAAGAATACTGGAGTGGGTTGCCATTTCCTTCTCCAATGCATGAAAGAGAAAAGTGAAAGCGAAGTCGCTCAGTCTGTCCGACTGTTAGCGACCCCATGGACTGCAGCCCACCAGGCTACTCCGTCCATTGGATTTTCCAGGCAAGCGTACTGGGGTGGGGTGCCATTGGCATCTCTTATGTGTCTCCTAAACTGCCATACTTCAAACCCCCAGGAAATTGTCATCTCTATGATGTTATTCCAAAGAAGTGCGTGGTATACAAGCTTTCTATTTAATAACCAAGTGTGCTATAAAATTAATGTCTCAATCTCAACCCCCTCCTGTGCCTAAAACAGAAACCTACAACTTCATAGGAAGAAAGAAGTCCTCAAATTCTCTGGCGGTAAGTGTTCTCATAGGCAGGCATCCCCTCTGTGCCTGCCCCCCTCACAGCATCAGTTCTATGAATCTCCCTGTGACGTGTCTGTAGAAAGTATGGCTAGGTTCAAACCTACAGAGACTTCAGAAGGGGTGTGCTGAGAAAACATCCCAAGATGTCAATATTTTAAGCAGGAAGTTCTTAGTATTTATGTGCTTCTTCAGCTCTATCAAATCCATTAATATATTTAACAACTTAATTTCTTAGCCCTACTTGAAAAACTGAAGTCTAAACCATGAAAAGATTGGTTGCACAACAATATGAAGGCACTTAACCTTACTGAACTGTACGCTAAAAAAATGGGTAAGATGGTAAGTTTTACACATATTTCCCCACAATTAAAAAGTTTAAAAGAATAACTGCTAAAAAAAAAAAAAAAAACAAACAGCATTTAAAAAACCCACAAAACCAACAAACAAAAACTAGGGGAACTGTTCAGTATTAACAGAGATTACTGAACCAAATTTCCAAATTAGGAAAGGAGTACGTCAAGGCTGTATATTGTCACCCTGCTTATTTAACCTATATGCAGAGTACATCATGAGAAATGCCGGGCTGGATGAAGCACAAGCTGGGATCAAGATTCCTGGGAGAAATATCAACAACCTCAGATATGCAGATGATGCCACCCTTATGGCAGAAAGTGAA